>OY992877.1:197336372-197438872 GCA_963921405.1 Cepaea hortensis | reverse complement strand
CGCCAGTTCTGTGTTGGTTTATCAATCTTCTTTGGCTTCCTGCGTAGTGTTCTTGTTTGGCCACCCCTCTTTTAATTTGCTGCTCTCGCAGTCTGGCCATTGTTGTAGATTCACAGTCATCACTTGGTTCTTGCAAAAGTCTCACTTCTCGTAGAGCATTCAGAATGTCAGCCTGGTCCATGGCGCGTCCGCCCTCCACAGTAGCCTCACCTGCGAGCTTGTCAGCCCGCTCATTTCCTTGTACTCCCGCATGCCCTGGCACGAAGATGAAACTAATCTTTGCCAGCCGAGACCGCTTCAGAGGCAGCAACCATTCTCTTCGGATCGACCCCTCCTCTATCCTCTTGATCATGTTCATTGAGTCGCTAAGGAAACAAGCCCTATTGAATGTCTGTGTCTCGAGCCATGTTATTACTTTACTTACTGCCATGACTTCCATGGTCAGGCTACTTGTGGTTTCAGTGAAAGCACCAGAGTCCTCCTTCACAATTCTCCCTCCGGCCCGAGCTGTAAAGGCCCATGAGCTTCTCACATGTCGGACGACCGACCCATCTGTGTAGATGACCGCGTCACTGTCTAGCGAATTCTCGAAAATCAACGCTTGTACTTCAGCCTCCACAGCAGCCGGATTTTCTTGTCTGCATTTTCTATCTAGTTGGATGCAAACTGAAAAGGATGTGCAGAAGTCTGTTGGCACTTGCACCCACTCCTCGCCAGGTTCTAAGTCCTCAAGTGAACACACCTGTTGAAGAATGTCTTCGGCTTGACCCATCCACGACCGTCCTCTTTTTAACCTGCTGCCCTTCACCTTCCTAATTTCACTATGCAGTGGATGCTGTGTGTTTGCGTTAATTCTGAGGTAGGCGCGTGCCCTGCAAACTTGCATTCTCTCTTCAATGGTTGGAAAATCAAGAAGGTAGCGCATCGCCCTGCATGCTGTATCTCTTGTACATCCAAGAATAATGCGCATAGCTTCATTCTGTATCCTTTTTCTTATTACTGTGATCATTGTTAATGGAGAATAATCAATTTAATCGATACAGAATTAGAGGTGGCTAAAAGAATGAAAACACATGTGAAGGATTTTAAGCAAGCTCCAAGCAGTAGAGGACAAATATATGAAATGAGAACAGTTTATAAGTGAAGTCGGTGGGATGTAACATTGGGAAAATTCTGGAAGCTGCAGGGACAGATGAACAAAAAGCGCAGCCCTATACACACAAATGATATGGCGGGGGATCGAAAAGAGATCTGGACGAATCTCAAAACTGAGAGGGAAGACCAGGAGACCTTTCAATCAAATGATAGTTGAAACGATTAACAGTACAACCCTTCTCTGGCTGTTGAATGAAAGAGCCCGTCTGGGAATGTCCTGAGTGAAGTGATGTCGTTTCATAACTCAACTCAACTTTAAGCAGTTAATGCCAACGTTGTAATTAAGATCAGTTTTGAAGCACAAAGACACTATAGAATTAATTATTATTCAACCTGCTTCTCGAGTTCTATTATGATCTGTTTCGGCTTTCAAGAAAAAATAAATAACAACCATTCTTTTTCAGTCTATGGGGTTGTTTACTGGTGCCACATTTATTGCCCATACTTGTTCAACGTATATGCAGAAAATTTGACGAGAAACATTCAACACGACGGGACTAGAGACCTAACTGGTTTGTCTATGGTTTAGGGGCTAGAGAACGCAGTTTCACAATTCCTCGACATACTGTTTCTGGGGTTCGCGTGATTTGGAAACAGATCGCTTTGCGTTGATTCCAGTGATATGAGACGTCAATTATTCAGAAAACAATGATAAATTTCCGAGAGTAAAAAAAATGCCTTGTAAATCACAAAACAGCCAATAAATGGTGAGGTTGATTGCAACGTTCTGTAAAGAACATAAATGGTGTCAATCCACATCCAAGAGTTAGCTACACAGCTGACACGGTCCGCCTCTGGTATATTGCTCGGGGATTTGAGGAGCTCATCATGTCTGCTCAACAATACAGGGACAATAAGAACCTGATTCTGAACTTTGAAGCAACAAACAGACATAAAAAAATAAGACCAAAAAAAACAAAACAAACATAAAGTCCACGGACAAACTGCATGCCAGTCAACATTGAAGAGATAGAAGATGTCACATATTTTGTCTATCTTGTTTCCTTATTCTTCACATTTCTGTTTTAGCAAAGTGAGCATCCCCCCCCCCCCACCCCACCTTGTATTTGTCCGATACATGAGCCTTTCGGAGCAGTGTGATGATGACACGAGGAGACATACTACACACATAAGAGATACTTCTTCTTCTGCTGCGTTCATCCAGAAAGTTTTTTCGGACATGATTGCGTTATGGCTGCGTTCTTGCGATATTAGGCCGACACATCCGACTTCTGCGGGCATTTGTTGACTGGGTTAACCTTCTTGGGGGTTTCGTAGGACATTTGACTACCACTGTTGAGGTGTTATCCACCATGCCAGCTGGCCCATTTAGAACAGCCGAAGACATCTCGGTCAGCCCTCAAGGGAAGACAGGAGCAGACCATGGGCATTCCCTGCCATCCAAGGAGGCAACCATAATTGCAGAGCCGACACATAGCGCTCTGATACTGGGGTTACACAAGGAATCGTTACGTCCTGCACATGGCTGCTTAGTCTCACTTCCGTATATTGACATGAGAGATACAAAAATGCTTTATGAGTTACAAGAATGAAAGAAAAACGAAGGAAAGAGGAGTTTAAAAAAAAAAAAAAATCTCCCGCGAGCCGGATTTGAACCAGCGACCTAAGGATTTCTTTCTACTTTCTACAGTCCTCCGCTCTACCAACTGAGCTATCGCGGGGAGACGATTTTGATGTGGTTTGAACCGGCAGGTAATTGTATCCGCTAAATATGTAGCTGCTAATAATACTAGTGGGTCAATGCTTTTTCATTATTCCAATTCAAATTGCAATTCCGATTTGTAGAAAGAAAAAAAAAATGTTCCACCTCGTTCAACCAGCTTCAATGGCGTTGGTTATATTTATGATGGTTCATAGTGCGTTATAGATTGTTTTGGTCTTTTGTGCATTGGACGACTTCTGTAACTGCATGTCTGGCGAGGTTCCTCTTCTTCACCATCCTCCGTGCCATCCTCGTTACATCTGCCGTTGTTGCTGGTGTACCTGCTGCCAATAACGGTTTTTCCCACCCTCTCGTTTGGCATGAGGCTAATGATGAGGCTTTTTAATTAGCTACAACAGTGGTTCTCAACAGTGGTTCTCAACCGGTGGGGAATTCCTATAGGTGGGGGGGGGGGGGGTGTTCAGAGTTTCAAGAGGGGAATTAAGATTATTTCAAGATCGCGTTAATACAAGAACCGATTACAGTCTTTATATTGTTTTGCCCTCCATATTTTACGTTTATGTACTTCTCACCCTTCTGAAATTCGTATTATAACGTAAGTAGATCCGCAAATCACGTTTTATATAGAGTCTAGACTTGTTTTAGTATGTGTTGTTAAATTTATTTAGCTTCCATGTTTGCGTATACTGTAGGGGCGAGGGGAATTTATAGGGAGGAAATACGAAAGGAGGGAAATGACATTCTCAACATATAGTGAAGGGGTGCATGGGCCAAATAAGGTTTAGAACAACTGAGCTAAAGGTCACATATATTACAATGTTTGTCAACAGATATTTGTAACACCGTAGAAAAGACTTTCACAGTTTCTTCTTCTTCTTCGTTCATCCGGTGTTTTTTTTTCTGATGTGATTGCGTTGTGCCTGTTTACAGCAGAGCTGCGTTCTTGCGCCGTTAGGCCGACACATCCGACTTCTGCGGGCATTTGTTGACCGGGTTAACCTTCCCGGGGGTTTCTTAGGACGTTTGACTCTCACTGTTGTGGTGTTATCCCCCATCCCAGCTGGTCCATATAGAACAGCCAAAGATCCTGGTCAGCCCTCAAGGGAAGGCAGGGGCAGACCATGGGCATTCCCCGCCATCCAAGGAGGCTTCCATACTTGCAGAGCCGATACATAGCGCTCTAGTACTGGGCTCACCCAAGGAATCGTCACGTCCTGCACATGGCTGCTTAGCCTCACTTCCGTATATTGGGCCTTCCGCTCACCATAGGCTGTTCTTCCGGAAACCAGAAGTATGCAGTCTGCAGATGACATCCACACAGTGAGCTTTCGATTCGGACTTTCCATGTAATGGATTTGCTATCCAAGCAATATTCCTATTCGTGCCACTAGGACACTTTTCCACCTTTTATGAAGTCCACACAGTGAGCTTTTGATTAGGACTTTCCACGTAATGGATTTGCTATCCAAGCAATATTCCATTTCATGCCACTAGGACACTTTTCCACCTTTTATGAAGCCCACACAATGGGCGTTTGATTCGGACTTTCCACGTAATGGATTTGCTATCCAAGCAATATTCCATTTCGTGCCACTAGAACACTTTTCCACCTTTTATGAAGCCCACACAGCAAGCTTTCGATTTGGACTTTCCACATAATGGATTTGCTATCCAAGCAATATTCCATTTCATGCCTCTGGGTCTTCATGCACCTTTAAATGTCAACCTGTATGTAGTTAAAGTAAGCTGCGGTCAACTTTAGCTTGTTGATATCTCCATAGAGCTTGTCCTCAAATGAAGCAGGTGTGGGCCAAAATATCTTTCTCTGTTCTGCATACGTTGGGCAATCCTGCAGCAAATGTTTTGCTGTCATTTTTCCAGTTCTACAATTACATTCATCGGTATCTCCTATCTTTAGTTTATTGAACAAGTGGTATTTCAGCCTGTTATGTCCTGTGCGGAGTCTGAAGATTGCTACTTGTTCTCTTCGGTCGAGTTTGTAATATGCATCATCCTTCTGATGGCCTGGATGCTCTGATTCCCATTTGGTTCTATAAGTGCTTTTTATCAACCTCTTTGCCTCATTATAGGTTATGTCTATGTCAGGCTGTGGTAGTCGTCCGCCCTCTTTTGCCAGTCTGTCAGCCTCTTCGTTTCCAGGTATACTGCAATGTGATGGGATCCACTGTATTACAACTTTTTTGGATTTCTGACATAGACCATGGAGTGCTGCTCTTAGGTCCGTTAGTTCTGTGCTGTTATTGCTCTTCAGTATTGAGACAGCTGACTTTGCATCTGTGAAGATAGCTATTTGCTTCTCTTTATTTTCCTCCATCAGGAGCATTTCTGCTGCAAGTTTTCAAAGCCTCTACCTCCGCTTTGAAGTTACTTGAAAATTTTCCAGTTGCCATTGAATGTGTTTTTTTCACTCCATTTTTTAAATTTAGGAGAATTCCTCCTCCTCCATTCTCTATTGAATTTTTGGCTGATCCATCTGTATATGCATGGGTCCAATTCCTGCTTGGGTAACGTTCTTTTATGTAGTTTAGGGTTATTTCTCTTCTTTCGATTTCATGCTGAGTGTTCTTTTTCTCAATACCAGGAATGTTTTCTATCATCTCAGGCAGTTGCTGCTGTCTCCAAGCTTGGAACTTGTGTGCATTGTGTATGGGCTTGACTGTTGATATGTTAAGTATAGGATCTGCCCTAATCCTTCGTTTTGCAGTTTCTACAAAGTTGCTACGCTTCAGTATTCCCTTTCCAAAACCATTAAATCTGTTGTACATAGGATGGTCTGTAAATCTTCTAAATTTTTCTGCTTGTTGCTGGGCTCTGCTATCTCTTCTATCCTGCATTGGTTGTAAACAAGTGATCTTTTCTAGTTCATTAATAGGCGTTGTCTTCAGGCTTCCAGTTATGATTCGCATTCCTTGGTTTTGGACTCTACTTATTTTGTTAAAGTTTGACTTAGCTGCTGTTGCCCAAGCTGCAATGCCATATTCCAGTACTGGCCTCACCCGTCCAGTATATAACTTCTTGAGAACTTTCTCATCTGCTCCCCACGTTGTACCAGCAAGCTTTTTCATGATTGCCATTCTCTGCCTTGCTCTTGTTTGATTTTTCTCAACCTGTGTCTTCCATGTCAGGCGACGATCAAAGGTGACTCCTAGATAGTTTGGATTTTCTTCATGGCGCAATATTTTTCCATTCAATACCAGCTTAGGTTGCTGAGTTTTATTTGAGAGGGAGAACACTGTGCATGTTGTTTTCTCCTCACTTATCTTCACTAGCCATGATTTTGACCAGTCCTCTAGCGCTAATAAGGCTTGCTGTATTCTGCTGTTAGCTGTACTAATATATTCTTCAGATGTCCATATGGCTAGGTCATCTGCAAAGGAGGATGTGTGTACTCTGGCTGGAAAATTTTCTGTGATGTCATTTATATATGCTAGGAATAATGTTGGTGAAAGAACTTCTCCTTGGGGGACACCTTGCTCCAGCAGCATCATTTTGCTTGTTTGTCCTTGTACTTTTGTCCTGGCAGTTCTGTTCTCAAGGTAGTGGCTGATCCATTTATACATTTTTCCACAAACATGCATTTTTTGCAGTTTTACTTTCAGTCCTTCCTTCCATACTTTATCAAATGCTTTTTCTAAATCTATCCAGACTGCTAGTGTGTGCTTTTTCTCTTGGAAGGCATCCTCTATTTCCTGAGCTATATAGGTTATTTGATCTTCAGTGGATCTGTACTTTCTGAATCCTGCTTGGTGAGGTGTTAAGAGTTTGTTTTCTTCCAGATGCCATGTTAGCCTGCCATTGATAATGCGTTCCATTAATTTTCCTACACAGCTAAGTAGACTGATAGGTCGATAGCCATTTGGTTCTTCCAGGTCTTTTCCTTTCTTTGGGACTGGTATTAGTATAGCTTCCTTCCATGCCTGTGGGACTATTCCTCTCTTCCAGCTGTTATTTAGGAGTGCTAGTAGTTTCTTCTTTGCCTTGTTGCCTAGTCCTATTAGCATTTCATTTGTGATTCCATCCTTTCCTGGTGATTTCTTCTTTTTTAGGGTATTCATTGCCTGTTCCATTTCTTCCATTGTTAGATTTGCCATCATATATTCTGCTGCTGTCTCTGTATTTCTATGATGTATCTGTTTGTCTTTGATTGCTTTCTTCTGTTCGGTTGTAATATCAATGTGGTTTGCATTTGCATAGTGTTCCATTAGTGCATTTGCAGCCTTTTTTCCTGTAAGCAAGGCATTTCCTTGTTTAATTGTTATTTGTTTGTTTCTAGGTCCTTCATTGTTCATGGCTTTCACTAGTTTCCATAGTTTGTTTCCATCCCTGTCAAAATTCAGGTTTTCTGATTTTTCCCTCCAACAATCTCTTGTTGTTTGATTTACTGTTCTTTTATATTTTGCTGAGATGGCTTTGAGAGAGATATTCGCTTCAATTGTTTGTTCTCTCTCTGCTGTCTTCCTGGCATCTTCAACTTTGTCCTCCAAACTTTGTAGTTCTTCAGTCCAGTATGGTTTGTAATTTTTCCTCGCTCCTCTAGGAATGGACTCAGTGGCTGCCTGTATTATCGCTCTGTTTAGACTTTCCACCATTTGCTTTATGTTGCCATATCGTGTATTTATGTTTTCACAATATTTGTCTGTTAGTATGGCAAATCTGTCCCAATCTGCTCGTTTGTAATTCCAGCGGGGCAAGGGCTTTTGCTCCTGTGGAACATACTCCATATTCATTACAAGCTTGATTGGTCTGTGGTCACTACCTGCTAATTGGTCCAGCACATGGCGATCGATTTTGTGGAGGATGTCTCCTGTGCAGAAAGCTAAGTCTGGAGTAGAAGTGGTAAGCCATCTTCTGGAGTAGAAGCTCGGTGTGTCATCCGCTTTGTTGAGTAGATGGAGATTTGAGTCTATTTCCCAGTCCTCCAATTCATCTCCTCTTTTGTCAGTATCTGGGTATCCCCATCTTTCTGAACGGCTATTAAAGTCTCCGACAATAATGCAGTTTGTGTCAGTTATTTTCATGTTTGAGAGTGTAAGGTCCTTATCTGCTGGGCTATACAGATTGTAGATTCTTATTTTCACGTCCTTTATCATTATATCAACACCTATAATTTCTGTTTGGTTGTCAGAGATCACAGATACTTCGCTGCAAGGTATTGTATTTCGTGTAAGTATTAGAACTCCTCCTTTATGTCCTTCGCGGTCGAAACGTGTGGCCTGATATCCTCTGACTAAAAATTTGCGATTGGCATTGAGGTGTGTCTCTTGAATGCATGCCACATCTATTCTATCTTTATGAAGACGCTGTGTCAGGGATTCTTTCTTGTTATAAACTCCTTCGGCATTCCACTGTAGTATGTTGAGTGTCCGGGGTATTTGGTCAATAGCTCTTAACCTACTCCTCTGTGCCTTGACTCCACAGCACAGGGGAAGGTGACCACCAGTAGTCATGGGTGGACCCCCTCGAGGCAGGGGGCCCGGCACTATCACCGCCTGATGGGACTTCACGGGATTAGCACCATAACGATTAATTTTCATCTGTGGCATTATGAAATGATAAAGTTACGTTGCACTTCTTTGTCAAGCTTGTGGCTCAGTACATCCGATTTCGACAAGTACTTTTCGGGATGCTTTCCCTAGCCTTTGACTGTCCCCAGTCTACTTACAAGGCAGCAGGTTTGTGCGTCACTTCGTCTGGTCCCTCTCCCTTGACCTGTCCGTCATGGGTGACCCTACCAGTAGCAGTGCTACCGTCGGCATAGCTCTTGGGGTCATTGGAACGCGCAAGCCCCTCTACCTCGTCAAGGTGGGCGCACGGCAGAGGGGCTTTCACAGTTTGACACCCCCACTTTCATAAACATCACACGTGCACACACACACACACACACACACACACACACACACAACACGCACACACACGCACACACGCACACACACACACACAACACACACACACAAACACACACACAACACACACACACACACACATGGACACACACACACACACATACACGTTTCTTGTCTATCAAGAATGATGATGACCATTCACTTCATCCAGTGGGGTTGAAAGTATGGAGCCGTGAGTTCTAAATTGGCTGATAAGGCCTATTTTGGCTCGAAATGTTCTTTGACAATGTGGGAAAAGAATGATTAACTTTCCAGGATGAGGATCTCCTGCAATGGTTTTTCTGTCCAGCCTTGTTTTTTCACAGCTCTTGTAGTTCTGTTTGCTTCACAAGTGACTGCACCCTTGTGTAATGATGTACACCACGAATTTCGGTCTTTGGCACCAGTCTCCTTACAGTCGTGATGAATTCCTAAAGCTTTTAGATCATCAGAGTATCTTTAAAGAGTTTCCTCTGGCCGTCTTGGGAGCGTTTACCACAACGCAGCTCGTCGTTAAAAATTCGTTTAGTGAGCCTTTGATATGGCATGCGAGTCAAGTGACCAGCTCAGCGAATCGGATTCTTCATCAGTAGAGTGTGGATACTGGGCATGGACGCTCTTTCTAGGACTTCAGTGTCTGGGATTTTGTCTTGCCGTTTAATCTTCAATAGCTTCCTAGGGCAGACTGTGTGGAAGTGGTTTAATTTCCTAGCATTTCGCTGGTAAACAATCCAGGTTTCACAAGCATATAGCAGTGTGGATAATACAACTGCTTTGATTAGACTTTCAGCTTTGTTTGCAGGCTTATTATATTTCTGTCCCACACATTCCTGTACAGTCTGCCAAAGGTTACGCTGACCTTGGAGATTCTTGTATTCACTTCATCATCAATTGTGGCAGCTTGTGACACAGTGCTGCCAAGACAGGTGAATTTGTCCACAACACTTAGACTATGACCATTTACTTTGATATTTAGCACGGTGTGATTAATCCCTGGAGCTGGTTGGTACATAACTACAGTCTTCTCCAAGTTGATATTGAGCCCAAAGTTGGCACAGGCATATGAGAAAGCTGAAACATTGTGTTGCATATCTGCCTCTGAGTTGGCATACAGAGCGCAATCATCATCAAACAGCAGTTCTCTGACGGTGTCGCTATTAGTTTTGGTTTTGGCTTTCAGCCTTCTGAGATTGAACAACTTTCCATCCACGCGGTAGTTGGTGTCGATTCCACTGACCCCTCTGCTGTGTGTCCACCGTGACGAGGTAGAGGGGCTTGTGCGTCCCAATGACCCCAAGAGCTATGCCGACGGTAGCACAGCTACTGGTAGGGCCCCCCCCCCCATTTCGGACAGGTCAAGGGAGAGGGACCAGACGAAGAGACACACAAACCTGCTGCCTTGTAGGTAGACTGGGGACAGTCAAAGGCTAGGGAAAGCACCCCGAATAAATGCTTGTCGAAATCGGATGTACTGAGCCACAGGCTTGACAAAGTAGTGCAACGTAACTTAATTCATGATGTCACAAATCAAAATTAATCGTTATGGTGCTAATCCCGTGAAGTCCCATCAGGCGTCGATAGTGCCGGGCCCCCTGCCTCGAGGGGGTCCACCCATGACTACTGGTGGTCACCTTCCCCTGTGCTGTGGAGTCATGGCACAGAGGAGTAGGTTAATAGCTATTGACCAAATACCCCGGACACTCAACATACTACAGTGGAATGCCGAAAGAGTTTGCAAGAAGAAAGACTCCCTAACACAGCGTCTTCATAAAGATAGAATAGATGTGGCATGCATTCAAGAGACACACCTCAACGCCAATCACAAATTCTCAGTCAGGGGATATCAGGCCACACGTTTCGACCGCGAAGGACACAAAGGAGGAGTTCTAATACTTACACGAAACACAATACCTTGCAGCGAAGTATCTGTGGTCTCTGACAACCAAACGGAAATTATAGGTGTTGATATAATGATAAAGGACGTGAAAATAGGAATCTACAATCTGTATAGCCCAGCAGATAAGTACCTTACACTCTCAAACATGAAAATAACTGACACAAACTGCATTATTGTCGGAGACTTTAATAGTCGTTCAGAAAGATGGGGATACCAAGATACTGACAAAAGAGGAGATGAATTGGAGGACTAGGAAATAGACTCAAATCTCCATCTACTCAACAAAGCGGATGACACACCGAGCTTCTACTCTAGAAGATGGCTTACCACTTCTACTCCAGACTTAGCTTTCTGCACAGGAGACATCCTCCACAAAATCGATCGTCATGTGCTGGACCAATTAGCAGGTAGTGACCACAGACCAATCAAGCTTGTAATGAATATGGAGTATGTTCCACAGGAGCAAAAGCCCTTGCCCCGCTGGAATTACAAACGAGCAGATTGGGACAGATTTGCCATACTAACAGACAAATATTGTGAAAACATAAATACACGATATGGCAACATAAAGCAAATGGTGGAAAGTCTAAACAGAGTGATAATACAGGCAGCCACTGAGTCCATTCCTAGAGGAGCGAGGAAAAATTACAAACCATACTGGACTGAAGAACTACAAAGTTTGGAGGACAAAGTTGAAGATGCCAGGAAGACAGCAGAGAGAGAACAAATAATTGAAGCGAACATCTCCCTCAAAGCCATCGCAGCAAAATATAAAAGAACAGTAAACCTGAATTTTGACAGGGATGGAAACAAACTATGGAAACTAGTGAAAGCCATGAACAATGAAGGACCTAGAAACAAACAAATAACAATTAAACAAGGAAATGCCTTGCTTACAGGAAAAAAGACTGCAAATGCACTAATGGAACACTATGCAAATGCAAACCACATTGATATTACAATCGAACATAAGAAAGCAATCAAAGACAAACAGATACATCATAGAAGTACAGAGACAGCAGCAGAATATATGATGGCAAATCTAACAATGGAAGAAATGGAACAGGCAATGAATACCCTAAAAAAGAAGAAATCACCAGGAAAGGATGGAATCACAAATGAAATGCTAATATGACTAGGCACCAAGGCAAAGAAGAAACTACTAGCAGTCCTAAATAACAGCTGGAAGAGAGGAATAGTCCCACATGCATGGAAGGAAGCTATACTAATACCAGTCCCAAAGAAAGGAAAAGACCTGGAAGAACCAAATGGCTATCGACCTATCAGTCTACTTAGCTGTGTAGGAAAATTAATGGAACGCATTATCAATGGCAGGCTAACATGGCATCTGGAAGAAAACAAACTCTTAACACCACACCAAGCAGGATTCAGAAAGTACAGATCCACTGAAGATCAAATAACCTATATAGCTCAGGAAATAGAGGATGCCTTCCAAGAGAAAAAGCACACATTAGCAGTCTGGATAGATTTAGAAAAAGCATTTGATAAAGTATGGAAGGAAGGACTGAAAGTAAAACTGCAAAAAATGCATGTTTGTGGAAAAATGTATAAATGGATCAGCCACTACCTTGAGAACAGAACTGCCAGGACAAAAGTACAAGGACAAACAAGCAAAATGATGGAGCAAGGTGTCCCCCAAGGAGGAGTTCTTTCACCAACATTATTCCTAGCATATATAAATGACATCACAGACAATTTCCCAGCCAGAGTACACACATCCTCCTTTGCAGATGACCTAGCCATATGGACATCTGAAGAATATATTAGTACAGCTAACAGCAGAATACAGCAAGCCTTATTAGCGCTAGAGGACTGGTCAAAATCATGGCTAGTGAAGATAAGTGAGGAGAAAACAACATGCACAGTGTTCTCCCTCTCAAATAAAACTCAGCAACCTAAGCTGGTATTGAATGGAAAAATATTGCGCCATGAAGAAAATCCAAACTATCTAGGAGTCACCTTTGATCGTCGCCTGACATGGAAGACACAGGTTGAGACAAATCGAACAAGAGCAAGGCAGAGAATGGCAATCATGAAAAAGCTTGCTGGTACAACGTGGGGAGCAGATGAGAAAGTTCTCAAGAAGTTATATACTGGACGAGTGAGGCCAGTACTGGAATATGGCATTGCAGCTTGGGCAACAGCAGCTAAGTCAAACTTTAACAATATAAGTAGAGTCCAAAACCAAGGAATGCGAATCATAACTGGAAGCCTGAAGACAACGCCTCTTAATGAACTAGAAAAGATCACTTGTTTACAACCAATGCAGGATAGAAGAGATAGCAGAGCCCAGCAACAAGCAGAAAAATTTAGAAGATTTACAGACCACCCTATGTATAACAGGTTTAATGGTTTTGGAAAAGAAAAACTGAAGCGTAGCAACTTTGTAGAAACTGCAAAACGAAAGATTAGGGCAGATCCCATACTTAACATATCAACAGTCAAGCCCATTTACAATGCACACAACTTCCCAGCTTGGAGACAGCAGCAACTGCCTGAGATGATAGAAAACATTCCTGGTATTGAGAAAAAGAACACTCAGAATGAAACCGAAAGAAGAAAAATAACCCTCAACTACATAAAAGAACATTACCCAAGCAGCAATTGGACCCATGCATATACAGATGGATCAGCCAAAGATTCAATTAAAAATGGAGGAGGAGGAATTCTCCTTAATTTAAAAAATGGAGTGATAAAAACACAGTCAGTGGGAACTGGAAAATTTTCAAGTAACTTCAAAGCGGAGGTAGAGGCTTTGAAAACTGTAGCAGAAATGCTCTTGATGGAGGAAAATAAAGAGAAGCAAATAGCTATCTTCACAGATGCAAAGTCAGCTGTCTCAATACTGAAGAGCATATACAGCACAGAACTAGCTGACCTAAGAGCAGCACTCCATGGTCTATGCCAGAAATCCAAAAAAGTTGTAATACAGTGGATCCCATCACATTGCATTATACCTGGAAATGAAGAGGCTGACAGACTAGCAAAAGAGGGTGGACGATTACCACAGCCTGACATAGACATAACCTATAATGAGGCAAAAAGGTTTATAAAAAGCACTTATAGAACCAAATGGGAATCAGGGCATCCAGGCCACCAGAAGGATGATGCATATTACAAACTCGACAGAAGAGAACAAGTAGCAATCTTCAGACTCCGCACAGGACATAACAGGCTGAAACACCACTTGTTCAATAAACTAAAGATAGGAGATACCGATGAATGTAATTGTGGAACTGGTAAAATGACAGCTAAACATTTGCTGCAGGAGTGCCCAATATATGCAGAACAGAGAAAGATGTTTTGGCCCACGCCTGCTTCATTTGAGGACAAGCTCTATGGAGATATCAACAAGCTCAAGTTGACTACAGCTTACTTTAACTACATTCAGGTTGACATCTAAAGGTGCATGAAGATGTATTTAGACTGCCACACTTCATACCACAGGTATGTCGGTTACAAAAGCGTCCCAGAGGCATGAAATGGAATAGTGCTTGGATTGCAAATCCATTACATGAAAAGTCCGAATCGAAAGCTCACTGTGTGGGCTTCATAAAAGGTGGAAAAAGTGTCCTAGTGGCACGAAATGGAATATTGCTTGGATAGCAAATCCATTATGTGGAAAGTCTGAATCGAAAGCTCACTGTGTGGATGTCATCTGCAGACTGCATTCTTCTGGTTTCCGGAGGAACAGCCTATGGTGAACGGAAGGCCCACTATACGGAAGTGAGGCTAAGCATCCATGTGCAGGACGTGACGATTCCTTGGGTGAGCCCAGTACCAGAGCGCTGTGTGATGGCTCTGCAAGTATGGAAGCCTCCTTGGATGGCGGGGAATGCCCATGGTCTGCCCCTGCCTTCCCTTGAGGGTTGACCAGGATGTCTTTGGCTGTTCTATATGGGGCGGCTAGGATGGGGGATAACACCACAACAGTGAGATTCAAACGTCCTAAGAAACCCCCGGGAAGGTTAACCCGGTCAACAAATGCCCTTAGAAGTCGGATGTGTCGGCCTGACGGCGCAAGAACGCAGCTCTGCTGTAAACAGGCACAACGCAGTCATATCCGGAAAAAAAAATCCTGATGAACGCAGAAGAAGAAGAAGATTCCACTGTCATTGTTCTCGAAGGCATTCGTCAACATAGCTGAAAACATGAGGCTGAACAGTGTTGGTGCTAGGCACATCCTTGCTTCACTCCATTGGTGACAGGAAAGGGTTCAGACAGTTCACCATTTTCCTGTACTCTTGCCCACATACCATCATGATATAACCGCACTATTTGGACTGTCAGCTTTGATGTTGATTTTGTGTGTGTGTGTGTGTGGGTGGGTGTGTGCGTGTGCGTTCGTGCGTTTGTGTGTGTGTGTGTGTGTGTGTGTTTTACGGCTAGAATGAGCTACTGTTTCAAATCACTGAGTATTCGTGGACCCACAATAGCTCAGTTGGTATAGCGGAGGACTGTAGATGATTGAAAGAAATCCTTAGGTCGGAAACATTTTATATTTTTGTTTTACACGAGTACACGCCTACACGTCCACGCGGACACACACACACACACACACACACGCACACACACGCACGCACACACACACACACACATACACGCACAATATATATCTAAACATTCACATACGGCTTAATGAGACTTGTATTCTGTTGACACAAGTTAAGTTAGTTGCATATCCTTTACAGGACATCATAGTCAAACCCAGCATTTTTTGGCTGTTTATAATCTCTTGACATGTTTGCGTCCAGTAGTTTGCTATTGCTTTCTGAACGACCGGCCCCATACCATTTTATTAAACACCCAACGCAAGGGGGTATGTTGTCAAATCGCCCACAGTGTGTGTTTTGACTGTAGGGCAGTCTTTAGACATATAGAATAAATAATAACCCCGTCAACATATGTCACAAACAATAATAACATACGCACGGTATGAGTGTCTATCATGACACGGCCAGAAAAAAAAAAAAAAGAGCACGTAAGAAATTAAAAAAAAAAAAATTCATTTAGCACGGGTGGGGTTCGAACCCACGCGGATATACATCCATTGGATCTTAAGTCCAACGCCAAAGTCCAATACTTTAGATCTCTTATTACTGTGGTCATTGTTAATGGAGAATAATCAATTTAATCGATACAGAATTAGAGGTGGCTAAAAGAATGAAAACACATGTGAAGGATTTTAAGCAAGCTCCAAGCAGTAGAGGACAAATATTTGAAATGAGAACAGTTTATAAGTGAAGTCGGTGGGATGTAACATTGGGAAAATTCTGGAAGCTGCAGGGACAGATGAACAAAAAGCGCAGCCCTATACACAAATGATATGGCGGGGGATCGAAAAGAGATCTGGACGAATCTCAAAACTGAGAGGGAAGACCAGGAGACCTTTCAATCAAATGATAGTTGAAACGATTAACAGTACGACCGTTCTCTGGCTGTTGAATGAAAGAGCCCGTCTGGGAATGTCCTGAGTGAAGTGATGTCGTTTCATAACTCAACTCAACTTTAAGCAGTTAATGCCAACGTTGTAATTAAGATCAGTTCTGAAGCACAAAGACACTATAGAATTAATTATTATTCAACCTGCTTCTCGAGTTCTATTATGATCTGTTTCGGCTTTCAAGAAAAAATAAATAACAACCATTCTTTTTCAGTCTATGGGGTTGTTTACTGGTGCCACATTTATTGCCCATACTTGTTCAACGTATATGCAGAAAATTTGACGAGAAACATCCAACACGACGGGACTAGAGACCTAACTGGTTTGTCTATGGTTTAGGGGCTAGAGAACGCAGTTTCACAATTCCTCGACATACTGTTTCTGGGGTTCGCGTGATTTGGAAACAGATCGCTTTGCGTTGATTCCAGTGATATGAGACGTCAATTATTCAGAAAACAATGATAAATTTCCCAGAGTAAAAAAATGCCTTAGTTAGTTAGTTAGTTAGTCGACAGATCATCCTCATTGCACATCGAACCTTGTAAATCACAAACAGCCAATAAATGGTGAGGTTGATTGCAACGTTCTGTAAAGAACATAAATGGTGTCAATCCACACCCAAGAGTTAGCTACACAGCTGACACGGTCCTCCTCTGGTATATTGCTCGGGGATTTGAGGAGCTCATCATGTCTGCTCAACAATACAGGGACAATAAGAACCTGATTCTGAACTTTGAAGCAACAAACAGACATAAAAAAAATAAGACCAAAAAAACAAAACAAACATAAAGTCCACGGACAAACTGCATGCCAGTACACATTGAAGAGATAGAAGATGTCACATATTTTGTCTATCTTGTTTCCTTATTCTTCACATTTCTGTTTTAGCAAAGTGAGCATTCCCCCCCCCCTCCCCCACCCCACCTTTTATTTGTCCGATACATGAGCCTTTCGGTGCAGTGTGATGATGACACGAGGAGACATACTACACACATAAGAGATACTTCTTCTTCTGCTGCGTTCATCCAGAAAGTTTTTTCGGACATGATTGCGTTATGGCTGCGTTCTTGCGATATTAGGCCGACACATCCGACTTCTGCGGGCATTTGTTGACTGGGTTAACCTTCTTGGGGGTTTCGTAGGACATTTGACTACCACTGTTGAGGTGTTATCCACCATGCCAGCTGGCCCATTTAGAACAGCCGAAGACATCTCGGTCAGCCCTCAAGGGAAGACAGGAGCAGACCATGGGCATTCCCTGCCATCCAAGGAGGCAACCATAATTGCAGAGCCGACACATAGCGCTCTGATACTGGGGTTACACAAGGAATCGTTACGTCCTGCACATGGCTGCTTAGTCTCACTTCCGTATATTGACATGAGAGATACAAAAATGCTTTATGAGTTACAAGAATGAAAGAAAAACGAAGGGAAGAGGAGTTTAAAAAAAAAATAAAAATCTCCCGCGAGCCGGATTTGAACCAGCGACCTAAGGATTTCTTTCTACTTTCTACAGTCCTCCGCTCTACCAACTGAGCTATCGCGGGGAGACAATTTTGATGTGGTTTGAACCGGCAGGTAATTGTATCCGCTAAATATGTAGCTGCTAATAATACCAGTGGGTCAATGCTTTTTCATTATTCAAATTCAAATTGCAATTCCGATTTGTAGAAAGAAAAAAAAAATGTTCCACCTCGTTCAACCAGCTTCAATGGTGTTGGTTATATTTATGATGGTTCATAGTGCGTTATAGATTGTTTTGGTCTTTTGTGCATTGGACGACTTCTGTAACTGCATGTCTGGCGAGGTTCCTCTTCTTCACCATCCTCCGTGCCATCCTCATTACATCTGCCGTTGTTGCTGGTGTACCTGCTGCCACTAACGGTGTTTCCCCTCTCTCGTTTGGCATGAGGCTAATGATGAGGCTTTTTAATTAGCTACAACAGTGGTTCTCAACAGTGGTTCTCAACCGGTGGGGAATTCCTATAGGTGGGGGGAGGGGGGAGGGGGGGGGGAGGTGTTCAGGGTTTCAAGAGGGGAATTAAGATTATTTCAAGATCGCGTTAATACAAGAACCGATTACTTTATATTGTTTTTCCCTCCATATTTTACGGTTATGTACTTCTCACCCTTCTGAAATTCGTATTATAACGTAAGTAGATCCGCAAATCACGTTTTATATAGAGTCTAGACTTGTTTTAGTATGTGTTGTTAAATTTATTTAGCTTCCATGTTTACGTATACTGTAGGGGCGAGGGGAATTTATAGGTAGGAAATACGAAAGGAGGGAAATGACACTCTGAACATATAGTGAAGGGGTGCATGGGCCAAAAAAGGTTTAGAACAACTGAGCTAAAGGTCACATATATTACAATGTTTGTCAACAGATATTTGTAACACCGTAGAAAACACTTTCACTATTTGACACCCCCACTTTCATAAACATCACACATGCACACACACACACACACACACACACACACGCGCACACACACACAACACGCACACACACGCACACACACACAACACACACACAAACACACACACAACACACACACATAAACACACACACAACACACACACATGCACACACACACACACACATGTTTCTTGTCTATCAAGAATGATGATGACCATTCACTTCATCCAGTGGAGTTGAAAGTATGGAGCCGTGAGTTCTAAGTTGGCTGATAAGGCCTATTTTGGCTCGAAATGTTCTTTGACAATGTGGGAAAAGAATGATTAACTTTCCAGGATGAGGATCTCCTGCAATGGTTTTTCTGTCCAGCCTTGTTTTTCCACAGCTCTTGTAGTTCTGTTTGCTTCACAAGTGACTGCACCCTTGTGTAATGATGTACACCACGAATTTCGGTCTTTGGCACCAGTCTCCTTACAGTCGTGATGAATTCCTAAAGCTTTTAGATCATCAGAGTATCTTTAAAGAGTTTCCTCTGGCCGTCTTGGGAGCGTTTACCACAACGCAGCTCGTCGTAAAAATTCGTTTAGTGAGCCTTTGACATGGCATGCGAGTCAAGTGACCAGCCCAGCGAATCGGATTCTTCATCAGTAGAGTGTGGATACTGGGCATGGACGCTCTTTCTAGGACTTCAGTGTCTGGGATTTTGTCTTGCCGTTTAATCTTCAATAGCTTCCTAGGGCAGACTGTGTGGAAGTGGTTTAATTTCCTAGCATGTCGCTGGTAAACAATCCAGGTTTCACAAGCATATAGCAGTGTGGATAATACAACTGCTTTGTAGATTTTCAGCTTCATTTTCAGGCTTATTCCATTTCTGTCCCAGACATTCCTGTACAGTCTGCCAAAGGTTACGCTGACCTTGGAGATTCTTGTATTCACTTCATCATCAATTGTGGCAGCTTGTGACACAGTGCTGCCAAGATAGGTGAATTTATCCCCAACACTTAGTCTATGACCATTCACTTTGATATTTAGCACGGTGTGATTAATCCCTGGAGCTAGTTGGTACATAACTACAATATTCTCCAAGTTGATATTGAGCCCAAAGTTGGCACAGGCATATGAGAAAGCTGAAACAGTGTGTTGCATGTCTGCCTCTGAGTTGGCATACAGAGCGCAATCATCAGCAAACAGCAGTTCCCTGACGGTGTCGCTATTAGTTTTGGTTTTAGCTTTCAGCCTTCTGAGATTGAACAACTTTCCACCCATGCGGTAGTTGGTGTCGATTCCACTGTCATTGTTCTCGAAGGCATTCGTAAACACAGCTGACAACATGAGGCTGAACAGTGTTGGTGCTAGGCACAGCCTTGCTTCGCTCCATTGGTGACAGGAAAGGGCTCAGACAGTTCACCATTTTCCTGTACTCTTGCCCACATACCATCATGAAATAACCGCACTATTTGGATAAACTTTCGTGGGCAGCCATATTTCGCCATAATCTTCCACAGCCTTCTCCGTTGACTATAACAAAAAAAAAAAAAAGCCTTGGTAAAAAAAAACAGTGACAAACTACTGAATGTAATTCAGGAAACTTTATACAAGATACAACGTTGCCCATCCATCCATCCATCCATCCACCCATCCATCCATCCATCCATCCATCCATCCATCCATCCATCCATCCATCCATCCATCCTTCCATCCATCCATCCATCCATCCTTCCATCCATCCATCCATCCATCCATCCATCCATGTGCCATGCCGATAAGCGTGGGCGGTCATGTTTTGCCATCTCACTCGATCACCAAAGTCGTGGATCAGCTCAGTTTTCCTGTCTCGACCATGCCACGTGGCCTAGCCATCCATGTATTTGCCGAAATAGACAGTAAATTTTGAAACTAACGAAAGACGAAGAGGAAATTTAGGAGGTAGGGGAGAGGGAGGGGGAGGGTTGGCCGGCAGAACCTAGTAAATTACAAACGGTCAGAACACAATAGGGTTGATTGCCACCTCCCGTGAAAGATTCACAATTAACTATCGGCACTATCTGACATTTTAAAAGATTTTAACTCAGTCCATTAACAAAATAAAATGAAGTTGCCGGGTATCGATTCCGGTACCCCTCACTGTGACAAAACAGAATTGCACCTCAGGATGGGGCAACCGAATCCACACTCTGCGATACCCCATTTTCATGGGTGTACAGTATGATAGTGTGTGTGGGTCTATTATTTGGAATCCAGGACCAGCTTCGACTATCTTTGGGTTCACGCAACGCTTGTAGTCCAGCTTTGGTGAAATTCAATGTCCTGAGAAAGATATCGGGAGATACTCTCTAACCCTTGTTGCGCAGTATCCATTCTAGTCTATCCAGAATATCGCGTCATTCGATTTGACGACACTTCCGGAGAGTGCTGGCAACGGCATTCACCGTTGATATCTAATGGACTAACGGTCATGTCTTGTGTTGGGGAATTATTGTCGTCATCCTGAAGACCCAAGGCCAGTCTATTGAAGGGCAGGGAGCTACCGTGATGATCCCGTGAATCCTATTCTATTGTCAAAATGAAGTCCTGTCTACTGTCAAGTGGCTCAACGTCTGGAGATCCAGATAAAGAGGGACAGTGGTGGCTCTCTAGATGCTAGGATAGCACATTCTGTGGCTGATTTATTCCTACAGAAAAGGTAATTGTTCTCTCCCGCTGTACTGATCTATTTGAGTGTCTTGTGAGGTCTGTCAACTAGTGGCCAAGCCAGTTTAGTGATGAGCCTGCTGTGTATTCCTTTTGCATAGAGCTTTAATTTAACTACACTAGCGACACAGATTACTATCATCATCAGGTGGCGCACCAGAGCCATGACGGGTATTTCGCCACTGAGG
This sequence comes from Cepaea hortensis, assembly GCA_963921405.1. Taxonomy (NCBI): domain Eukaryota; kingdom Metazoa; phylum Mollusca; class Gastropoda; order Stylommatophora; family Helicidae; genus Cepaea; species Cepaea hortensis. Next base: position 197,417,471 of record OY992877.1, on the reverse strand, counting down.
AGGATAGAGGAATTGTAAGCTATGAAGGGATATCAACCTTGGTCGAACTGTATCTAACTTGGGTTGTGGAAGAGGGGTACCGATATCTTCATACCTATTAGGGTAAACTGGCCCTGACACATGTACATACACACGAGGCACCCACATACAATGTTTGCTTTCTAACTTCTAGTTTGATTAATAGATTACCTCTTTTGCTCAGAGAGGAATAATATTATTATGCGTGTCTAATGAATACACTGCCTGTTGTATAATGGGAACAGGATGTTCTGCACATGAACTTTACACTTGGTTGGGCTGCCAAGAGAAGCCAAACCAATGGGGTTCAGTGCATATAAATTCCAAACTGTCCATATGCCCGAGGAGAGGAGGAGAAAAAGCGACAGACCCAAGATGACACTCTTCTTTCTTTGTCTGTCTGTAATCAATATTTCAGGAAAGGTTTACCAGCGCAGCTTGAACGTAGACCAACACCCTTGGCCAGTATAGGGGAAATATTTCTACCTGAAGTCTTAAACCTTATATCCTCTCTCTCGAATGGTAATGAATTGTGTTTCCAGAGAGGCTATCCTTGCCATGAGTGAGGTTAATCAGGGACATTGAAGTCTAGTACCTGGCTGCTCTACACAGATCTAGTGGCGAGATGTCTGAAGTCAGACCTATGGAATTGGTCTGAGAGTGGAAACTGACCACATAACTAGTATCAGTCTGAATTTGGTTGTGATGTATTAATAACAGGTGAAATGGATATGTACACCGGGCATCTTCTTCTTACTTGCAGGAACCCTCATTATCATTATCCTGGTTATTATTATTGACGCTGGTGTCAACTGACGTGCTTGGTGTGTCGTGGAGGAGAAGAGTCGCTTTCAGGCAGCTGATCTCAACTCCAGTCTGGTGGAAGAAGCGGCCTTGTACAAAGAACTTTATAAGCCTATACTCAGGTCAAGAGGAGTTCCAGGCAACCAAAGGAGAGATCAGGTGAACGATATTCTGCCACCGGTATCTACATCACTCACATACTGATGACTGGCAAACTACTGGTGGAATGATGATCTGCTCCTCCAGAATCCTCGCACAAATACTCAGTGTTGTTTCTGTTTGTCTTGAACTTGAACTTCGTTTGTTTTTGTGGAGTCTGAATCTTGATTAAAGACTCGGGTTCTACCTATCTGAAAAGTGTTCTTTTATCATCAGGTGGTGATCTGTTTGTCTATAGTGATAGGAAAATAAGTCAGCGTCCGGGCACCGTCCCGGGGTCAACAAGGTAATAGTAGACAGAAGTAAGAACCCAAAGGTCATGACAACCACTGAGATCCGGGCCAGTATTGTCACACGACACTCACACAGCACGCACTAACTTACATATTGCATAACATTTTTGCTATCTTTTTAAAGATGTATGTATGAAATATTTGAAGTAGAAACAATTAATCGCTGAAGAAAAATTAAGACAACTGTCATAGAGAGGCACAGATAACTTACTGTGTCACAGAGATAACAATGGGTGTTGCAGAACCTCCCCCCCCCCCCCCAAAAAAAAAGACAAAAAAAAAATAAATATATTACTAGGTAAAGTTTGTGTGTGTGTGTGTGTTTTTTTTGTTTTTTTTTTTTAAATTTTGGCTCGCACGCTTTAACTCAAGCATAGTCCATACACGCGACTTCTAGTAGCACTGAACTGAATTTTGCGTGTGGATTAGCTTTCCCTATAACCTGTGTCCGTCGCCATCAAGCGATCCCACTCCGACTTCAGAGGTACTTGTAATTTACGTCCCCAAGTCAACATTTTAGTCCTACTGACCCGTGTAGGGGTTGAACCCCCTACCCCAGCATTAGCAAACTGGATGTTCCCATTCATCCATCTTATGGATGGATGGACCGGATGTTTAGGAACGAGTGCCTTTTTCCATTTTGCGATGCTGACCTCCTACCGAGTAAATCACAAATGACCATTGCACGCTTGGGTTGATTGCGACTACCTGTAAACGTGATGACGATGATGATGAATTGCATGACATTTTGATATTAGCCGAAAGTCCATTATGCGCATGAATGGTTTATTGATCTTTCAGTGATTGTTTCTCCAGATTCAGTTTGTACTGTTTTAATCGACATAATTAAAATCATGGAAAATGTCAGATAGCGCCGATAGTTAATTGCGTATCTTTCACAGGAACTGGCAGCCATAGCAACGTTTTCTGGCCATTTATAATTTACTAGGTAATGTTGTTTTCCTAGTTTCTTCTTCTTCTTTCGTTAGTTTAAAATTTACTGTCTGTACTTCAAGAGCTGAATATTGAAGAAGGATGGCTATTAAAAACGATAAAACAAAGAAAATTGAAATATTTTGGTCACTTGAAAAGTAACGAAAGTTTGGAGAGAACAATAATGGAGGGGTATATGCCTGGGAAGAGAGGAAGAGGAAGGCCAAAGAGAAGATGGGTGCAGGATGTGGCGGATGATCTCCAGATGGGTGTATCGGACGCGGGGCATCTTGCTTATGATTGAGAGGTTTTCCGGAAGGTTGTTATGGGAGCGAGGTTCTGTAAAGGACATGCTACTGAATGAATGAATGAACTTGCAATGTTGCCTCTTGTATAAACTTTACCCCGGGAAGGTTAACCCGGTCAACAAATGCCCTCAGAAGTCGGATGTGTCGGCCTAACGGCGCAAGAACGCAGCTCTGCTGTAAACAGGCACAACGCAATCACGTCCGAAAAAAAAAAAAAAACTCCGGATGAACGCAGAAGAAGTATAAACTTGATCTTATTATGTTCAGTAGCTTGTCATTGTTTTCCTAACGACCGACGTTCATACCATCGAAATCAACGCAAGGCGGCCTGCTCCCAAACCGTCTGTGGCTGATTCGGAACCTTCAACCCGTTGTGTCGGGGACATATGGAACAGCGTTCAATGCTCCCAGGTCACAGAGTAGTCAGCACCGATAGCGACAGAGAAAGGGTGTCAGTGAAAGTCTTTCCCAAGATGTCATGGGGATCTGTTGACGTACACTTTAATCTATGTGACCTTGTAGCTAATGGATAAGCCTTGACCTACTGATGTTAATCACCAGCTACACATTTCACGGATAAAACGACCTACAGTTTCAAATCACTGAGTAATCATTTTGACGAGATAGCTCAGTTGGTAGAGCGGAGGACTGTAGATGATTGTAAATACGTTCAATTGTAAATAAATTCAAATCCGGCCCGTGGGAGAGTATTGTTTTTATAAATTTTAGATATCTTTCTTTTCTTTTGTTTTCTTTCCTTTCTAAAGTATTAAACATTTTTGTATCTTCTTGCATGAAGTTATATACTGGACGGACGAGGTAAGTACTGGAATAAGGCATTGCAGCTTGGGCAACAGCAGCACAGTCAAACTGTAACAAAATAGAGTCCAAAATTAGGAATTCAGATAATAACTGGAAGCCTGAAGACAACGCCTTTTACTGAACTAGAAAAAAATCCCGTGTTTACAACCAATGCAGGATAGAAGAGATAGTAGATCCCAGCAACAAGCAGACAATTTAGAAGATTGACAGACCACCTCATGTATAAAAGGTTTCATGGTCTTGGAAAGGGAAAATTGAAGTAAAGCAACTTTAGTAGAAACTACGAAAAGAAAGATTAGAACAGATCCTATACTTAACATATCTGAAGTCAAACCGGTAAAACCCATTCACAATGCCCACAAGTTCCCAACTTGGAGACAGGAGCAACTGCCTCAGATGATGATAGAAAACATTACTGTTATAAATAATAAATTCGGCACTAAGAAACAACCATAAAGATTGAAAAAAAAATAGGGGATTAAATTTTTTTTCTTTCTTGAAAGCTGAAACAGATCACAACAGAATACCAGGCGCAGGTTGAATAATGTCTATAATGTGTTTCAGAAATGAGCTGAATTGGAACCTTGGCATAACTCCATTACGAGGCCAAACAATCGTTGTTGTGGTACGGTACAGCACGGTGGCCGAGTGGTTAAGGCGTTGGACTTAAGATCCAATGGATGTATTTCCGCGTGGGTTCGAACCCCACCCGTGCTAGATTATATTATTTTTTTTTAAATTTTTCCTTTTTGCGAATCTATCTGGCTGAAACAAGTTAATACATTCCCACTAGCTACGATGAGAAGAATCACAGACACAACCAACGTTCACATGTTCGTGTGTTACATTGATTGGGTCATTTCTTATTCTGTGTCAAATGCATGCACTAAAGCAGATGTAGGCCATCATAACTGAAATATTCTCCGTTCTCTTATGTCAGCAGAACACTAGTCTCATTATTAAAAGTACTGGAGAGTTTTGGTCATAGACCATAACTTTATGAAGGGAAATTCCCAACTGCACCTCCACGTGGTAGAGGATGGAAACACACTACGGTGTGGCTAACACAGCTCTGGGGACCGAGTATCCACCGGAATAAGTGGACAACTCTGCAGCTGAGCAGAGCAGGGAACTCACTTGTCCTGACAGTCGGAAATGGCTGTCAAAGGCAGAGTTAAAAGACCACCATGTGAATGTGGAAGTCAAGGGGAAACCACCACATTATCTTCCCAAGATTTCATGGCGACACACATTTCAGAAATAGTGAACGACGATAATGGCTGTCTTAGGACATCCTCGTCCGGTAGGGACAGTCATGAGCCACAGGTGACACCAGACCGTCATCCAGCTACTGATGGCAAAACTAAAACTATAACTAAACTAAATAAATTTAGAGTAGGAACATGGAATGTTAGGACATTAAATGAGCTAGGAAAGTTAAACAATGTTCTAAGAGAAATTGAAAACATGAAAATGAATATACTAGGCATAAGTGAGATGAGATGGGGGGGGGGGGGGGGGGGGATCTGGCAAAATTATAACCGACAAACACACAATAATTTATTCTTGAGGGGACACACATGAAAAAGGTGTAGGAATAATATTAGACGAAAAAGCAGCAAAATCTATGAATGGATACTGGTGTATTTCAGATAGAGATATAATGGTCAAAATCAAAGGCAAACCAATAGATATAAATATTATACAAGTATATGCACCAACAACAAGCAGTAGTGAAGAAGAAATACAACACTTATACGATGAAATAGAAATGGCAATAGCTCAAATTGGATCACAAGAAATAACAATAATACTGGGAGATTTTAATGCAAAAGTAGGAAAGGGAAAAATAGAGGATATAGTGGGGAATTACGGTTTAGGTACAAGAAATGAACGAGGAGAGAAACTAATAGAATGGGCAAATATTAATGATATGATAATTGGAAACACATGGTTTAAACACCATAAAAGACGCATGGAAAAGCCCTGATATGAAAATACGCAACCAAATTGACTACATACTTATTAATATAAGATTTAGAAATGCATTAATTAATGTAAAGACAATGCCTGGTGCTGACGGTAATCGTGATCATGTACCACTATGTGGACAAATAAAAGTAAAATTAAAGAGAGGGGGAAAATGGTTAGAACCTGAGACTTAATAAAGAGGTTCTGAAAGTAGATAAAAAAAATTTAAGAACAATACAGAGTGACTGTGAAAAATAGGTACAATGCGATAGCTAAAATACAGAGTATAAATGATCAATTGGACATGCTAAAGGACTCAATTCGTCAAACTAGCAAAGAAATATTACCGGAGAGAAGCCAAAAAGCTAAGACAAAATGGATGAATGAAGAAATCTTAATGCTGATGGACAAAAGGAAACAGAATAAAAATGACAAACAAGAGTATGCTAATATAAATAAAGAAATAAGAGATAAATGAGTGAAGGCAAAAGAAAGTTGGTTAAACGAGCAATGCAAACAAATTGAATTAAATTCAATTAAAGATTTAAAAAAAAAAAGTATGCACAGACAAATCAGTGAGCTGACAGGAAGAAAAATAAGAATAAATACAGGGTGTTTGAAATCAAAAACAGGAAAGATATTATTGGAGGAATGTGCTATAATGAAGAGGTGGAATGAGTATATAAGAGAATTATGTGATGGAGAAAGGGAAGAATTAACAGAAGAAAGTAACTTAGAAGGCCCACCTATTCTAAAAGAAGAGGTCGCTGACGCTATGAAACATATGAAGAAAGGAAAGACAGCTGGGCCACATGAAATCACAATAGAAGAATTAGAAGTATTGGGAGAATTTGGAGTAGATATATTAACCAAAATGCTAAATGATATTTTCAACAGTGGATATTTACCGAGCGATATGGTAAAATCTGTATTTATAGCAATACCAAAGAGACCAGGAGCAATTGAATGTGAAGATTTTCGTACATTTAACCTCATAAACAATGTCACTAAGCTTCTACTCAGAATTATAATGAGAAGAACAAGAAAGAAAATAAAAATGGAAATTAGTGAAGAACAGTACGGTTTTATGGAAGGAAAGGGTACAAACAATGCAATATATATATTACGAACACTAATAGAAAGGTCAATAGAGAAACAGAGGGACACATATTATGCTTCATAGATTATACTAAGGCATTTGATAAAGTAAAACATGATGAGCTGATTAAAATGTTGGAAGATATCAACATTGATGGGAAAGATTTAAGAATAATAAAGAATATATACTGGAACCAACTAGCAGCAATTAAAATGGGAAATAAAGAGGGTAGTTACGAACAGATAAAGCTAGGAGTACGACAGAGATGTGTCTTGTCACCCAATCTCTTCTCCCTATATAGCGAAGTAATAATGAGAGAGATGAAAGAGAAGCCAGGAATACTAATCGGAGGATATAATATAAACAATATACGCTATGCAGATGGCACAGTATTGGTGGCGGATAGTGCAACAGACCTACAATAATTGTTGGACATTGTGGTATCAGAGAGTGCACAGAAAGGACTCTCCTTGAATATCAAGAAAACAGTAACAATGGTGATATCAAAGAAAATGGGGACACCAAAATGTGACATAGAAATAGAAGAAGAATTCTCAACCAAGTGGATAATTTTAGATACCTAGGGGCACTTATAACATCAGATGGAAGATGTACAACAGATATTAAGAGCAGAATAGGGCAGGCAAAAGCCGCATTTCAGAAAATGAAGAGTATCTTATGCAATAAGTCGATATCAATGAATGTAAGAAAGAGAGTGCTAAAATGTTATATAGAACCAGTTTTGCTGTATGGCAGCGAATCATGGAATGTAAATGAACAAATTAGGAAGAACTTAGAAGCAACAGAGATGTGGTTTTTAAGACGAATGTTGCGAATTCCCTGGACTGCCAGAGTAACTATCAACGATTGCCTGAAAGAGGCTAATGAAACTAGAAGAACACTATATAATATACAACAATAAGAAAGAGACAAACAGCTTTCTTTGGTCATGTGATGAGAAGAGAGGCATTGGAGAACATCGTGACAACTGGAAAGATCGAGGGTAAGAGAGGCTGAGGCAGACCAAGAGAAATGATGCTGGACGGATTGAGACGGTGGCATGGAGGAATATCATCAGCAGAGTTGATCCTGAACACCAAAGACCGAGATCTGTGGAGAGCCATGAACGCCAGCTGGCACGGCACTTGATGATGATGAAGCTGTTAGCAAATGCATAAATAGATTGTTTGTATGCATGGTAGTATGTGTGTCAGTGTGTTAGTGCGTGTATATTGTGCAATGAAAAAAATAGGCGAGTGGTAAACATTTGCTGTCTCTTCCATGATGTGGCGAGGTTCTGTTGACAAACACTAGATCAACGTCTTCGTAGCTAATGAATGAGTCATAACCGACATAACCTACTTATGACTGCAAATTTCACAGCTCACATGACATCCAGTTTGCAAAACAAGTATTCACTATGACCCGCGATAGCTCAGTTGGTAGAGCGGAGGACTGTAGATGTTCAATTTGATATCCTTAGGTCGCTGGTTCAAATCCGGCTCGCGGGAGATTTTTATTTTTCCATTAAATATTTTAACAATATTCTTTCTTGCCTTTTCTCTTTCTTTACCTTGCTACGTATACTTCTATCCTGTTGCCGTATCAGATCACTTATACCCCACATGTTATTTTTGTTTATAGACTTATAGTCATCGTGTCATCATTAGTCTAACCACCATTACCTGTACTGTAATAATAATAATAATTAGTATTAATTAGTGTCAGGTACACACGTGGACTGACGTCGCAGACAGAAGATCACATACCCCAAGACTACCCATGATACGACATATCTGGACACACCTTCTGGTCTAGAGAAACAACAGTGGAAGATAAACTTTATAGACCACTGAGTGAATCACTAAACAAATGACAAGTAGAACACGGTCACAAGTAACAAATTGGACGTTGCGGCCAAAGCTTTCGTTAGCACACACACAACAAACACACACCAACTGAACAACTTGGTGAACTACAAAAGACATTGACGATTATACAAGATTTAAATTACAAGAGTCAACGTTGCAGATATAGAGAATACATTTGAAGCGAACGAAAGAAGAGGAGGAACAAGTATTAATAAGTCAAGCAGTAGTTGACTTTTTATTTTGATAAGTTATATGTAGTTGACAGAACAACCAATGACCAAGTACCACAAGAAACAAATTATAATCGTAAATTGCTTAGAGAAATTAGACGTAGACAGTCAACAATTTTTGGACATGAATTGAGAAGAAATAAATTGGAGACCTTTATGGATGGAGTAGTTGACTTGTGGACATTACACATTTGCTTACGGTAAGTGTTTATTATGTTTACTGTTGTCTAAGAAAACCCAAATGAAAGATAGCGAGCCGCGGTAGAATAGTGGCTCGGCGCTAGCCAGTTGGTCTGATGATCAGGGGTTTGAATCAGTGTCCGGGCGAATTTGTAACATCTGCTTGGGATCACAGGTTGAGGAGCGGCTGGCCGAGTGGCTAGAACGCCGGATTCTCCTTCGGGAGACCCGGGTTCGAATGCTCGGTAAGGTGTGGGATGTTTTTCTGTCGGGGGCAAAAATAAACTCCTAACCTAAACAGTTCGCGGCGACTGCACTATCCAGGGGGGCTTTAAATCCTCAGGCTCAAGACCCCCCTGCCATACACCGCAAGGTACTATATTGGCAGTAAATGACAGTTTGACAGATCCCAGGTTGACCTAGTGGAGCATCGGTACTGAATATGTCCTGGGAAGTCAAGACGGCCGGCGTGATACTGATCTAATCACCCACCCAGTGCCGAGTGGGTTATACAACTATGGGTCTAATCACCCACCCATTGCCGAGTGGGTTATACAAATATGGATCTAATCACCCACCCAGTGCCGAGTGGGTTATACAACTATGGGTCTACCACCTTATGCCCAGTGAGCCTTTTTATTTTTGATTGATCCAAACCAACTTTTTTTGGGCGTGAATCTGTTAAAGGAGGGGTAAGGTGCCTCCTTACTTCCTCTAGCCTATCAGACATCCTAGGGTGAGGCGCCTCCTTCCTCCCGCTAGCCTACCAGACATCCCAGGGTAAAGTAGAGTACCGTTTAGCCACCCGATCTGAGATACGTGAAATCATATGCAGGTTGTGGATAGACCTGAAGAGCAGCCAACAGATAGTTGTTGGTTATGATCTCTAATTTCATGACGGTAGACAGAGGATCTCTTTATGGAGACACTATCTATGTTCATCGACCAGTACGGTCACTTGCTAAGAAGTAAAGCATTGGCAGACGACCTTCTATACATAAGCCTAGAAAATCTTCTTTGGTCAATTCATAGACGATGAGACAAATGGGGTAAATGGGTGCTCCATAGGAGCCTCCTCGCCTGTCATGCTCACCAGGTGACTTCAGACCGTCAGCATGCGACTGGGTGCACAAGATGAACATCAGTTACAATAGGAATGTGGAACGTTCGAATTATGTATGTTATGGCAAATTGGAGAAAAAAAGTCGCTTAAAAGTCGACAGGGTCGACTACATTGCACCGGGTTTATCCCATATGGCCCAGTCTCTGTCCGCAGCGCGGAAAGCGTCGCACGAAACATGAACTCCGAAACATAGCTCCAGCGACGACTCTCAGATCTCCAGAAAATTGCACTCGTGAACCGAAGGACACACCCGGAATCGAAGCCACACCCCATTTAACCCGAGTCAGACGGCTTGACCACTTCGCCAGGGAGATTCTAAGATTCTAAATTGGAGAACATCAAGCAAGAAATGAGTAAAATGAATATTTCCATTTTAGGTATATATAAATTCAGAGGAAAAGGGGCAGGCGTGACAACATCAGAGGAATATAACATAATCAATTCTGGTGACGAGAAACAGCGAGGTGTAGGACTTGTTATTAATCTGGCTATAACATCTATCAAAGGGTATTGGACTGTGTGAGATAGAATATTACTGGTAAAGTTAACCGTTGACTGTGTGAGATAGAATATTACTGGCCGTTGATAGAAAAAGGAGGCTTAGTGGTCTCAAGGTATGGTGTCCACCTCGAGTGCTGGAGGTCCCGGGTTCAAGCCCCGGTGATTTTTTTCACGTCGACATCTAGCAACAAAATTTCCCCTGGTCTCTGGGTAGTGAGATCAGACGCCCGTGTGTATTGATGCGCATGTAAAAAAATCCCTTGGCAGTTGGAAATCGAAAAAAGAGTAGCCTAACAGCGCTGCCCGGGCAAAATTCCGAGTTAAAAATCTACCCAAACTATTTCAGGAACTTTGCCGGTGCTACGGAGTTCATGCACTGAGCTGGGATTCTCCGGACTCATGCTTGAGATAGGAGTAGACGGAGCACTTATGGGTAACACCTGAATGCGTGATGTTGACTCCTCGACTAAACTAAACTAGTGTGAGATAGAATATTACTGATAAAGTTAACTGTTGACAGTGTGAGATAGAATATTACTGGTAAGGTTAACCGTTGACAGTGTGAGATAGAATATTACTTAAAAGTCGCTTAAAAGTCGACAGGGTCGACTTCATTGCACCGAGTTTTATCCCATGTGGCTCGGTCTCTTTCCGCAGCACGGAAAGCGTCGCAAAAAGCACGAAATCCGTAGCTTTTTAGCGACGACCCACAGGAGTCTCCGAAACATTTAACTCGTAAACCGAAGGACGCGGCCCGGAATCGAACCCACAACCTTCGGAGCATGACCACTTAGCCACAGAGACTCCTGATTGATAGAATATTACTGGTAAAGTTAACCGGTTATAGAAAAAGGGGGCTGCGTGGTCTTGAGGTATGGTGTCCGCCTCGAGTGCTGGAGGTCACGGGTTCAAGCCCCGGTGAGGACCGGGATTTTTTCACGTGGACTTCTATTAATAAAATGTCCCCTGGTCTTTGGGTAGTGAGATCGGACGCCCGTGTGTATTGTTGCGCACGTAAAACATCCAATGCAGAATACAATAGGCAAGCTGCTGGAGAAGTTAATTGCCAGAAAAATATCAAGCCAGCTAGAGGGGCAAGGTGTTTTCCCACCTACCCTGGGTGGGTACCGTCCAAAAAGAGAAACTTGGTCCAATGCAGCACTTTGCCCATGATGTCTATGAAGGTTCCCACTCAGGCATTGAAACCGTTGCTGCAGCGATTGATCTTGAGGACGCGTACAACAGAGTACCATTTGATTTTTTAATGCTTCAGCTTCTTGAACTCAGTATAAGTCCATTGCTCCTTAGTTGGATCGCTGCAGCTTCCAACGGAAAGTAGTTTTTAGATGTGGCAGTTGGACTTCGGAACCAACAACAATATATCCTGGCCTATCACCAATATCTCCGGTACTGTTCAACGCCTACACTGTGAGAATCACCAGCGAGCAGATCAATGGACCGGGGAGGACATTGTCAAATGCCGACGATGTTTTAGTGTATCGACAGGGGAAGGTTAGGAATCAGGTTGCTGTGGAACTACAAACCGAACTCAATCGCATAAGTACTTGGTGTGTTGAAGTTGGGGCAATGGTCAACCCAACAAAGGAACATTGACATGGTTCTCGTTGAATAATCATATTGTCAACACTCCAACACCAACTGTTAATCTGTGTTCAGAGACGGTGGAAAGAACGCAGGCAATGAATTACCTGGGGATACGTTTTGATCGAAGCCTTGCTTATAATGAGCACATAGACCAGGTGATAACAAAGGCCAAGCGAGGTTTGGCTGCCATGCGGGTAATGGCGGCAGCAAACTGTGAGCAGCGCCATCTATGTCTTCTATACGAGGGGCTGGTAATGTCTGTTTTTGAGTATGCAATGGCATACCTGACTCTCAGCCGTAAGCAGATAGAAAGGATGGAAAGGATACAGAATGAAGCTATGCGCATTATTCTTGGATGTACAAGAGATACAGCATGCATGGCGATGCGCTACCTTCTTGATTTTCCAACCATTGAAGAGAGAATACAAGTTTGCAGAGCACGCGCCTTTCTCAGAGTTAACGCAAACACACAACATCCACTGCATAGTGACATTGTGAAGGTGAAGGGCAGCAGGTTAAAAGAGGACAGTCGTGGATGGGTCAAGCCGAAGATATTCTTCAACAGGTGTGTTCACTTGAGGACTTAGAACTTGGCGAGGAGCGATTACAAGTGCCAACAGATTTATGTACATCCTTTTCAGTTTGCATCCAACTAGACATAAAATGCAGACAAGAAAATCCGGCTTCTGTGGAGGCGGAAGTACAAGCGTTGATTTCCTAGAATTCGCTAGACGGTGATGCTGTCATTTACACAGATGGGTTGGTCATCCGACATGTGAGAAGCTCATGAGCTTTTACGGCTCAGGACTGAGGGAGAATTGTGAAGGAGGACTCTGGTGCTTTTGCTGAGGCCACTCCATGACTATGGAAGTCATGACAGTAAGTAAAGCAATAACATGGCTCGAGACACAGACATTCTTTCAACTTCGTGCCAGGGCATGCGGGAGTACAAGGAAATGAGCGGGTTGACAAGCTTGCAGGTAAAGCTACTGTGGAGGGCGGACGCGCCATGGACCAGGCTGACATTCTGAATGATCTACGAGAAGTAAGACTTTTGCGAGAACCAAGTGATGACTGTTAATCTACAACCATGGCCAGACTGCGAGAACAGCAAATTAAAAGAGGGGTGGCCAAACAAGAACACTACGCAGGACGCCAAAGAAGATTGATAAACCAACACAGAACAGGTGTCGTTAGCCGCTACACTCTGCGGGATTTGCTGAGGAGGGGATCCGAGCACTTAAGGACTGAATGGTTCGATGTGCAATGAGGGTGATCTGTCGACTAACTTACTAACTAAAAATCCCTTGGCAGTTGGAAATCGAAAAAGAGTAGTCTAACGGCGCTGCCCGGGCAAAATTTCGAGTTAAAAATCTACCCAAAGTGTTTCAGGATCCTCGCCGGTGCTATGGAGTTCGTGCACTGAGCTGAGTTTCCCCAGACTCAGGTCTGAGTTAGGATTGAATTGAATTGAATTTATCTTTATTTTCAAAGGGTAACAAATTGAGCGCGTAGGCCCGTCTTACATTCGGCCCTTCCAATCACTCATCTTTCGTTCATCAACAGTGCATCATGCATTCACATAGGAAAATAAACATTGTCAAATGAATGTTGTAAGCCTAAACAATGCATATTCTCATGTTATGTGACACATCCCCACTCCCACACACACATCCCGCACCAACCCACACACACATCCCTCACCTACTCACACATCATCCACCCATACCCACACATCCCCCACCCACCACACATCTCCCACTCACCACACATCCCCCACTCATCCCTCCACCCACTCACAGATCCCGCTACCAACACAGACATCTCGCACCCACACACACACACACACTTCCCTCACCCACCCACACGCATCTTTCGCACCCACTCACGCATACCCCAATCCACTCAAGCTCACCCACACACACATGCTCCACCAACCCACACACCCTCCAACCACACACATACCCCTCACACAGGCACATCCCGCACCAACACACATATCCCTCACCCACTCACACATAAACCACCCATACCCACACATCTTTCCATCCACACATACATTTCCCCGCCCACCCACACATTTCATAACCACCCACACAGCCCAACAACCACACACACATCCCCTACTGAAACAAATTCCCCCACCAACACACACATCTCCCACGCAAACACACATCCCCACACACACACATCCCCACCTACCAACACCCACATATCCCCCACACGCCAACACCCACACATCCCACTACCCACCAACACTCACGCAAACACACCAACCCAAACACACATCCTCCTCCCACACATCCCTCACCCACCTACACGCCCCATTCATACCCACACTCTCCACCCACGAACCCACTCATCTCAACACCTACCTACACATCCCCCACAAACCCACACATCCCACACCTCCCCACCCACCCACTCACATCCCCACCCGCACACATCTCCCCACCCACACACTTCTCCCATACTCCAACACACCTCTCCCACCCAGCCACACACCTCCACAATCCACACATACATTGGAGGAGAACGGAGCACTTATGGGTTTCACCCGTGTGCCGTGATGTTGATCCGTCGACTAAACCAAACTAAACTAAACTAGTGCGTGTGTATTGTCTAATGAAAAAAAAAATGATGTGGCGAGGTTATGTTGACAAACACTCGATCAACGTCTTCGTAACTAATGAATGAGCCATAACCGACATAACCTACTTATGGCTGCAAATTTCACAGCTCACATGACATCCAGTTTGCAAACCAAGTATTCACTGTAACCCGCGATAGCTCAGTTGGTAGAGCGGAGGACTGTAGATGTTCAGTTGATATCCTTAGGTCGCTGGTTCAAATCCGGCTCGCGGGAGAATTTTTTGTTAACCATTAAAATATTTTTTAAATATTCTTTCTTTCTTTCCTTCATTCTTTCTTTACCTTACTATGTATACTTCTATAATTTCCTTTATTCCCCATTTTATTTTTGTTTATAGACTTATAGATTTATTTGGTTGTTTCGGGATTTAAGATTGAAATATTGAGCACAACCCACCACTGGCAACGCTGATCGTATTCTGGTATGAACTTAAGGCCTATCCACATCAATGTGGAAGCACTAGACTCGAGTTTCGCTCTCGTTTGAGCTCGTCAGTAGTGCATATCCTTGACTGGACCCGAAAACAAACCCCGGATCACAGGAGTGTGAAGCGGATGTGTAACCACTAGACCACGCGGCACACGCTGGACACGGCCAAGTTATCACAACAGAATGTCACAACGTCACCCATCGCATGCTGTAGCTAAAGATTTGCCCGATCGCCGTGACTGACGTCACTCAATCAATGTGGACCTGAACGATCAGGTCTTCTCACTGGCAAGGCACACCAGGCCGTCTAAAGTCCAGCGAGCAATAATCAAATTGATTTATTTGGTTGTTTCAGGATTTGAGATTAAGATTATAGACTTATAGTCATCTTGTCATCATTAGTATTACCACCATTACCTGTAATGTAACAACAATAATAATAATAATTAGTATTAATTAGTGTCAGGTACACACGTGGACTGACGTCGCAGACAGAAGATCACACACCCCAAGACTACCCATAATACGACATATCTGGACACACCTTCTGGCCTAGAGAAACAAATATGGAAGATAAACTTTATGGACCACTGAGTGAATCACTAAAAAAATGACAAGTAGAACACGATCATAAGTAACAAATTGGACGTTGCGGCCAAAGCTTTTGTCAGCCCGCAAACAACAAACACACACCGATTCAACAACTTGGTGAACTACAAAAGACATTGACGATTATACAAGATGTAAATTACAAGAGTCAACATTGCAGATATAGACAATACATTTGAAGCGAACGAAAGTAGAGGAGGAAAAAGTATTAATAAGTCAAGCAATAGTTGACTTTTTATTTGGATAAGTTATATGTAGTTGACAGAACAACCAATGACCAAGTACCACAAGAAACAAATGAAAATCGTAAATTGCTTAGAGAAATTAGACGTAGACAGTCAACAATTTTTGGACATGTTTTGAGAAGAAACAAATTGGAGACCTCGGGGCAAAAATAAAATCCTAACCTACATAGTTCACGGCGACTGCACTAGCCAGGGTCCTTAATTCCTCAGGCTCAAGACTCATGCTTGAGATAGGAGTAGAACGGAGCACTTATGAGTTACACCCGCGTGCCGTGATGTTGATCCGTCGACTAAACTAAACTAAACCAGTGTGAGATAGAATATTACCGATAAAGTTAACTGTTGACAGTGTGAGGTAGAATATTACTGGTAAGGTTAACCGTTGACAGTGTGAGATAGAATATTACTAGTAAAGTTAACTGTTGACAGTGTGAGATAGAATGGTACTGGTAAGGTTAACTGGCAGACCTTTTGATCTCAATATCGTTTAAGCATATACACCAACAACAGAAAACAGTGATGACAGTGTCGATGCAGTTTATGGTGATTTGGAACACGCCTTCAAAATGTGCAAATATTCATAATTCATTATCATCATCATCTTCCACTTCTGCCGTCAAGCGTTGTGGGGAGGAATAATTTGCGTTCCAGCGCTCGGTGGGCGGCACTGGATAGTGTCATTCCGTGTGGTTGTACTATATCTTTGATGTCGTCAATCCATTTTCTTCTTGGACGTCCTCGTGGCCTCGTCGCAGATGATCTTTGATGTAAGGCCAGTGGTGGTAGTTGCTGGTGGTGCATTCTAACGATATGGCCAAACCACTTGATCTTCTGTCTTTCAATAAATGTGGCACAAGGTGTTGATCCAACAGTCTGTCTGATAGTAGCATTTCTTACTCGGTCTCGGATTGTTAAGTTGGCAGCTCTCCTCGGGCATCTCATTACGCATGTGTTTATTTTGCGAAGGTGTAATTTGGATAAAGTCATTCATAATTATATATCATAACGGGTGGCTTTAATGGTAAAGTTGGCAGTCAACAATATGGATACACAGCAGGCAAGAATGGACTAGGGTAGCGTAATGAAAGAGGTTGCAGACATGAAGAGTTGGCAAAAGGGCAAATATAATTATTAGAAACACCTGGTATTAACAACATCCAAGGAGAATATGGATATAGAAGGGTCCTGACCATAAGATCAGATGTGAAAGACCTTTTGAGCGATTGCAGAAAGGAACAGTATGACAGTCTATATAATAATGAAGGACCACCAATATTGAACATGGAAGTTCAGAATCCTCCTAACCATTTGAAAATTGACAAAACCCTGGATCCAGACAACATCACAACAGAAATGATCAATGCCTTAGAAGAATATAGAATAGACCAGGTCACCATACTTCTGAATACAATATATGATACTAGAGACATACCTCTTGAATTGTGTAATTCTATATTGATTGCATTCCTGAAGAAATCCGGAGCCTTGGAATGTGATCAACATCGAACAATTGGTAAAATGAGTCACATCACGAAGATTCTGCTAAGAATCATCATGCTCAGAGGTAGGAAGAAAATACAATCTTAAATAGAATAAGAGCAATGTGGGTTTGAAGAAGGCGGGGTTAAAGCAAATGACCTACGTTTATGCTTCATTGACTATCGGAAACGTAAGACATGTCGACATAATAACGATTTTTGTAGATCTACAAATTAATAGGAAGGATTTAAAAAACAAAACTATCTAGAAACAGTTATAACATCTGATGGGAGATGCCTTGCTGAGATAAGAAGAAGTATCGCTTTGGCAAAGGTAGTCTTTTGCAAGGTGGAAAACATACTGACCAATAAAATGATATCAGTTACAACGAGACATAGACTGCTATATGCATGTAACAAGTGGACAATAAACAGACAAGCTGGGAAACATAACACGGCAGCGGCGATATAGTTTCTGGGGAAAATGCAAAGAATATTACGGACAGATAGAAAAACGAATGAGCAAGTCCTACGCGAAACAAATGTAAGCCGTCATCTGGGGTACATTGAGGGTAAAGTTAAAGAAAGTCAAGTTTATAACAGGAAACATTAAATATGATTTGTGTGCATTGAGATATGACAAGGAAATACAAAATAAATTCAACATAGAAGTACAGATCAGATTTGATATATTGTCTGATCTAGAGATCATACTTCAAGACGCGGATAATCAATGGGAAATGTTGGAGAATTCATTCAATGTGGCTGCAGAAGCAACTATTTCAATATTAAAGAAGGTGGGTCGTAAGAAATGGATGACTGAAGAAATTTTACAACTAATGGAAACTTCTTCTTCTGCGTTCATCCGAAGAGTTTTTTCCGGACGTGATTGCTGTGTGCCTGTTTACAACAGAGCTGCGTTCTTGCGTCGTTAGACCGACAATCCGACTTCTGCGGGCATGTGTTGACTGGGTTAACCTTCCCGGGAACTAATGGGAACAAGAAGACTCAACAATAATAATCCTGTCAAATATGAAGAAATTCACAGACAAGTCAGAATATTATGTAAGGGAAGCTAAAAAAATGCATGGCTTGAGGAAAATTGCTTAGAGGTTGAAAGACAACACAACAGTCAAAAAACCAAATCAATGCACAAAATAATTCATGAACTTACTAATAAAAGAACATTACATCAGCAGGATGTCTAAAAACCAAAAGAAGGCAAAATCATAATAGAAAAAGAATCAGATTTACATGTATGATCAGATTATGTGAAAACCTTTATGATGATAACATAGACGAACAGTATGATATTCGAATTAATAATGAAGTATCGCCAATTTTGAAGATGGAAGTTTGGAATGTTCTTAGCCATATGAAAACTGGCAAGACTCCCGGTTCAGATAACATCACAATAGAAATGATTAATGCTTTAAAAGACTATGGAATAGATCAAGTCACCAGACTGCTGAACACAATATATGATACCGGAGATATACCTTATGAATTATGTATTTCTGTATTTATTGCAATCCCAAAGAAATCAGGAGCTGTGTAAATACTGTGTATATGCTGCGATCAATTATTGAACGTTCTATAGAAGTAAACAAAGATATACATCTTTGCCGTATTGACTACACAAAGGCTTTCGATAGAGTAAGACATGTCAACATGGTAGATATGCTTGCAGATCTACAAATTGATGGGAAAGATATTAGGCTTATAAAAAAACATATATTGGAAA
The DNA here is from genome assembly GCA_963921405.1 of Cepaea hortensis. NCBI lineage: Eukaryota > Metazoa > Mollusca > Gastropoda > Stylommatophora > Helicidae > Cepaea > Cepaea hortensis. The sequence goes on along the minus strand of OY992877.1, from coordinate 197,398,396 downwards.
CAACAAGCTGCCATAAGGATTGGTAATGAAGTGGGTCAATATCAGCCTATTAAGAGAGGTGTGTGACAGTGATGTGTAATGTCTCCAGATCCCCCCCCCCCCCATATAGTGAAAATATTTTCAGAAATGTAGAAGACATAAATGGAATCTTCATGGGAGGACGAAAAATCAATAATATTAGATATGCAGATGATACAGTAGTGATTGCAGACAAGGCACAGGATCTGCAACAATTAGTAGATGCGGCTGTTGCACATAGTGAACAACTGGGGTTAGAATTAAATTGTAAAAAGACACAGATTACGAAATACCACAATGCAATATACAAGTAAATGTAACATTCTTCGAGAAGTGAATAGGTACAATTATCTCGAAACAGTAACAACATCTGATGGGAGGTGCCTTGAAGAGATTAGAACAAGAATCGAAATGGCGAAAGTAGCCTTTAGCAAGATGAAACCACCCCCCCCCCCCCCGCCCCCAATGTGTCTCCACCTCGCCGCTGTGGGGGGGGGGGGGGGCTTGCGTGTCCCCGTGACCCCAAGCTCTATGCCGACGGAAGCGCAACTACATGTTGGACAGCTCTTGGGATAAGGACCAGACTAAGAGAGACACAACCTGCTGCTGTGCAGGTAGACTGAGAATAGCAGTCAAAATTTTAAATCAGGCTCACGAAGCTACCAATACTTGGTCCAGACACATACTCCAAAGCTTCCGTCTGAGGGATATGGCTGAACGCCTCTAAGCCACTAACCCATGGATGTGAGAGCCAGGCCGTTACCTACGTACTGCAAAACGGAGGTGAGGTGCTGAGCACGCTACATGCTTAGTTCAGATACCTGTTTGAAGGCTCTCAGCTGGGGGATATGAGGGATCCCCGGATGAGAGGGCCTGACCGTCTCTCGCTCACTGATTCCCGCAGGTAAAGTACTGAGCCGGCAGCACATGTAGCCTACCTCGTGAGCGAGTACTAAAGGCAGAAAAGCGCCCCAGTCGCACGGACTGGTTACGGAAAATGTCTATATCTATACTCATAGAGTGAGTGCAATCAAAGGATGAATATCGTCTCATTAACATGAAATGGAACGCTTGGCTAGCGAATCCATTGCGTGGAAGTCCGAAGCTAAACCTTACCTAGTGGATGTCGTCGGCGGACTGACCGTTCCTGGTTTGTGCGGGGAGCGGCGAGTGGCTAACGAATATATGGAAGTGATAGATGACAGAACATGAACGTCCACGCTTATCGGCATGGCACATGATGGATGGATGTTATTGTTCTTTCTCGAACAAACCCTAAGTTTTCTATCAGTCACTGTTTCTTAGGCATCCGGCATTTTCATAATAGCTCGCCTTATGACATCCTTGTCAAAGCTGTCTACAATTGCTATTCTATCTACCGTTCGCTTATTGCGTGGTGGTTTCATTCCAGATTCTTGCACCCATCGACGAAATTACCGTTTACTCAAACCCAATGCATGCATAGTTCTTTTCTCGGGATTTGTAATAGTATGGAAACAGTTTCCTGCGATCAGCTTCTTGATAAAAATATGTGTACAACTTCAAAGCGATGCTTTGAAGTGTACATAATTTCACATTCAATCCCATTCAACAATATTCACACATTCAGATGTTAGCGATAAATTGTAAGATTTATAAAATAATCAAGTTTCATGAAAGCACCCACTATCGGAGAAATAGAGGTGACACTTCTGAACACCCCAGTTCCACTACGCGACTTTCTTGTCACAGGGTCATTCTCATGGTGCACGAGAAATTCCACTATTTAACGCTGATGTTTTCATAATATGCACTTCATCTCTGACCCAGGTTCCAAATGTTGCTGTATGTAGCCGGGGCGCAGTGTTGGGGTGAGCGCCCAACATTGCTTAAATACCCCAATGGTTCGTGAATACATAACCTATGCAGCAAAAGTCCAACTCCTGGCCTTCACGTGGCGGAACTGTTTCCACTAACAGGAGTAGGGGCGACGGCGAGTATCTGGCGCCGGAAAATAACCAGTGTGCTCTAGATGTGTATACACATACATGCATGTGCAGACACGTGTGTTGCGTGTGTACACATCTAAACTCGGGTGAGACCACAGTCTGCTCTAGCAAAGGAAAGGTGCTGAAGACGGAGGCAACCAGCCAGGAGGCGCACCACAGAAATCAGGATGCCACGCAATTACGCAAAATGGAATATGTCGACTACTGCTAAAAGTTATGGTGCTCGCCCTGCTTTGGACCCCCAGGCAGGTGCAGTGCCGGGCCCTATATCTCGAAAGGGTCCAACCCCAACTACTGGAGGTCCTTCTCAGATGTCCTGTGGAGCCAGGGGACATGAGAATAGAACAGCTGGCCATACTAAACAAAGACTTAAAATAATGCACTGGAATGCGGAGGGAGTCAGCAACAAAAAAGTAGAATTAGAAAACATCCTGGACCAAGAAAAAGTAAGCATATGTTGCTTGCAAGAAACTCACCTCAACGAAAATATAGCCTTCAAAATCAGAGGCTACCAGTGTTACCGATCTGACCGAAAGGACAGGCGAAAAGGTGGGATACTTACCCTTGTAAAAAATAACATCACTGCTTCCATAATCGTCTATATGGAAGGGGCTGAGTATCAGACACTTAAACTTAAAACAGGCTATACAGACCTACATCTGATCAATTACTACTGTCCAAGTGACCGCCCACAGGCACTGGACACTCTACCATTAACAGAAAAAATGATTGTGTGTGGCGATTTCAACAGCCACTCGCAGAGTTGGGGCTTTGATCACATGGACCAGAGAGGAGAGAGACTGGAAGACTGGCAGGATGAGAATAGATTCATCTTGGTTAACAAGCCGTCCGACCCACATACTTTCTACTCGAGATCATGGCACTCTACAACTACACCTGACCTGGCCTTTCATTCACCAGACCTGGAGTGGAACATTACACGAATTGTTGGGAAACAACTTGGTGGCAGCGACCATCGACCAGTCTTTCTAACTGCAGAAAATGAGCTTGTAAGTGACAGCAGCACCCTCTCGAGGTGGAACTACAAGAAAGCAGACTGGGCAATGTACAAGAATCGCACCATAGTGGTTAGAAACCTGAACACTGAGAAAGACATAAATAAAGTAGTTGAAGAGTTTGGGAAATGCATACTACAGGCAGCGCGAGAAACAGTACCAAGAGGAGCCCGTAAACAATATAAACCCTACTGGAGTAGTGAACTGGAACAGTTGCATAATGATGTGGAAGTATGTAGAAAGCAAGCAGAGGCCACACCCAGCCAAGAGCACCACAATAAATTCCAGCATGCAAAAGCCTAATTTCAAAGGGCCAAGCTGCAGGCTAGACGGAAAAGCTGGCAGGAAAAAACAGAGTCTCTGAACTTTGAAAGAGACACAAGGAAATTGTGGAAGCTAATAAAACAACTTAACGATGAGGGCACAGGGAGAAACTCAAAAATTGCACTACATAAAGATGGAAACATCTTAACAAGAAAGCAAGCAGCTGACCATTTTGCGGACTCATTCGCACAAGATAACAATATCAAAATTAGTCCAGAGAAACAACAAGAGATTCGAGAGAAACGGCAACATACAGGACAGAAGGAAATAGTACATGAGGTTCTGGAGGCACCCATCACAATCAGCGAACTGGAGCTAGCCATATCAACACTGAAAATGAGAAAGTCACCAGGAGCTGATGGTATCTCCAATGAAATGATCAGGCCAAAGCAAAGCTGTTGCAGATCTTCAATAACAGTTGGACCTTAGGCAGTGTTCCACAAGCCTGGAGAGAAGCAATCATGATACCCCTCCTAAAATCAGGGAAAGATAGTTCCATTGCCTCTAGCTACAGACCAATTAGCCTCACCAGCTGTCTCTGCAAAACACTGGAGCGCATCATCAATCACAGACTGCAGTGGTACATTGAAAGTAAAAACATTCTTGTGCCACAGCAGGCTGGCTTTAGGCAGTGCTACTCTACGGAAGATCAGACAACCTACCTCTCTCAAGAAATTGAGGATGCATTCCAAGAGAAAAGCTGGTGCTTGCGACATGGATAGATTTGAAGAAAGCCTTTGACAAAGTCTGGAAAGAAGGTCTGATGAATAAACTGAGAAACTACAAAGTCAATGGAAGAATGTACAAATGGGTGAAAGCATACTTGCACAACAGAAGAGCCCGAGTACAGATAGACGGACTAAAGAGCAAGAAAGTACTACTGCGTCACGGTGTTCCCCAGGGCGGAGTCTTGTCCCCCACACTCTTTATAATCTTCATCAATGATCTCGTTGCTAGTCTACCGCATGGAATTAAAGCCGCAATGTACGCCGATGACCTGGTTCTATGGAGCACAAATGAACATGCATCAGTGGCCACCAGATTACTACAAAGAGCTGTAGATACATTTGTTGCATGGGCAAATAGATGGTGTGTCAGCATAAACACTGACAAGTGCAGCACCACCCTATTTACCCTCTCTCCAAAACAAAAGGCAGGGACCATCCAGATAAATGGAACACCCCTAAGAGAAGATAAAGAACCAACATACCTTGGAGTAACATTTGATGGCAGGCTGACATGGAGGAAGCACATCAACAAAGTAGTAGCAAAATCCAGAAGGAAAATAGCCATCCTGAGAAAGCTAAGTGGAACCACATGGGGAGCCAGTGGGAAAATACTTAGCAAAGTTTATCAACAGAGCATACGACCACACCTGGAATACGGGTCAACTGCGTGGTGTTCGACATCAAAAACCACACTACAAGAGCTGGACAAAGTGCAAAATCAAGCACTTAGAGTCACCACAGGAGGGATGAGATCAACCCCTATAGTGGAAATGGAGAAGATGGGGAGGACACAAGCACTGAGTGAGCGCAGAGATACGAAAACGCTAATACAAGCAGAAAAGTTCCTCAGCTTGCCAGGCCACCCTATGAAGAACAGATTTGAAAACCTAGCTATGGGGCGGTTGAAAAGAAGTAGTTTTATCCACCAGGCCAAACGACTCTGCAGAGAAACCACCGATCTGCCCACAGTTGGTATCCCCCTAACAACTATTCCAGAGCGAACTCCATGGAAAGATGAGCATAGACTATCATTACAAATCCAGACAAAAGTGAGAGGAATATTTGACAAGGAAGAACAGAACAGTGTGCAGCGCAGAACAGCCACTCTCAGCTTCCTTGATGAAGAATACCCACAGGACCTCTGGATCCGAGTCTACACAGATGGGTCAGCACAAAATGCTGTTCGAAATGGAGGAGCGGGAGTGTACATAGAATACCCAAATAATACCAGGGACACAGCCAGAGTACCGACAGGAAAGTACTGCCATAACTACGATGCTGAAATTGAGGCAATCAAGATAGCAACAGAGAAATTACTAAATACCAGCAATGGTACACAACCTGTGGTGCAATTGACAGATGCAAAATCAGTACTCGAGGCGCTCCTGTCTGGGAAATTGCCAGTACTAAGGACACTACTTTCTGAACTTAGCAGTCAGCATAAGGTAACCATACAGTGGATACCATCCCACTGTGGAGTACCCGGAAACGACAAAGCTGATCAATTGGCTAAGGAAGGAGCCAAAGAAGAACAGCCTGATGTGCCCGTTACATACCACCAAAAGAAAAGAATGATCAAATCAGTCAGAAAGCCACTAAAACTTGCTCTAGATGACTACCACGTTATGGATAGACCAGAACAAGTCATTATTCTGCGCCTCAGAACAGGGCACAATAGATTACGCAACCACATGTATACAAAATTCAAGATTGGTGAAACAGCCATGTGCACATGTGGATTGGCGTCGCAGACAGCAGAGCACATACTCCAAGACTGCCCAAAATATAGCATATCTAGGCAAACCTTCTGGCCTAGAGAGACGACATAAACTCTACGGTCCGCTGTGTGAACTGAAAAAGACAGTTCAATTCATACAAGAGACAGCACTGCAGTTATAGACATGTTTCAAACGAACGAAAGAAGAAGAAGATCTCTGACCCGTAAATTATATACAGCAGATAAACAAATATTGAAATTTGCTTTACAATCTCTAGAACAGTGGTTCTCAACCGGTGGGGAATTCAGAGTTTCCGGGGGGTGAATTAAGATTATTTCAAGATCGCGTTAATACAAGAACAGATTACTTGATAATGTTTTTCACTCCATACTCCATACACAGACATTCACTAGGGCTTGTTTCCTTAGCGACTCAATGAACATGATCAAGAGGATAGAGGAGGGGTCGATCCGAAGAGAATGGTTGCTGCCTTTGGAGCGGTCTCGACTGGCAAAGGTTAGTTTCATCTTCGTGCCAGGGCATGCGGGAGTACAAGGAAATGAGCGGGCTGACAAGCTCGCAGGTGAGGCTACTGTGGAGGGCGGACGCGCCATGGACCAGGCCGACATTCTGAATGCTCTACGAGAAGTAAGACTTTTGCGAGAACCAAGTGATGACTGTGAATCTACAACAATGGCCAGACTGCGAGAGCAGCAAATTAAAAGAGGGGTGGCCAAACAAGAACACTACGCAGGAAGCCAAAGAAGATTTATAAACCAACACAGAACTGGCGTCGTTAGCCGCTACACGTTGCGGGATTTGCTGAGGAGGGGATCCGAGCACTTATGGACTGAATGGTTCGATGTGCAATGAGGATGATCTGTCGACTAACTAACTAACTAACTCCATACTTTACGATTCTGTACTTCTCGCCCTTCTGAAGTTCGTTTTATAATACCACATTTTATGTAGACGTCTAGACTTGTTCTAGTATGTGTTAATACATTTAGCTTCCATATTTACATATACTGTGTAGGGGTAGTGGGGAATTTATAGGGAGGAAAAACGAAAGGAGGGGGGGGGGGGTGTGGGGGAATGACATTCTGAAAATATCGTGAAGGGGTGCATGGGCTAAAAATGTTGAGAACCACTGCTCTAAAACAATTTTATTTTTGTTGGGCGGATATAACGATAAGGTTATGTGTTAAATCTCATCATTTTCCCTCAGTTCGTTACTGAGATATGGATTTTTATATGGGGGTAAACAAATGTGACTGAACTATAGTTGTTTTTATATTCGAGAAAGAAACAGAATATTATGATCGTGGAAGTTCCTCTACAAGCCAAACTTATCAGATCAGTATCCATCAGTAACTCCTATCTATAGGTTGTTAAGCAAACGTATGTCCTATGCCGATTCTGACGATTGCAATTTGTTTACTTCTGTCATGTTGGCAATATGCAACGTCATTCAGGTTTTCTTTGCTCCATTATTTATAAGGGAGTCTCCGTGGCGAAGTAGTCAAGCCTTCTGCCTCGTTCTCCGAAGGTTGTATGTTCGAATCCGGGCTGTGTCCTTCGGTTCACGAGTGCATTTATTTCGGAGACTCCTGTGGGTCGTCTCTGGAGCTACGGAGTTCGTGCTTTGTGCGACGCTTTCCGCGCTGCGGAAAGATACTGAGCCATATGGGATAACAACCCGGTGCAATGAAGTCGACCCTGTCGACTTTTAAGCGACCGTTTTAAGCTCAATTTTATAGACTGAGGTGAAAACCTCCACTTCCAATTTTTAATGAATGTCTTGCTGATCCATCCGTACGCTGTTGTCCAGTTACTGCTTGAGTAACGTTCTTTTATGTAGTTTAGGGACGTTTTATCTTCCGGTTTCATTCAGTGTTCTGTTTCTTAATACAAGGAGTGTTTTCAACCATCACAGGCAGTTGTTTTTGTCTTCAAGCTGGAAAACTTCAAACCGGTAAATATGTTTGGCTGTTGATATGTTAAGCATACGATATGTCCTAATCTTTAGTTTTATTTTAGTTATTTATTTTTATGGTGCAGATTATATGCGGTGGTTTCGCTATAGTCTTCCAAGACAATTAAAGTGAAATAATAATTATCTGTGGCTAGAAACATTAATGGTTAGTTAGTTAGTCGAGGTTCCAACTTCACGGCAACGGGTCGTCCCCATTTTGCTCCATTCCTGTGCCAATGTATATCACACAAAATGCTCCCCACTGTCAAATGTGAAAGGTGTAATAGACAGGAGTCTGGGCAATCCAACAGCCCGCAGAGGTGCACTGTGCAAACATTAATGGTTTCAAAGACATAGTCTAGAGAAATACATAACACAGAATGAGAGAGAGAGAGAGAGAGAGAGAGAGAGAGAGGTTTAAAAAAAAAATCCCGCGAGCCGGATTTGAACCAGCGACCTAAGGATATCTAGCTTTCCGTCTACAGTCCTCCGCTCTACCAACTGAGCTATCGCGGGGATACCAGTATACATCGTGTTTAGTATTAATACTAGATCACATAAGACACTTAAGTAACCCAAGTAACAAAGTTTAGCATATTGTATGACTCCATCATTGACAAGGCGATACATTTCTGATACATAGATCGATGTCACAAGATATGGTAATTCACATCTGCCCTTAATAGAACAGCACACACATAACATACTAGCCTTCTCAGGAACATGCTAACAATACTTACATACGGACATGAACATAAACATACGCACACACCCGCAGGGGCGTCACTAGGGGGTGGGGGGGGGGTGCGGGCCGCACCGGGTGACACCATCAAGGGGTGACACCAAAATAAAAAAATTGCAAATTTGACAAAGCAGACATAGCTCTGTCTAGTCGGGTTTCATAACCGTTCATTGTTAAATTTAGAAATTTTAATGTTAAATAACAAAAATTTAACTTTGTCCGAGTTTGTCGAAGTTCTTTATTTATGTTTTACCTGAAGTATTGAAGTTATATTGTTCAATTTGTTTTCTTTCTTATGTCCTTATTAACTTTTTGACTTATTTTACAAACATTACTATATGCGATTATATATGGTACAGGAACACTCGGAAGAAGACCATGGTGAAAGTCTAGAGGGGTGACACCAAGAGTTTACCGCACTGGGTGACACCAACCCCAGTGACGCCACTGCACACCCGGACAAGAACACAAATATACGCATACATCCGGACACGGGTACAAGCATACCCGTACACCTGGACACATCGGCGTAGCGAGGACAATGAACGCTGGGGGAGGACACATTGGCGTAGCGAGGACAATGAACGCGGGGGAGGTCTACGTGCGAAGTGATCAAGCCTCCTACCACACACTCTGAGGGTTGTGGGTTCGTTTTTTTTTTTTTGTGACCCAGTCATTCGGTTCACAAGTGCAATGTTTTTTTCGGATTTCGGTCGTAACATGTCCTAGTATGCATTTTAGGCTGAGTATCATGGGAGTCTCTGTGACGAAGTGGTCAAGCCGTTTAACTAGGGCTCCGAAGGTTGTGGGTTCGATTTCGGGCCGAGTCCTTCGGTTCACGAGTGAAATTTTTCGGAGATCCCTGTGGGTCGTCACTAGAGCTACGGAGTTCGTGCTTTGTGCGACGCTTTCCGTGCTGCGGAAAGAGACCGAACCATATGGGATAAAACCCGGTGCAATGAAGTCGACACTGTCGACTTTTAAGCGACTTTTTTTATTTTAGGCTGAGTAGGCCTGCGAGCGCAGGTACATTTTCAAAATCCGCCTCGATGAGTATTCGAACCCGTCGTCACCGGACCCGCAGGGTGGCGTCCAGCCACTACGCTACGGCGGTTTCTATAACATAACATAACATAACATAACTAACACGACACGACATACTATAACTTAACTTAACGTCAACTTCAATTTAAACGTAAAGAAAGTAAACATAAACTTAAACTTAAATTTACACGCACAAGTACACATACACGTAATCTTACATGTACACTTACACTTACACCTAAACTTACACGTAAACTTAACCTTAAACTTAAACTTTACTTTACTTTACTTACCATAACATAACATAACATAACATAACATAACACAGCATAACATAGCATAGCATAGCATAAATGTTTTGCATATCCTTTACAGGACATCGCTGTCAACAGCAGCATCTTTCAGCTGTCTGTTGATTTCTTGGCAAGATTACGCTCAGTAGTTTGCCATTGCTTTCTGAGCGGCCGGCTCAGTTATCCAGCAAGTCACCAGCGGGGGACGAACCGCTCCCAGCTCTCGCCCGCTTACGAGACTCTGCGTGATAAACGGGATTACGGAGAAAGTGTTGTAACTCCTCGGCCAGAGAGATCGGCTAGCATAGCATAGCATAGCATATATCATGACATGACAATAGCCGCTAATGAAAAGGGGGACTAGAGTAGACTGAAGAAAGGGAGAGTAGACGCCATTAGTTAATCCACATACGCACGCACACACGCACAGACACACACACGCACACACGCGCGTACACACACACATCCATGTGTATATAACGCACATTTCATTATCAGCATCATCACTGTCATCAAGAACCTTGCTGACTGGCGTAGGAGACCATGTTTCTCCACATTTTGCGATGTCCGGAAATTCCGTATTCCGTATAAATTCCTGTGCTGACACACTTCGGCCCCATGCCACAAGACTGTCAAGAATATCCTCTCGTGTTCCCCCTATCTCTCCTTCCACAAATCTGTCCAGTTATCACAATGTGTTCCAGTTTTTGTCTTTTCATAATATGGCGAAAACTATGAATGCCTCTTTCTAATGTTTGCCATAGGTTGTCTTTGTGTCTGAGCCTCTTTCAAAGCATTCGGATTACTAATTTGCTTGTGCAGTTCTTTGAATATTCTAGAGATGTTATTTGCTTGCCTACTAATTGCCCAGGATTCACACCCAAATATTAAAATAAGTTCTAAGTAGAATGCAAGAATTAATGTTATAACCTCCAATAACAAGGATTTTTTGTGTAAGATGCTTTTCATATTATATAATACAGCTTTTTGTGAACTTTCTCTCTGTGATACAGTGTACCATACACCTTTCATCTGATGTTTTCGTGTACCTGCACTTTTGAACTGACGAATTTGCCCCAAATTTAACACTACCTTAATGTACATTCCAGGATGTGGAAGATCAATAGGAAACGTTGAAGAATTCATATCAATGTGGCTGCAGAAACAACTATTCCAAAATTTAAAAAGGTGGGTCGTAAGAAATGGATGACTGAAGAAATTTTACACCTCATGGAAACAAGAAGACTCAACAAAAATAATTCTGTCAAATACGAAGAAATCCACAGACAAGTCAGAACATTATGTAAGGAGGCAAAAGAAGCATGGCTTGAGGAAAAGTGCTTAGAAATTGAAAGCCAACACAACAGTCAAAATACCAAATTAGTGCACACAAAAATTCAGGAACTTACTAATAAAAGAACAAGTACATCAACAGGGTGTCTAAAGACTGAAGATGGCAAAATCATAATAGAAAAAGACCAGATTCTACAGGTATGGACAGATTATGTGAAACACCTTTATGAAGATAACAGAGACGAACAGTATGATATTAGATTTAATAATGAAGGACCGCCAATTTTGGAGATGGAGGTTCGAAATGTTCTTAAGCATATGAAAGCTGGCAAGGCCCCCGGTGCAGATAACATCACAACAGAAATGATTAAAGCTTTAGAAGAATTTGGACTAGAGCAAGTCACCAGACTGCTGAACACATTATATGATACTGGAGATATACCTCCTGAATTATGTAACTCTATATTTATTGCAATCCCAAAGAAATCAGGAACCTTGGAATGTGATCAACATAGAACAATTAGTATAATGAGTCACATCACAAAGATTTTGCTAAGAATTATCATGCAAAGAATGAGGAAGAAGATACAACCTGAAATAGGGGAAGAACAATGCGGGTTTGTAGAAGGAAAGGTACAGTAAATGCTGTGTATATGCTGCGAACAGTTATTGAACGTGCTATAGAAGTAAACAAGGATATACATCTTTGCTTTATTGACTATACAAAGGCTTTTGATAGCATTAGACATGTCAATATGGTGGATATGCTTGCAGATCTACAAATTGATGGGAAAGACATTAGACTTATAAAAAACATATATTGGAAACAACAAGCTGCAATAAGGATTGATAATGAAGTGGGACAGTATCAGCCAATTAAGAGAGGTGTTAGGCAGGGATGTGTGATGTCTCCAGATCTTTTTTCCCTGTACAGTGAAAATATTTTCAGAAATGTAGAGGATATAAATGGAATCAGCATTGGAGGACGAAACATCAATAACATTAGATATGCAGATGATACAGTATTAATTGCAAACAATGCGCAGGACCTGCAACAATTAGTAGATGCGGTTGTTGTACACAGTGAGCAACTGGAGTTAGAATTAAATTGTAAAAAGACTCAGGTTATGGTCGTCAGTAGGAAGGAAGAAGTGCCACAATGTAATATACAAATAAATGGAAATATTCTTCAACAAGTGAATCGGTACAATTATCTTGGAACAGTTATAACATCTGATGGGAGATGCCTTGAAGAGATTAGAACAAGAATGGCCATGGCGAAAGTAGCCTTTAGCAAGATGAAAAACATTCTGACCAATAAAAAGATGTCAATTGAAACGAGAAAAAGAGTGTTGAGGGGATACATAGAGCCTGTTCTTTTGTATGGATGTGAAACTTGGACAATGAGCAGTCAAGCTGAAAAGCATCTGATGGCTGCGGAAATGTGGTTTCTGAGGAAAATGCAAAGAATACCATGGACAGACAGAAAAACCAATGACCAAGTACTACAGGAGACAAATGAACATCGTAGACTGATTAGAGAAATTAGACGTAGACAGTCAACATTTTTTGGACATGTTATGAGAAGAAATGGATTGGAGAACTTAGTGACAACTGGCAAGATCGAGGGGAACAGACCAAGAGGAAGATCGAGAGGAAAATACCTGGATGGCTTGGCCACATGGCATGGACGAGACAGGAACACTGAGCTGATCCACGACACTGGTGATCGAGTGAAATGGCGAGTCATGACCGCCCACGCTTTCCGGCATGGCACATGATTGATTGATTGAATGTACATTTAGGACGATCTGTTTCCTCCGCTAACCCCGAATACTCTCGTCACGTGACGCGACGAGAATTAGCAGTGGTTCGAATCGCAAAAGTGACTTATGAGAGTATGGAGCCGGTCGCTCAGAAAGTCGTGGCGTGCTGATGAGCGTAATCTAGCCTAGGAATCAACATACAGCTGAAAGATGCTGGTGTTGACCGCAATATCCTGAAACAGGATGGAAACGCGGAAAAAAAAAAAAAAAAAAAAAAAAAAAAAAAAAATGTTATTTTGTGCTTTCCTACCTGTTAGATGATTTATTAGTTGGCACATGGAATGTGTCCTTTCTTTGGTTTGTTCTAACCTACGTACATTGTTTTATTCAGACAGATTTCTTTATCCTCTTTGCATGTGTTTACTTTATGTATTCTATATAATATTATTGTTCTTTATCTTGACTTTGTCTTCTTTTTCCGTCGAAAATCAGTCATCTGTAGAAATGCATGTTTCCATTTCTTTCTCTGTTTTCAATATTCTTCGTATAGATGAATGATTTCTTTTGATGGTGATTAGTTGAGTGTGACAACATCCCGATGTTTATCAAGAGGGGCACTCTCGCGTCTTGTTTCTCCTACAGTACATACACAATACAGTTTAACGGTATCCCGCGATAGCTCCCCTCAAATCCGGCTCGCGGGAGTTTTTTTTTTTTCCATTTGTATTTTTTACTCTCCCACTCCTCTCTCTCTCTCTCTCTCTCTCTCTCTCTCTCTCTCTCTCTCTCTCTCTCTCTCTCTCTCTCTCTCTCTCTCTCTCTCGCTTTCTTTATCAAAAGTATGAATGATCTTCATTGCACTTTATCTGTTGAGGACGAGTGCAATTGGGAGGGTACAAAGCTTATCCTAGTGCGAGGAAATGTAACATAAAGACTAAATATCATGGCAGGCCCTAAACCTTGGTTGGCAACTGATCTAGGATCGAAGCTCCGACAATCGGACAGTAAAAACATTGCTTTGCTAATCCGGCAGCTTCTGCAGCTTGTCTTGTTCCGGAAGTATTAGTATGACCTTTCATCTGGAGTAAACTAGACAGGCTGAGAGAGGGATCATGCTGCATGGGCAACACATGGTCTCTAAATTCAGCCCAGGCTTTGTGTTATGGAGAGGTATAACTCCATTTTACAAACTATCGTCTGTCATGAAGGTATTTGTGCCAGTCAGTCATGTGATCTATTATGTATATTAATATTGTACGTTTCTCTACTGTATGTGTCTGTGTTAACTACTGCTAATCTAACTTCCGTGGCGAAGGATTTAGGACGCAGTTCGTAATCTCGCATACCCGCGTTCAAAACACAGCTTAGGGCGATTTGGCAGCAGACCGCCTTGCATTGGTTTTTCACGAAATGGTATGGGTGCCGGTCGTTCGGAAAGCAATGGCAAACTACTGAACGTAAACTTGCCAATAGATCACAACAGCAAAAAATGCTGGTGTTGACTGCAACGTCATGCAAAGGATATGCAACTAATTAATCTAACTGTATGTATTTGAAGGGTCCTCTCTACAGTATTCAGCTGTAACCTCGTCTTTCCTGCAGCTGGATTATGACCACAATGGTGTATGTTCCTGCCCTAGTTTCTGAACATACTAAGCTTCTTCAGCATTTCTTTAGAATGGAGATGTAATCATTATGTTTCTGAATAGAATGGAGATGTAATCATTATGTTTCTGAATAGAATGGAGATGTAATCATTATGTTTCTGAATAGAATGGAGATGTAATCATTATGTTTCTGAATAGAATGGAGATGTAATCATTATGTTTCTGAATAGAATGGAGATGTAATCATTATGTTTCTGAATAGAATGGAGATGTAATCATTATGTTTCTGAATAGAATGGAGATGTAATCATTATGTTTCTGAATAGAATGGAGATGTAATCATTATGTTTCTGAATAGAATGGAGATGTAATCATTATGTTTCTGAATAGAATGGAGATGTAATCATTATGTTTCTGAATAGAATGGAGATGTAATCATTATGTTTCTGAATAGAATGGAGATGTAATCATTATGTTTCTGAATAGAATGGAGATGTAATCATTATGTTTCTGAATAGAATGGAGATGTAATCATTATGTTTCTGAATAGAATGGAGATGTAATCATTATGTTTCTGAATAGAATGGAGATGTAATCATTATGTTTCTGAATAGAATGGAGATGTAATCATTATGTTTCTGAATAGAATGGAGATGTAATCATTATGTTTCTGAATAGAATGGAGATGTAATCATTATGTTTCTGAATAGAATGGAGATGTAATCATTATGTTTCTGAATAGAATGGAGATGTAATCATTATGTTTCTGAATAGAATGGAGATGTAATCATTATGTTTCTGAATAGAATGGAGATGTAATCATTATGTTTCTGAATAGAATGGAGATGTAATCATTATGTTTCTGAATAGAATGGAGATGTAATCATTATGTTTCTGAATAGAATGGAGATGTAATCATTATGTTTCTGAATAGAATGGAGATGTAATCATTATGTTTCTGAATAGAATGGAGATGTAATCATTATGTTTCTGAATAGAATGGAGATGTAATCATTATGTTTCTGAATAGAATGGAGATGTAATCATTATGTTTCTGAATAGAATGGAGATGTAATCATTATGTTTCTGAATAGAATGGAGATGTAATCATTATGTTTCTGAATAGAATGGAGATGTAATCATTATGTTTCTGAATAGAATGGAGATGTAATCATTATGTTTCTGAATAGAATGGAGATGTAATCATTATGTTTCTGAATAGAATGGAGATGTAATCATTATGTTTCTGAATAGAATGGAGATGTAATCATTATGTTTCTGAATAGAATGGAGATGTAATCATATTATGTTTCTGAATATTATCTCCAGTGCGTCTCCATAATTGTCGAGGATGGTGTTTGAATCAGGTGTTGATACCATGATGTTCTGCCTACACTATTCATTTGTCACTTTTCTCATTCCTTGTAACTAGGTCATAACCACAAGTCACACCCCTCACCTTTTTGTTGCTTTCTTTTACAACGAAGTCCCCGACTATGTGTATTGGTCCTAAGCCATGCCTAACTTACTATAAAATACAACTGAATCTTCTTCTGTGCTATCTGGCTATCTGCTGACTGAGCATATGACAGTATACATTAATATTCAGAAGTATTTCAAAAACTGACACAGAGGAAAAAAGAAACTAAACCCTCACTATGTACAACCAAGGCAAATGTCCGGCAAACACTCCTTTAAATGCAATATTACAAAAAAGGTAAAACATTGTCCACTTATTGAACGTTCTATAGAAGTAAACAAAGATATACATCCTTGCTTTATTGACTACACAAAGGCTTTTGATAGAGCAAGATATGTCAACATGGTAGATATGCTTGCAGACCACAAATTGATGGGAAAGACATTAGACTTATTTTAATAAAAAAAAATATATTGGAAACAACAAGCTGTCATAAGGATTGATAATGAAGTGGGACAATATAAGCCTATTAAGAGAGGTGTTAGGCAGGGATGTATAATGTCTCCCGGTCTTTTTTTCCGTATACATTGAATATATTTTCAGAAATGTAGAAGATATCAATGGAATCATCATTGGACGACGAAACATCAATAACATTAGATATGCAAATGATACATTATTGATTGCAGACAATGAGCAGGATCTGCAACAATTAGTAGATGCGGCTGTTGCACACAGTGAACAACTGGGATTACAATTAAATTATGAAAAGACACAGATTATGGTTGTCACTAGGAAGAACGAAATACCACAATGTAATATACAAGTAAATGAGAATATTCTTCAACAAGTGAATCGGTACAATTATCTCGGAACAGTCATAACATGTGATGGGAGATGCCTTGAAGAGATTAGAGCAAGAGTCGCCATTGCGAAAGTAGCCTTTAGCAAGATGGAAACCATACTGACCAATAAAAAGATGTCAATTGAAACGAGAAAAAGAGTGTTGAGGTGATACATAGAGCCTGTTCTTTTGTATGGATGTGATACTTGGACAATGAGCAGTCAAGCTGAAAAACATCTGATGGCTGCAGAAATGTGGTTTCTGAGGAAATGCAAAGAGTACCACGGACAGACAGAAAAACCAATGACCAAGTACTACAAGAGAAAAGTGAAAATCGTAAATTGAGTAGAGAAATTAGACGTAGACAGTCAACATGTTTTGGACATGTTATGAGAAGAATTGGATTGGAGAACTTAGAACTTAGTGACAACTGGCAAGATCGAAGGGAACAGACCAAGGGGAAGACTGAGAAGTAAATACCTGGAAGGCTTGGCCACATGGCATGAACACAGGAACACTGAGCTGATCAACGACTCTGGTGATCGAGTGAAATGGCGAGTCATGACCGCCCACGTTTTCCTGCATGGCACATGATTGATTGATTGATACATTGAGTATTCTTCTCAGGAATATCATTTCTATTGTAATTTTTTTTTCCTGTCCTTGTCCAGGTTTGGCAATGGTTGAATGGTAGCATAGAGATTGTAGGAAGATTGTGTTGTAGAGTACAGTAGAGTGCTGTTCACTAACTCCACTAATTTATACTACTTTCTTCTACTCCTATGAGCACCAATCAATACTTGTGACTCTGTTTATGTGCTGTCTTACGGGCTTCAAGGGCTCCGCTTCATTCGATGTTCTGTAAGGGGAGATGTGTGAACTATCCCATCTTGTCAGGTGTTCTTTAGACGCAAATTTACTAGCGTCTCGTGAATGGTTGAGTGTGACAACATCCTAATGTTTATCACGTGGTGCACTCGAGCGTCTTGTTTCTCCTACAGTAAATACAAAACACATTGAAAATATATCCCCGCGATAGCTCAGTTGGTAGAGCGGAGGA
This sequence comes from Cepaea hortensis, assembly GCA_963921405.1. Taxonomy (NCBI): domain Eukaryota; kingdom Metazoa; phylum Mollusca; class Gastropoda; order Stylommatophora; family Helicidae; genus Cepaea; species Cepaea hortensis. Next base: position 197,380,560 of record OY992877.1, on the reverse strand, counting down.
CTGTAGACGTGTAGAAAGACATCCTTAGGTCGCTGGTTCAAATCCGGCTCGCGGGAGTATTTTTTTTTTAAAAATTGTTTACTCTCACAATCTTTCTTCTCCTCCAACCCTCTCTCTCCCTCTTGAGAAGGCGTTTCGTGAGCCGCTTAACACGCGTTCGAAACACAGCGTCGACCGATTTGGCAGCAGACCGCGCTGGGGCTGGATGTGTTGGTATAGGAGCCGGTCGTTCAGAAAGCAATGGCAAACTACTGAACGTAAAACTTGCCAAGACATCAACAACACCAGTAAAATACTGGTGTTGACTAGAGGACAATGTCTTATTGCATTGCATTAATGCACTTTAGGATATATAATATGTATGTACAACATATTTGTCCATTTGTGCGTGGATGCTCACACGACATTTGTCAGTTTATGTGTATGTGTATGTGTGTGTGTGCGCGCGCGCGTGCGTGCGTGCGTGCGTGCGTGCGCGTGCAAGCAAAATATGTATATGAATGTGCAGGTGTTGTATATTAATTTGAGTGGTTGTGTGAAAGTGTGTATGTGCGTGTGGATTTGAGTATAATTGAAAATATATTCGCGAGAGAGAGAGAGAGAGAGAGAGAGAGAGAGAGAGAGAGAGAGAGAGAGAGAGAGAGAAGAAAAAGAGAAAGAGACAGGAATAGAGACAGAGAGAGCATATTAAATAGTGAATGTTTTAAAGTGTTTCTGGTTGTGAGTGGATATATATATATATATATGTGTGTCTGTTATATGTGTGTGGGAAGGAGTGTCTGGATATATTGGCGTGCGCTTGCGAGAGAGAGAGAGAGAGAGAGAGAGAGAGAGAGAGAGAGAGAGAGAGAGAGAGAGAGAGAGAGAGAGAGAGAGAGAGAGAGAGAAAGTATTATATATGTACGAGTGCAGTTTTTTAGTGTGTTTGTGATTGTGAATAAGTATATGTGCGAGACAGACAGACAGACAGACAGACAGACAGACAGACAGACAGACAGACAGACAGACAGACAGACAGACAGACAGACAGACAGAGAGAGAGAGAGACAGACAGACAGACAGACAGACAGACAGACAGACAGACAGACAGACAGACAGACAGACAGACAGGTTGAGCAATAGCGAGAAAGAGAGTCTGTGTGAGTATGCGTGTGTCTGTTGGTCTGCCTGCCTGTCTCATAATATGGTAACATGCATTGTTCATGTTCATAGCATTCAGCTGACAATGTTTTTCTTTCTATCTGAAAGTAAGATGAGTTATAGATAATTAATGTATGAAAGATGTGTGAATGGGAGGACTGAATGTAAGACGGGCCTGCGAGCCCAATTTGTAACCATTTAAAAATAAAATTTGTTCAATCGTTCGCTCGCTAGTTCCTTCGTTGGTTGGTTCGTTCGTTCTCTCCCTCGTTTGTTTGTTAGCTCTCTATCTTATTTACTAATTTCCCGTGACCTCCTCTTTGACACCGTTCACACTTTCAACAATAAACAATTCTCAATTTTGCGGCAAGAAAACAAGTCAATTCCTTGCCAGATTGGTCAGCGAAATATTGATTCTCCGGAAGCCTCCGTTTTAACTGTGAAGTCCGATGCCTTGGCATTCTAGTTGTCTGAGCCCTGGAAAGTCAGTACCAAAAAAAAAGGCGTTTACCCCCCCCCCCCCCCCCCCCACATCTTGAAGCGTGTTTAGTATAAGTTTATAGCCCATAATTTTCTGTAATAGACAGGTCGGTACTCGATGGGTGAGATAGGCAATATAATACCGGTCGCCTTTACTTCACAAATATTCTGGTACTCATGTTAGACGGGTTCGAGCTGCAAGCATTTTCAAAAATCTGAATCGATATGAATTCGACTCCATGATCACCGGAAAGGATGGCAAACATCTGAATCGATATGAATTCGACTGGACTCTATAATCACCTTACCGGATGGCAAGCGTTCTAGTCAATGTGCCACCTGTACTCTCGCTGTGATTGTGCACTCACCAGTCTGCAAAATGGAAAAAAACAAAACAAAACATTCTACCTCGTTCAACTAGTTTTAGCAGCGTTGGTTACAACCGTGGCGGTTCAGTGTACCGGTTTAGTTTCAAGTAGCTTCACTCTTAGCTGACTTTTCGATTTAACTGGGTTTATGCCTATGACTTTCACTCTGAAATGTTTATAAGTCTTATCATGGTTGGTTAGTTGTGAGCCTACCAACCACTGACCTGTAATTCTTACGTCCGATATCTTTGCTTTCAGATGATCTGAGCCTTGAACATGTCTTGCCTAAGTCGGAGTGAGAACGGGGTAGCTACTTTGTTCTAAACCCTGTACCGTCATCCATACGTGATAGAGCAAACACTGAAACTGAAATTAATACACAATTTGGAAAAACAAAGGCAGCAAAAGAGACTGCACACAATAAAGAGGCATTTTGGTGTTGGGTCATACTGGGAAAATATTTTGCAAAATTCTTGAGAAAAGATTACGAACTACTTTAGAACCCCAGCTAAGCGAAACACAACTTGGATTTAGGAAAAACAAAGGATGCACAGATGCCATTTTTGCTCTTAGACAACTTATAGAAAAATCAATCTAATTCAATGAAACACTCTACTTAGCCTTTATCGACCAAGAAAAGGCATTTGATAGAGTAGATAGAGACAAGCTGTGGGAAATTCTTAAACAATATGGAGAGAGTACACATCTAACAAACCTATGTAGAAGCTTATACAACAACAGTGAATGCATAGTGAGAGCAACTGGAGGACACTCAGAACCCTTCACCATAAGATCCGGAGTACGACAAGGTTGTGTCCTGCCCCCTCTCTTGTTTATAACGTATATAGACAACATATGTAAAGAAATCAGCCAAACAGAGATTGCAAGAATACCGCATGACGAGAACACAGAAGAACAACCATCTGCAAATCTAACCATTAGAGAACTCCTGTTTCCCGGGAAGGTTAACCCGGTCAACAAATGCCCGCAGAAGTCGGATGTGTCGGCCTAACAAGAACGCAGCTCTGCTGTAAACAGGCACAAAGCAGTCACATCCGAAGAAAAAAAATCCGGATAAACGCAGAAGAAGAAGAAGAAGAACTCCTGTTTTCGGACGACCAAGGACTAATAGCAAAATCAGATGCTGAATTACAAGACCACACGAATAGTCTAAACGAAATGTGTAGGGAACATAACATGAAAATTAGCACAAGTAAAACAGAGGTATTGTCTATAACTAAAGAAGAAATAGCAACTACTATTCACCTAAACGAACATCCTTTCGAAACAAGTAAAGCGTTTCAAGTACCTAGGAAGTATAATATCATCAAATGGCAAATCAGAAGACGAGATCGAAAATAGATGCAATAATGCAAACCAACTAATTGGACAAATGGCACCAATACTAAAGAACAAACATGTATCAATAACTACTAAGAAAGCACTTTACAACACAATATTCCTAACAACTCTATGTTACCAATGCCAAACCTGGACATGACAGAAAAAGAGAAAAGAAAAATTCACAACAACAGAAATGAGATTCCTGAGAAGAATACTCAATGTGTCAAGAAGAGATAAGATCAGAAATGAAGAAATCAGGACTAAATATAAGGGGGTTATAGCTGCACTAGATTTTATTAGAAGGCAGCAAGTCTAATGGTTTGGCCATGCAAGTAGGTTACCAACCAACAGCATACCACAACAAGCAATGATGTACAGACCAGAGGGAAGCAGAGGAAGAGGCCGACCACGTAAACGATGGAGGCAGGGAATAACATAGTATAGTCCATGGGAATATCGATACATGAATCCCATAAGCGGGCACTCTCCCGCTATTTATACTTCACCTCGACACCGCAAGGTACAAGAGGAACATGATGAGATGAGATGAGATGATGAGATGAGATGAGATTGCGATCTTTACATTTCTAAGGAAGACGTGGGTGTGAAATGCTACTATATACAAATCTTCTGTGAAATACAGGATCTCGCTGAAAGGTTATAGCATACTGATGTCCTTAAGTCTTAAGCAAAGAGCATAACTTGTCATACAAAACAAATGCAGCAGTAACTACATAAGATGTAGCATACTCCGTTTGATCCGTGTGTGTGCACTTATGTGAGTAGGTGTGTGTGCCTTGGAGCGTGTGTATTGAGTATAAGGAGAGAGATCTAATTACCTACACCGTGTCACGGAGTTCATATTAAATGACGACCTCAGTAAACTTGTTTCGACGGGGCAACAATGTTTGTGGCTCGTCTGCTGACAAAGGTTGCAGCCGCATCGTCCATTTTGTTACGTCATTACCAATGCAACTTCTCGTAATCAGTAATCTATAGATGTATACAGCGTGATCAAATATTGCGCCAAGATGCGATCTAATATGTACAAAATGTTGATGTCTTCATCCCGCGATAGCTCAGTTGGTAGAGCGGAGGACTGTAGGCGAGAAACTAGAAATCCTTAGGTCGCTGGTTCAAATCCGGCTCGCGGGAGAATTTTTTTTTTTTTTTTTAAATATTTATTTTTAAAATTCATTTCTGTTTCTATTGATTTAAACTCTCATGTTGTCTTCTCATTGATACATTTATCACTTCTCGACCCTGCATTTGGGCAGTATCATTTCCGCTAATCATAAATCCTCAATGCTGCTGAAAGGAATAGAGAAAAGAAATCAAGTTGTAAAAAGGTGAAATATGACACGCAATAGATTACTGTAATGACCTCTCGACACGTCTAGAGAAAAGGATAGAAAAAAAAAAATAATAGCCAGCAATGGTGACCCGGGGATTTTCTACTGGAAGAAACAATGGCGCGATGCAGAGAAAACCGAAAGAAGTCTCGATCGCATACTTTCAGCTACGAAAGTCTTAAGAATTGGCACCTGGTTGAATCCTATTTATGTCTTGGAAGAAGACGAAAAAGACGTCTTAGAGGATCGACTTCATTGCACCGGGTTTTATCCCATATGGCTCGTTCTCTTTCCGCAGGGTGGCCTGTCGAAAGCGTCCACAAAGCACGAACTCCGTAGCTCCAGCGACGACCCCTAGGAGTCACCGAGAAAAATGCACTCACGAACCGAAAGACAGCCAGGAATCGAACCCACAACCTTCGGAGCGCGAGGCAGACGGCTTAGCCACTTCGCCACGGAGAATTGGAAAGGACATAACATGTGGTAGACTAAATTAAATACTATTAGATTAGCATATTGGGATTATGCGAGACAATATGGATGGGAGCAGACAAAATGCTTGTAACACAAGTGAAACAGTGCCGTTATCAGGCCACACAAAGGACAGTCCCCCACAGTGAAGGGACGGCCCTATCGCTGTCTAAATAGGCCTATAACTCACTAATAAAGTGAGAAGCAGTGAGGTCTACAATAATAACGACAAGATTTAGGTCCACAGACAGGAAAGCTTGAATGCGATCCTGTGTTATGTACCAACAAATGTTGGAGAAATGTGCTAGGAAGCTGAAAAGAACAGTAGGTATTTAAAAATGACATCATTTTGATGGCGTATCTGAATGCCAAAACAGTACCACATAATTTTAATAATGAAGACACAAACAATAGATTGCAAGATTTATTGCCTGGCATGTTTCGCTGCATCTTGTCCGGTACATACTGCAGAAATCACACAGCGTAAAGTGAAATAACTAGATAAATCCTTCAATCTGAAATATAGACATATTCGCACAGTAATGTCGATTGTCTACCACGGTAATTTTAAACTGACTAAGATGTCTTTCTGCTTGCACAAGGCCGGCTTACGCAGGTTGATCACTATGGCTTCAGCAAACCTTAACAACCGACTACTCTGTGTGTTGAACAACACACGGAAGGCACTGTCTCTTTCAACCACATGACCACTCTCGAGCACGTGTCTCGCGACCGATGAGGCAGGACTGTTCCGGTGTGTCGGCCTGCCTAGGCTACCATCTTCTGTGTGTAGTATCTTGTCCCCCCTCTGCCGTGCGTCCACCTTGACGAGGTAGAGGGGCTTGCGCGTTCCAATGACCCCAAGAGCTATACCGACGGTAGCACAGCTACTGGTAGGGTCACCCATGTCAGACAGGTCAAGGGAGAGGGACCAGACGAAGTGACGCACAAACCTGCTGCCTTGTAAGTAGACTGGGGACAGTCAAAGGCTAGGGAAAGCATCGCGAAAAATGCTTGTCGAAATCGGATGTACTGAGCCACAGGCTTGACAAAGAAGTGCAACGTAACTTTATCATTTCATGATGCAACAGATGAAAATTAATCGTTATGGTGCTAATCCCGTGAATTCCCATCAGGCGGTGATAGTGCCGGGCCCCCTGCCTCGTGGGGGTCCACCCTTGACTACTGGTGGTCACCTTCTCCTGTGCTGTGGGGTCAAGGCACAGAGGAGTAGGTTAAGAGCTATTGACCAAACACCCCGGACACTCAACATTCTACAGTGGAATGCCGAAGGAGTTTATAACAAGAAATTCTCCCTGACACAGCGTCTTCATAAAGATAGAATAGATGTGGCATTCATTCAAGAGACACACTTCAACGCCAAACGCAAATTTTCAGTCAGGGGATATCAGGCCACACGTTTCGAGCGCGAAGGACATAAAGGAGGAGTTCTAATACTTACACGAAATACAATACCTTGCAGCGAAGTATCTGTGATCTCTGACAACCAAATAGAAATTATAGGTGTTGATATAATGATAAAGGACGTGAAAATAAGAATTTACAATCTGTATAGCCCAGCAGATAAGGATCTTACACTCTCAAACATGAAAATAACTGACACAAATTGCATTATTGTCGGAGACTTTAATAACCGTTCAGAAAGATGGGGATACCCAGATACTGACAAAAGAGGAGATGAAGTGGAGGACTGGGAAATAGACTCAAATCTTCATCTACTCAACAAAGCGGATGACACACCGAGCTTCTATTCCAGAAGATGGATTACTACTTCTACTCCAGACTTAGCTTTCTGCACAGGAGACATCCTTCACAAAATCGATCGCCATGTGCTTGACCAATTAGCAGGTAGTGACCACAGACCAATCAAGCTTGTAATGAATATGGAGTATGTTCCACAGGAGCAAAAGCCTTTGCCCCGCAGGAATTACAAACGAGCAGATTGGGACAGATTTGCCATACTAACAGACAAATATTGTGAAAACATAAATACACGATATGGCAACATGAATCAAATGGTGGAAAGTCTAAACAGAGCAATAATACAGGCAGCCACTGAGTCTATTCCAAGAGGAGCGAGGAAAAATTACAAACCATACTGGACTGAAGAACTACAAATTTTGGAGGACAAAGTTGAAGATGCCAGGAAGACCGCAGAGAGAGAACAAACAACTGAAGCGAACATCTCTCTCAAAGCCATCTCAGCAAAATATAAAAGACCAGTAAATAAAACAACAAGAGATTGTTGGAGGGAAAAAACAGAAAACCTGAATTTTGACAGGGATAGAAACAAACTATGGAAACTAGTGAAAGCCATGAACAATGAAGGACCTAGAAACAAACAAATAACAATTAAACAAGGAAATGTCTTGCTTACAGGAAAAAAGGCTGCAAATGCACTAATGGAACACTATGCCAGTGCAAACCACATTGATATTACAACCGAACAGAAGAAAGCAATCAAAAATAAACAGATATATCATAGTAATACAGAGACAGCAGCAGAATATATGGTGGCAAATCTAACAATGGAAGAAATGGAACAGGCAATGAATACCCTAAAAAAGAAGAAATCACCAGGAAAGGATGGAATCACTAATGAAATGCTAATAGGACTAGGCACTGAGGCAAAAAAGAAACTACTAGCAGTCCTAAATTACAGCTGGAAGAGGGGAATAGTCCCACAGGCATGGAAGGAAGCTATACTAATACCAGTCCCAAAGAAAGGAAAAGACCTGGAAGAACCAAATGGCTATCGACCTATCAGTCTACTTAGCTGTGTAGGAAAATTAATGGAACGCATTATCAATGGTAGGCTAACATGGCATCTGGAAGAAAACAAACTCTTAACACCACACCAAGCAGGATTCAGAAAGTACAGATCCACTGAAGATCAAATAACCTATATAGCTCAGGAAATAAAGGATGCCTTCCAAGAGAAAAAGCACACACTAGCGGTCTGGCTAGATTTAGAAAAAGCATTTGATAAAGTATGGAAGGAAGGACTGAAAGTAAAACTGCAAAAAATGCATGTTTGTGTACAAATGGATCAGCCACTACCTTGAGAACAGAACTGCCAGGACAAAAGTACAAGGACAAACCAGCAAAATGATGCTGTTGGAGCAAGGTGTCCCCCAAGGAGGAGTTCTTTCACCAACATTATTCCTAGCATATATAAACGACATCACAGAAAATTTTCCAGCCAGAGTACACACATCATCCTTTGCAGATGACCTAGCCATATGGACATCTGAAGAATATATTAGTACAGCTAACAGCAGAATACAGCAAGCATTATTATCACCAGAGGACTGGTCAAAATCATGGCTAGTGAAGATAAGTGAGGAGAAAACAAGATGCACAGCGTTCTCCCTCTCAAATAAAACTCAGCAACCTAAGCTGGTATTGAATGGAAAATTATTGCGCGATGAAGAAAATCCAAACTATCTAGGAGTCACCTTTTATCGTCGCCTGACATGGAAAACACAGGTTGAGAAAAATCGAACAAGAGCAAGGCAAAGAATGGCAATCATGAAAAGGCTTGCTGGTACAACGTGGGGAGCAGATGAGAAAGTTCTCAAGAAGTTATATACTGGACGGGTGAGGCCAGTACTGGAATATGGCATCGCAGCTTGGGCAACAGCAGCTAAGTCAAACTTTAACAAAATAAGTAGAGTCCAAAATCAAGGAATGCGAATCATAACTGGAAGCCTGAAGACAACGCCTATTAATGAACTTGAAAAGATCACTTGTTTACAACCAATGCAGGATAGAAGAGATAGCAGAGCCCAGCAACAAGCAGAAAAATTTAGAAGATTGACAGACCACCCTATGTATAAAAGGATCAATGGTTTTGGAAAGGGAAGACTGAAGCGTAGCAACTGTATAGAAACTGCAAAACGAAAGATTAGGGCAGATCCCATACTTAACATATCAACAGTCAAACCCATTTACAATGCAGACAAGTTCCCAGCTTGGAGGCAGCAGCAACTGCCTGAGATGATAGAAAACATTCCTGGTATTGAGAAAAAGAACACTCAGCATGAAACCGAAAGAAGAGAAATAACCCCAAACTACATAAAAGAACATTACCCAAGCAGCAATTGGACCCATGTATATACAGATTGATTAGCCAAAAATTCAATAGAGAATGGAGGAGGAGGAATTATCCTAAATTTAAAAAATGGAGTGAAAAAAACATATTCAGCGGCAACTGGAAAGTTTTCAAGTAACTTCAAAGTGGAGGTAGAGGCTCTGAAAACTGCAGCAGAAATCCTCTTGATGGAGGAAAATAAAGAGAAGCAAATAGCTATCTTCACAGATGCAAAGTCAGCTGTCTCAATACTGAAGAGCAATAACAGCACAGAAATAGCTGACCTAAGAGCAGCACTCCATGGTCTATGCCAGAAATCCAAACATGTTGGATCCGGGACATACAGTTGATCCCATCACATTGCAGTATACCTGGAAATGAAGAGGCTGACAGACTGGCAAAAGAGGGCGGACGACTACCACACCCTGACATAGACATAACCTATAATGAGGCAAAGAGGTTGATAAAAAGCACCTATAGAACCAAATGGGAATCAGAGCATCCAGGCCACCAGAAGGATGATGCATATTACAAACTCGACCGAAGAGAACAAGTAGCAATCTTCAGACTCCGCACAGGACATAACAGGCTGAAATACCACTTGTTCAATAAACTAAAGATAGGAGATACCGATGAATGTAATTGTCGAACTGGAAAAATGACAGCAAAACATTTGCTGCAGGATTGCCCAATATATGCAGAACAGAGAAAGATATTTTGGCCCACACCTGCTTCATTTGAGGACAAGCTCTATGGAGATATCAACAAGCTCAAGTTGACCGTAGCTTACTTTAACTACATACATGTTGACATTTAAAGGTGTATGAAGAAGTATTCAGACTGCCACACTTCATACCACAAGTATGTCGGTTACAAAAGCCTCCCAGAGGCATGAAATGGAATATTGCTTGGATAGCAAATCCATTACGTGGAAAGTCTGAATCAAAAGCTCCCTGTGTGGGCTTCAAAAAAGGTGGAAAAATTGTCCTAGTGGCACGAAATAGAATATTGCTCGGATAGCAAATCCATTGCGCGGAAAGTCCGAATCGAAAGCTCACTGTGTGGATGTCATCTGCACACTGCATTCTTCTGGTTTCCGGAAGAACAGCCTATGGTGAACGGAAGGCCCAATATACGGAAGTGAGGCTAAGCAGCCATGTGCAGGACGTGACGATTCCTTGGGTGAGCCCAGTACCAGAGTGCTGTGTGTTGGCTCTGCAAGTATGGAAGCCTCCTTGGATGGCGGGGAATGCCCATGGTCTGCCCATGCCTTCCCTTGAGGGCTGACCAGGATGACCTTGGGCTGTTCTATATGGGCCAGCTAGGATGGGAGATAACACCACAACAGTGAGAGTCAAACGTCCTAAGAAACCCCCAAGAAGGTTAACCCGGTCAACAAATGCCCGCAGAAGTCGGATGTGTCGGCCTAACGGCGCAAGAACGCAGCTCTGCTGTAAATAGGCACAACGTAATCACATCCGACAAAAAACTCCGGATGAACGCAGAAGAAAAAGAAGAAGTATCTTGTCCGCCCAGTTCGGAATGTGTTCCAACACTCTGTTATGTAACTGTCGCTCTGTGCTACCTATGTAGATGGCCTCGCACCTACATGTAAATTGGTAAATGCAATTCGATTTGGTGTACAAAGCTACACGTTCATTATCTGCTGGGATGGGGATCGGTGTGGTTTTGTACCTGATAACCGGAGTTGCAGCACAGAATGTTCGCCCGACTGCAGTGATGAGCCGGTCCTGCAAGACGAATTACGAATAAATCATGTGTAGACATGGATTTGGGCTTCGTCTTCTCATCTTTTTCCTCTTGTATCTTGCAGTGTCGAGGTGAAGCATAAACAGCGGGAGAGTGCCCGTTTATGTGCTTCATATATTGAGATTCCAATGGATTTGGTGTGAAAGTAAAATAAAAAAAAATAAAAAAAGTAGCATTCGATGGATGATATGGTCAACATCACACATCTTCTAATTCCCGGAACACCACAGGAGGGGTGAGATCAAACCTATAGTGGAGATGGAGAAGATGGGGAGGACGCAAACAATGAGAGAGCACAGACAGTACCTAGTTATGTACCTCAAACGTCAGTGTGACCAAAATCGCCATGTGTGGGTTCAAGGCTTATTTCCTCTGGACAGATTCCTTCCTAGGTGTGCAACTGGCTGTTCAACTTTTCCGCCTTTAATCTCAACATTAACATTAACCGTCCAATTGACTTCCTACCCACTTTTGTAACGACATATTTCTCAAACAATCATCATCACCTGAATATGCAGCTTCTTCTTCTTCGTCCCTCATCCGAAATTTATAATTGGGACGTAACTGGATGTGGTTGTAATAGCGTTGTACATGTTTACAACAGAGCTGCGATATTAGTGCCTTTTGGTGACACATCCTTGCGTATGTGGATTAGCATCACAGTTAGTGGATCACATACTCCAAGACTGCCCAAAATGCAACATATCTAGGCAAGCCTTCTGGCCTAGAAAAACAATAATTTAGAATAAACTCTATGGACAACTGAGTGAGCTAAAATAGACAATGAATTAAAAAAAAAAAAAAAGAGACAGCATTGCAGTTATAGACAAATTTCAAATAAAAGAAAGAAGAGACAGACATTTCCGGAACATTTCCTGATAACCATGTTAAGCTGAGTCAACCTGGGAGTGAAAAGAATCCTGGCCAATATGCGAGCTCGATGCGGTTGGAACCTCACAATGTGTCCCTGACTTGTTCTTCTTAAAGAAATCTATAAACATTGTATGTAAATACACAAGCCACATCCGAAATGTATGATTGAGACGAACTTGTGTTGTTTCTGTTTACAACAGTGCTGCGATATTAGCGCATTTTGGCGACACATCCGACTGTTTAGGGCGTTTGTTGACCGGGTTAATCTTCCTGGGTGTTTCGTAGGACATTTGCGTGCTCTCGGTGTTGTGGTATCATATTCATCTCTCCATCTATAGGAGGTGCCACAGCAAACCCGTATAGCACAGCTGAAAGCATACAGGTCGGCCCTCTAAGGCAAACCATGCGCACTATCCACCATCCAAAGAAGATTCCATAATTACAGAGGTTCTGGGCTCACACGAGGATTGATCACGTCCTGTGCATGGCTTACTTAACGTCACTTCCGTATGTTGGGTCTGTCACAGAACGCCGCGTTACTATCCCCGAATATTTTCTCGGTCTACAAATCTGATGAACCACTTGAAGGAATACAGATTTAATCACACTTATTAGAATTTATTAGCTATCACGTAAGATGGCACAAGGAGACGGCCGACACCCAAAGCAATCACAAGCAATCACAATCGAGATGGACACGATGGGAGATAATTCGGTCTGAATAAGAAACGAGGTGTGAAGTGTTGGACTAATAACCAACCTTGCTACGGTCAACGGTGTGAAACAGACCAGCTGTTGAATGGAGACATTTACCCGAGAAAGGTGTGAAGGAAGGTACACCTGGCTCAAGGGAACTTACATCCACACAAATGTGTGAATTGAAATAAACGTTGGGATAAGGATCACTGTTACCTAATAGATAAGAGTAATTATGAAACTTTATAAGTAGGCTGGGCTTTGAAATCTCAAATCAGATACGTCAGACCAGTGCAGGATTTACGTATAAGCTACATAAGCTATAGCTTGGGGCCCCCAAGAAAGTGGGGGCCCCAAACAATATTGTCCGAGTGAGCAATTGTCATATATGTATACTTAAATATACTGCAGCATTATTAGTCCTAATGCTGCACGTCCGGGACGTCCCATACTCTTCAGCCAATTTTTTTAGCGCGTCTTTTCCAAGAACAAAGCGCTATTTGCCTATGGTTTGCATTACCGATAACCGGTTATGCAAACCCTAAGGGGGGGGGGGGGATTCTCGGATTCCCCTGTGTTGCTCCGCTACACTCGAGCATGCGCTGACCTTTTGTAGTTCGAGTGAGCCGGCAGACGATACAATATTTCTGACTTTTTATTTAGTATTTTCAGTGTGTTTCTTTGATAATTTGATTGTTGACATTATTTTGAACAGTGTTTTTTTTTTTTTTTTTTTTTATGTGTGTGTCCTTACTGGAGTTACAATTCAGGTAAGTGCATTTTAAACAAGTACGCACACAACCTAACTAACGCTAGAATATTTTCTACCGCATTTAATGTTTTTTTTTACAATATTTTGATTTAAAAAAAACTTTGTTGGATAGTTGTGCATAATTAACATGGTTAGTACAGGTGTTGCATGCAATAATTTTTCTGCGATCGTATTTTAATTGAAAAAAAAATAGAAAATAGAGAACCTAGTTTCTATATTTTCAAGTCAATATAACAGTAGACTTTGCATGATAACAATTTTTTGTAAATAAACATTGGTAAAACGTATTCAAATTAATGACATATTGTCCTAAACAGGTTTAAGTGATAAAACATTAGATACCATATTTAAAATTTATAGATAAGTCGATCCTATGCGGACACCTGTAGCTGTAATTATAGCATATATTTTTAACGTTTTTTATTTGTCAGTATAATAACAAATTGTAAGTTTAATATATAAACTTATAATTTGATATTATTAAATATATATTTGAAAGAACTGCACATTAAAAATACATATTATTTTGTTTTGATTGTATTAAATTAAGTATTAATGTATATGTTAATTGTTTTTTTTTTCTTCTTTAATTTAATTAATTAAGCTAATATTAAAACTTGAGAGGATATTGTTAATTTTCTCTTTGCATGTTTATTTATTATAAAAATATCGCTTGCTGGTAAGTAGTGGTAATATCACAGGAAATTTTCAATTTAAAAAAAATGTCATGCATTATATTACTTTTAAGTGTATGTTTATAGTTATATTAAATATTCTGCCCACAGTTTGCAAGATGTCAACCAGAAGTTATAAAAGTGGAGCTCAAAAGAGAAAAAAGAAGCAGCGAGCTGAAGAAGAGCTTAGCAAGATAACAAAATTAGATAGTTTCTTAACAAAGATGGATAAGGGGCCTGATGAACCAAAAGCCTCTACCACAGTGAGTCAGTCACAGGATATTCACCCTATTCCTGATACAGAGCCTGGTACATCTAGTTGTATAGAATCTACTTCAACGAATGAAGCAACAAATATTAAGATTAATCAACCAGAGAGTAGTACAAGCACAGAAGATTCAGCATCAAAACACAAACAGAATGGGGTGATTTAAGTAAAGATGAGATTTTATACTGGGTAGAAAAAGGTCCGTCAGAATGTCAGCACTCAAATGGCTCATTTGAAAAATCAAAGAAGCTTTTTGCAAACCAAGACAGATATTGCTCGAAAAGCTTGTTCTATCCCAAACGGGCTAATGGTGAAAAATATTGCAGAGAATGGTTATGATATTCGCCAGCAACTGGTCGTGTATACTGTTTCGTGTGTAAACTCTTTTCAAATTCTTCTACACCATTATCATCCGATGGATTTTGTGATTGGCGCAACACCTATTTAGTTCAAAGTCATGAAAACTCTGTAGACCATAGAACAGCTTCGGTAACATATCTTACAAGAAAACGTGGCTCAACAATTGACTGCCAACTAGCAGAACAGATAAATAATAAACGGCAGCACTGGAAAAATGTTCTTGAACGAGTTGTGGCAGTCATAATTACTATGACAGAGCGTGGTTTACCTTTCAGAGGAGATAAGGAAACATTTGGTTCTCCTCACAATGGCAATTTCCTTGGATTGATCCTTTTCTAGCAAGCCATATAAAAAAATTTAGGAATAAAGGATCAGGTGTCACATCTTATCTTTCTAAAACAATATGTGATGAATTTATCCAAATTGTGGCACATAAAGTAAGAGACTCGATCTTGGATGATTTAAGAACTGCAGGGTACTTCAGTTTATCTGTAGATTCCACTCCAGACCGGTCCCATAATGATCAGATCACTGTTATTGTGAGGTATGTTTCACTAGATTATGGGCTCCCTATTGAACGTTTTCTAACTTTCCTAGAGATGGGTAGCCACACAGGGGAAAGTATGGCTAAGATGGTGCACAACTACCTTACAAATGAGTGCAAAATAGATTTTAGTAAGTGTCGAGGCCAGTCATATGATAATGCTGCCAATATGTCTGGCAAATACAAGGGTATGCAAGAAATAATATTGAAGATTAACAAGTATGCTATGTATATTCCATGTGCTGGTCATTCCCTGAATCTTGTTGGTAGAGCAGCAGTTGATTGTTGTTTAGATGCTGTAAACGTTTTTGGAATTGTTCAAGAAATATATAATTTCTTTTCATCATCTACACATAGATGGGCAGTACTGTTGTCATTCTTCAAAGATGATTCAAAAGTTCCAAAGTCTTTGTCAAAGACTAGATGGGAAGCACATTCAATGGCCACAAGTGCAATACTTGATAGTTATGATAGAATAATTTCTGCATTGCATCAACTGCATATTGATACTACAGAGAAAGGCGAAACAAAAAATCAAGGCATAAATATTTTCAATAAAATAGAGGAGTTTGAATTTATGGTATTGTTATATTTGTGGAGTTACTTGCTGGATGAATTTCACAAGACTATTCAATCACTGCAAGACCCCCAAATTAGTCTAGATGTATGTAAGAAATTGTATGCTTCACATTCGGATTTTGTTAAAGGTTCCAGGGATCGTTTCGATCATTTTGAAGAAGAAGCAAAGAAAAAATTGCCTGATGTTGATTACAAGAAAAGAAGATATAGAAGAAGGCATATCAATGATGATGAAGATGATGCTTTAGAGAACCTTGAGCCAAGAGACAAGTTCAGAATCAAAACATTTATATCTGTGATGGATGCATTAGAGTCAAGTATGGCACAGAGGGCCTCAGTATACAATGATGCTGAAAAAAAGTTTTCATTCTTAACAAAACTAGAAGCTACAGAAGAAGAGATTCATGAAGGAGTTAGTACTTTATGCCAAACATATCCTGAAGATGTGGACATGAATCTTGTAGGAGAAGTCAAGCATTTTCATCAATATGTTATACATAGTCAAGCCCATAGTACAGAGGAACAAGATAGTCTGACACATCAGGATCTGTATAGGGTAATATTTAACGATCGTGTCCAATCAGCATTCCCTAATATAGAAGCAATTTTGAGATTATTTCTTAGTATGATGGTTGCAAATTGCTCTGGAGGAAGATCTTTTTCTCAGCTGAAGAGGATAAAAAATGAATTTAGAACAACAATGACTCAAGATAAATTATGTTCCCTCAGTCTCATGTGCATAGAAAGCGACAAACTACGCAGTTTATCATTTGATGAAATCATCAGTGACTTTGCTCTGGCAAAGGAAGGAAAGAAAATATGTTAGTTTAATATAATTCCTTGTCATTATGAAGAAGAATGCCAGACATGTATGGTTAAGTGACATCAATAACATCCAAAAGGAAAAGCATTATAGAAATGAATGTAAAGAGGCTACAAAAATAGTCAGACAGCAGAAGCGAGAATATATGAGTAATATAATCAAAGATATGGAAACTAATCACCAGAAAAATGAATCCAGAAATTTTTTTAAAGAACTGAAGTCAATGAAACGAGGGCACCAACAAAACACATATGGTTTAAAAGACAAAAATGGGAATATGATAAATACCAATGAGGAAATGTGCAACACGTGGAAAGAATATTTTATTGAATTACTAAATTGTGAAGCTCCAAGTAACATTTTCCCACAGGAAGAGGTTCTAACATGCGAACCACAAATTGAAGAACCTACATTTGAAGAAATCCTATATGTAATCACACGACTTAAAAACAATAAGGCAACTGGGACTGATGGAATTGCTGCTGAATTTATAAAGGCAGGTGGCCATGCATTACATCTAAAGCTATACGAACTAATAATAAAAATCTGGAGAACAGAAGAATTACCCCATGACTGGAAAGAGTCATTATTGATACCTATCTTTAAGAAAGGAGACAAGTTCCAATGTGGAAATTATAGAGGAATATCACTACTGTCCACAAGCTATAAGATACTATCCGCAGTATTACTAAATAGACTAAAACCATATTCAGAAACAGATCAACAATAGATCAGATATTTATCTTACGACAAATAGCCGAGAAACATTGGGAATATAAAAGAGTTCTCCATAAAATTTTTGTGGATTTTAAAAAGGCTTATGATAGTGTCCATAGGAATAGTCTATGGAATGCTATGCAGGAATTTGAAATACCAAGGAAGTTAATCAACATGACCAGACTATGCATGGAAGATACTTATAATATAGTAACATATAAAGGCAGAAAATCAGACCCTTTCCAAATAACATCTGGCTTGAAACAGGGTGATGCACTATCGCCGCTACTCTTCAATCTGGCTCTAGAGAAAGTTGTAAGGAAGATAAAGGAGGAATGTGATGTTGGAGGAACATCCAAGCTGCTTGGTTATGCAGATGACATAGATATTATAGGGCAAAGTGAACAAAAGTCATTGAAAATATTGACTCACTTAAAGGAAAAAGCCCAACAGATGGGGCTGGTTATCAACCAAGATAAGACAGAATATATGGTAATTTCAAGAGACGGAATGGCTAAAAACTCTGGCCACATACAAATAGATAATATGACCATTAAAAGAACGGAAACATACAAATACCTGGGTACAATCTTCAACTGCTCCAACATCATAAGGGAAGAAATACAAACTAGAATCAACTCTGGAAATAAGATATACTATGCACTACAACATCTACTAAAATCAAAGGCGCTATCTCGTAACACCAAAATCACAATATACAAAACACTGATCAGACCAGTTGTGCTGTATGGCTCTGAAACCTGGAGTACAACGAAAGGAGACGAAGCCTTGTTACACACCTTTGAGAACAAAATTTTAAGACGCATCTTTGGACCCATTAGGGATACACAAAGTGGAGAGTGGAAAAGAAGAAGTAACAAAGACATTTATGATCTGTTTAAGTGCCCGCTAATCACTGGTATCATGAAGGCTAATAGACTACAATGGCTGGGGCATATAGAAAGAATGGAAGATAATAGGGAAACAAAACAACTCGCTTACACTCAGGAAATAAATGACCGTAGACCCCGAGGTAGACCAAGAAGACGGTGGAGAGATAATACATGTACAGACCTACAAGCACTTGGAATCAACGACTGGCAAGAGAAGGTCCACCAGAGAGACGAATGGAGACGGATTGTATTTGCAGCAAAGAACCTCAATGGCTCGGAAAGCTGAAGAAGAAGAAGAAGAAGAAGAAGAAGAAGAAGAAGAAGAATATAATTCCTTAATCCTTATAACATGTTTCAAGACATTAGATAATAAGCCTTTGTAAATTGTGCCTTTTAAAAGAACTTTTGTTTCTTTTTACCAGAGTTTGCATTTTTAAGTTTGTTATGAATAAAGATAATTTTAAGTTAAATATTTATTATTTCACTATCAATATACTTCTTAATTGTATTAAGGTTTAACCCTCTAGGTATCGGAAAATCATATTTGTCCCTGACATAGAATATCTGGACTTATAAAGGGCCCCATATTTCAAATAGCTTAGGGCCTTATTAAGTCTAAATCCGGCCCTGCGTCAGACAATAGGAGCAGGTATGGGACGATTACATGTATATTCCATTTATTCGTTGAGTAAGAATTGTATGTTGTTTAGATTGTCGGCGAATGGCTGTCTCTGACAGCTTTTCAGAAAAGCTGTATAATTGCTGATGTGTATGTTTCTGTCTGACCTATGTTATTTCAATTAAAACTAACATTCCTCATTTTCCTTTATATATAGCATATTACTATAAATTCGTTATTCTGCTTACACAAGTAGGAACCTTATGTTAGGTAGATGTTGGCTATGTTCGGGATATACTGTTGACTTTCATTTGTCTTTCCAGATGCTTGTCACTCCCATGAGAACTAGTATAGTATCCTTATGTTGTGTGCACTTGCAGTACAGAATATAGTCAACTGACTATATTTCTTGTCTTTCTTACCACGGCAGTGGTTAATTAGTGACATAATCTGGCAGACTAGCAATGCGACTATCCCGTGTTGTTACTCCTATGAGACCAGTTTATAGTGTCTCTCTTCAATGTACATAATAGTATGACTATCTCATTCGCTATGATTTTAGGGATATCATTAGATGCCTATTCTGAATTATTACTATGAATACTTTTATGTTGACATACATAGTGTTTATTTGGTGTTTCAGATGCAAATTGTCATATGGTAACTCACCAGGATGAATTGGGTGTGGTGCTATTTATGCATGAAGCCAAGGTGTAGTGGTGCAGACATTTCCGTGCGTGGTGAACGAGCGTTAATCATAACTCACTGAGGCCTAGGACAAAGACTGATCACCGACACTTAAGCCCGGCAATCATATAATCTTATGATACCACTACCGACCCTTTGATCTGCTAAACCAAATTTTTAACGGTGCGGCCGTAAGGAACCAGGTGTCTGAATTAGTTACATGGGCTTGGGACATTTCGTTCCTCATGATGGGACGTTACAAGAGATGGCACGTGATGTTACTACAGGCGTGTTAGACTACTGGAAAAGTCCTTTCCAGATTCGACAGTAACAGAGAGATATATAGATAAAGAGGAGAGGGAACGCAGTTAAGCTGGAAGAGAGGCACTGGCAGACTTGTCATTGTGGATGTATGTATGCGGAAGGAGGTGATAGATTGTATGTATTACCTAGGATTGCACTGATGTAGAACTAGTGTATACACATTCTTGATTATCTCTTCCAATCTCTCAAAAGAGCGCCAGGTTATAGATCCCGAAAACGACAGACGACCAGGTAACGTCAGGACTGGGCAGTAATCTAGAAAACCGGCGGGCTGATCCTACTGAATCATAGGTGTTTACTGGACCTAAGAAGAACCCTACTAGAATAGAGGCATCATCTCACCTGGAATTCAGAAGTCATACAAATCACAACAGCAGTTACGTATTTAATTACATAGGTGATTATATTCCCATTAATGATTATTATTATTATCCTGCAATTAATAAATTTTTGTTTTAATATTTATAGTAAATAAAGTGACTGTAATTTGTTTTAACTCATAGTTATCTGTTATTTAAAAATCGTGTATACACGTGTGTGTGTACATTGGTGGGGGATTAATTACACACCAGGGAGGGAAGTTTCGCGGGGGGGGGGGGGCCTGCACTGCCTAGTAGTCTAGCAGTATACATAAACCCAGGCATCTAACCCTTCCTTTCTCTATCCTTGTGGATACCAAGACCAGCTATATATATATATATATATATATATATATATATATATATATATATATATATATATATATATATATATATATATATATATATATATATATATATATGCCAGTCTCCGTGGCCAAAGGCTTGCGAACGCGATTCATGAACCGGGTATCAGGCGTTCGAAACTCATCCGCGACCGATTTGTGCTGCAGACCGTGTCACGTTGTATTATAACTTGCTGGTATGGGAGCCGGTCGGCAGAAAGCAATGGCAAACTACTGAACGTAAAAACTTGCCCAGTACATCAACAGCAGCTGAAAAATGCTGGTGTTGACTGCCACATCTTGCAAGGGATATGCAACACACACACACACACACACACACACACACACACACACACACACATATATATATATATATATATATATATATATATATATATATATATATATATATATATATATATATATATATATATATATATTCATATTCTGACAAATTGGTGTTTCTAGCCAGTGATAGTAAATAACTTCGCGGCGACACTGCCCACTTCTGACAAATTGTGGTCTCAGTCCGGGATCAACAATTGTCACTTTTGACAGGGCTTCCGCTCAACACAGGCTGTTCCTCCACAGACCATAAAAATGCACTCTGCAGATAACGTCCACACAGTGTGCTATCAATTCAGAGTTCAGACTTTCCACGTAATGATTTCGCGCTAGTGTGCAGCTAACTGCATGTTTTATTTATAGCTTCGACTGCTTATAAAATTCAGGTAGAGCACACTATTGCAGACCATTTAACTTGATTGCCGGAGGACTTGCACTAGATGAATTTTCCCCGTGTTTACTATAATTTTCATCTTCTTAAAAGTGATGTGGATATTCTTTCATCAGTTACATTTCATAAATAGCAATTTAATTAATATTTTCCGTGCCACCATGTCCTCATCTTCTTGAGCGTATTTGTTGTCACTCTGTACGATTGTACAATGTCATCAATTCATTTTCTTTCCAGGCGTTATTTTGCTCTCGCATCAGATATTCTTTGATGTAGGGTCAGTGCTGGTAGCTGATGGTGTTGGATTCTAACGAGATAGCCGAGCCAGGTACGCCTTTTCTATACATGTGGCACAAAGTGTTGATCCCACTGACTTCCTGATAACATAATCTCATAATCCTCCCCCGATGTGTCTCCACCTTGCCGTGGTGGGGGAGCCTGAGTGTCCCTCTGACCCCAAGCGCTATTCCGACGGATATTAACTACATATTGGACAGCTCTTGGGATAGGGACCAGACTAAGAGAGACACAACCTGCTGCTCTGCAGGTAGACTGAGGATAGCAGTCAAAATCCTGCAAACGATGCCAATAATCTCAGTCCGGACATAACCTCTAAGGCTCCCAGCCGAGGTGTATGGCTGAACGTCTCTAAGCCATAAACCCTCGGAAGTGAGAGCCTGGCCGACACAAACCTACGACAAAATTGAGGTAAGGTGCTGAGCACGCTACATGCTTGGCGTAGATTCTCGTTCGATGGCTCTTAGCTGGGGGAAATGAGGGATCCCCGAATGAGAGGGTCTGACCGTTACTCGCTCACAGACGCACGGAGGTAAGGTGCTGAGCCAGCAGCACATGTAGCCTACCTCGTGAGCGAGTACAAGAGGTGTAAAAACACCTCGGTCGCACGTTCCGTAGATAGTCTGTAACCGTACTCATGGAGTAGTGTAGTCAAAGGTGGAAAATTGTCTCGTTGACACGAAATGGGACACCTGTCTTGCGAATCCATTACTTGGCAGCCCGAAGCAAAAGCTTGCAGTGTGGAAGCCGAAATAAGAGTCTCGAAACCCGAGGAAGGCTAACCTCATCAAAAATGCCCGCTGAAGCCGGAAGTACCAGCCTACGGGCGGCAAAATAAAAATGGCACTACGCAATTACGTCCGAGTGAAATGTCTTTCGTGACCGGAAAAGCTCTAACTAGTCTTCCCTCGTGCTAGGAACAGCTACCTAGTTTCCGAATGCCGCTCTTGTTCGGAAAAGCTCTGACTAGGTAGTTTCCGAATGTCCGACGTGTCTGGAACAGCTCTGACGGACACAACGACAAGCACATGTCCGGAAAACTCGCTGAGTGGATATTGACTGCAGACCAGTCAGGTCTGTGCGGGAACGGCCCGGAGCGAACGAAATGCCCAATATATTGAAGTGAGGAATTAAAGCAGCCATGAGCAGGACGTGACGATTCCCTTGGTGAGCCCAGTACCAGGGCGCTATGTGCCGGCCCTGCAATTATGGAAGCCACCCTGGATGGCAGAAAATGCCATGGACTGTCACTGCCTTCCTTTAAGGGACGACCGTTGTTTTCGACCGTTCCAACTTGGCCAGCTGGGTTGTGGACGGTACCGCAAACAGTGAGAGTCGCTCAGGAATGCTACCTGGTCAAAAAAGCACGATAAAGCCGGTTGTGTTGGCTTACGGGTTTCGGCCCAAGGGCGCATAACAGACACACCGCAATCACATCTGAAAAAACACTCCGGATGATCGCAAAGAAGAAGAAGATCTCATATTCGGTCTTGGATAGTTAAGTTGGCAGCTTTTCTCAAGCATCTAATCTCACATGTGTTGTTTTTGCGTACGTGTGATTTGGATAATGTCCAAGTTTTGCCATTGGTAGCATATGGTTTGTGTGAATATGCTATTCATTATACGTCATTTTGCTGACATGGGTATATTTGGATGTTTAAGTACTGGTGTGGCATAATGGATCAGATGTCCACATTCCCAGTCCCACACTTCTATAATAATACTTTTAATTTTGAACGGAGACCATCCAGATAGCGAAGTTATTCTTAGAATCGTAGGTTCCAGAAAGCGGTGGGGTAGGGCAGCGGTATGCGCTCGCCTTTTCATTGGCTAATACATGACAGCCCACGCTATTCACTGGGCCACATTTGAATATCTATTAGTTTGAGGCGGGATTCCACCGGGAGCAGTCGCTATCTGTGATGTGGAGACGCAAAAATGCCCTAAAGATTCCGTAAAATATTGTTCTCTGGATAACAGGTACCACATTAAAACATACTTAAATGTTGTATTTATGCCTAGTGAACGAAAGAGAAGAATATAAGAGTATTTTATGAAGAAAATGTGAAAGTGAAAACAGAACTTCTGTGTGCCAGTATTCTGAACACTGCATCTTCAACCTGTCAAATCTTCTACGCTGTAATACTCCAAGTGCATATCATTCCTCTGTTGTGACTGGTTGCGTATGCTTGATGATTGTAAACGACTCTCAATGCAAATTCGCAAACCATGTGTGCATTCCTTAATGCCTAGCATAACTCATTCTAACCAAACTGTACACTGTTCTTGCAAGTTCACATTTGGCAGTCTGGATTGGAATGTGTGATGTAAACATGTACAGGTTCCTTTGTAAAGGCTGAGAATGTTGGAGTGAGTGAGCTGCTGATTTGATAAATAGCCTCTCACATTAGTAGAAAGACAGATGCTTCAATATCCAAATGTAAGAGGTTGTGTATGGCAAGCCAGAATTGCTAAGTTCCTGTGATGCCTGGTGGCTAAATTACGCTCTAGAGAATTAATATAATTTCTCTCTGAAGTATTACACTGGTACCTCTACTGTTGGTTGGTTCATATAAACTAGTTCCTAAACGGACAATAGGGATGTGAACCTGTGTCTTAGTCGGCTGAATATAATGTATGGCTCATGCAAATTTACAAGGACTAAACATGTTTTTCCCATATGTGCTTTGGTGCATATGTGAACAATTGCTCATGCAATTTGGTTTCTTTTACCTACTGTAGTAGATATGGACATTACTCAGTGGGGGAAGAACACATGATGGTGATAGTATGATGTACTTGTGAGCCAAGTCTGATTCACAATGGCTGTCTCATGTTGCTATGTCACAATGCTTGCTCATGCTGCTTGCCTTAAAATGCTTGTAATTGTGTAGGCTACAGATAGAGGTGAATAATAAAACATATCACCCCACAGTACATCCAAGTGAACTACACTTCATTATCAACCAGGAAAGGTGTGCTTGGACAACACCCTCCCTGAACCTCCCCATCTCCAATCTGTGTATGTTGATGTATGATAACATTATCTTTTAACAAATGTAAAGAGATGTTGTGCCATTTTGTATATCAACAGAGAACAAAAAGGATGGCGGAGAGGCCTTCATATATCATCTGGGACAACTAACCAGAAGTCCCAGAATCCAGAACCAACTCCCTAAAAGTGAAAACCAAGGGATAATCACAGGAGAACACAGGCTGAGTTGCCAGCCTTTATCTTCATGGAAAGTAACCCTGTGCCCCCAATGGACCACTTATTCATTCTCCTGAAACCCAAAACACAGGAATTTCCTGGAGAATTTTATCTCAGCTCTCTAACCACTGAATGAAAAATGGGAGAAAAACAGTTCTGAAGCATTACATTAATGTGATTATTGTGATGATTTGGACAGTGATAATTAAGTGAATCAATGTCATCTGAGAAAAATAAAAAAAGTCTCTTGTTAATAACAACATTCATAGAACCTGGTGAAGTTGCTTGCAGTGATTGTTCATCTGAGACTTAACTTGGAGAATAACCAGCCTGGTGCTCACACAGTGATAGATGAATGTGACTTGAAGAGTAGGTGAGGTTAGACTGAATAAGTGAAGTGGACTCTGTTAATAATTCTGGGCATCTTCGACAAGTCATGTTCTACATGTACCGAGTATACATCTCCCAATGTCAGGAGAGTGCTATCCTCAACCACCCGAAGTACCCCAGTGTCAGCTTTCACCAGCAGTCTGGTCAACAGTGAGATTCAGTACCATCATCCCAAATTCTGTTCTCAAGAGAAATTAATCTGCCATGGAGCTTATTATAGGAAGTCTGCTACCTGGAGCTTTTCCAACATCAATTGCTGATGATAACAGGATGCAAACTGATCCAGAACAGTAGTTTCTCCCTTAAGTTTCCCATGATAGGATTTGATAAAATTCCCAAGAGACAAGAAGTGATGATAAATACTGTAAATGAGAGGTGTAGTTAGAGATTAGAGAGGAGGAGAAGAGTTGATTGATAGGGTGGTGGAGTACTGAGGAGTTGTGGTATCATGTTTATCTGCATGCATGTTCAGCATATTTTGTACATTATGTATGTACGTATTGAAGTGTTGACATGGCAAACAGATGTCTCATTGATCTTCACTCGACCCACCGGCAGCTCAATAAAATGTATTTATGAACCAGTGTTTTAAGTACATGTCTCAGGAGAATGTCTTGTACAGTTGCTGTCAAGTATTGTCTCTGATGACTGTCTTAAGTTAATGTGGTTGGACAGATATTGTGAAAAGTCCTGTATAGATGTTGTCAAGTATCTCTCATGATGTATGTCCCGTACAATTGTGGTGTAAACAATTCCATGTAAATGTATGTCCCACTCTTGTCATGAACATGTCATGTAGATGTCTTGTTCAACATATGTTATGTACAGTTATTGTTGAGTTTGTTTGTTACTATTGAAACCTAAAGTCCTAAGATATAATTGGACAACTGATATAGGTCACTTTTGACACAAAATAAAATAAGGGAAGATCTAATGTGACGGACGAACAGCACACTGACAACACTATGATGAGTTAAGTAGATTCTCAGTTGTTCTGTGGCGAATAGTTCAGATCTCCTTTTGGCCTTGAGGGAACTTTTTTTCTTCTTTTATAAATTTCTGTGTAGATACTTGGTAGTCTCACAGTGGGGGTTCAGAGCCAAAGGAAAAATGGTTCTCCAAAAGGGCTAGGCGGGAATGATTATCTCATTTGAGAGACCTCTAGACAAAAACGTGCAAAATCATATCCTTTATCTTGTCTATTTATTATTCAAGATATATTTCCAGAGAACACTACTAGATAGGTCCTCTGTCATCAATCGAACATGTCACAACTGGTGATAATTGATATTCTTGTATAAACACACTGCTTGTTGACATCTGATTTCGGTTTATCTGTCTAACCTGCCATATTATGTGATCATATTTCCTAGATATTTAAGTCCTTTAACACGTTTTAAATGTATACTGCTTATCAGTATATTTAATATATCTGCTAACCTGCATTACTTCAGTTTTGTTTGTATACAATATTCATATTGTATCTACTACATGTTGAACTCGGCTTATTAATACGATTTTGCAGCCTGCTCTCATCGCTGTAAAACAGAAAATGATCGTCTGCAAATAAAAGCTCACGTACTGCTGGTGTATCGGTTATTTCGTCTCAATATAGAAATGAAATACCCAAAGCCTGGAGGAAGCTGGGCCAACCCATGTGTAATCCCAGCTAGTCAGTGTGTGCTGTAAATAATCAGTCCCATACCTGCGAATATGACTGGGGGAATACATGTTCGCAGGTATGGGACAAACACGGACAACACAAGGAAAACTCAAACGACCGAACGTCTCGCACGGCAGGGGAAAAACGCCCAGTTATGACCCCATACGGGCCCGCCCCCAGAGAGTGTCAAGAAGGTAAAAGGGCCGAAACGTTCGGTGAATGGGGACCCCTTCTGACGATCCCTTCTGACCCCCTTTTGTGCTTGATCCCCGGCGGAGATTTTAACACTGGCCTGGTTACTAACAGGTCAGTACCGCGTGCAAAGTGCACATAGAAACCAGGCTGGTGTCAGCAGTAAATCTGTATATGTGTGTGTGCGTGTATATGTGTGTGTGTGTGTGTGTGTATGTGTGTATGTGTGTGTGTGTATGTGTGTGTGTGTGTGTGTGTGTGTGTATTTGGTGTATATGATTATAAGGAACAAGGAAGGGGTGAAGAAATATCAACTTAACATCATGTTGAACTGAAAATGTTCATAATTTTCTATCTCGTTATCGTTTTCACTCCTCTGTAATATCGTCTAATAAACATCTCTCCTTACGACCATTCTCTCTCTCTCTCCCTCTCTCTCTCTCCCCCTCTCTCTCTCTCTCTCTTTCTCTCTCTACTTCCCCCTATCTCTGTAAACAACACACACACACACACACAAACAGAGAGAGACAGGTTTACTGCTGACATCAGCCTGGTTTCTACGTGCACTTTGCACGCGGTACATATAAAACCGTCCTCGGTTTTTTAAAGTCTCACTACACTTTGCATATAGAACAAATTTGAAAATGACGTCATCAAAAATATGTACCACAGACCATCGTGGAGCAATATGCAGCGAAAGGCTTTCGTCTGCTGTAGTTAGTTAGTTAGTTAGTTAGTCGACAGATCATCCTCATTGCACATCGAACCATTCAGTCCATAAGTGCTCGGATCCCCTCCTCAGCAAATCCCGCAACGTGTAGCGGCTAACGACGCCAGTTCTGTGTTGGTTTATAAATCTTTTTTGGCTTCCTGCGTAGTGTTCTTGTTTGGCCACCCCTCTTTTAATTTGCTGCTCTCGCAGTCTGGCCATTGTTGTAGATTCACAATCATCACTTGGTTCTCGCAAAAGTCTTACTTCTCGTAGAGCATTCAGAATGTCGGCCTGGTCCATGGCGAGTCCGCCCTCCACAGTAGCCTCACCTGCGAGCTTGTCAGCCCGCTCATTTCCTTGTACTCCCGCATGCCCTGGCACGAAGATGAAACTAATCTTTGTCAGTCGAGACCGCTCCAAAGGCAGCAACCATTCTCTTCGGATCGACCCCTCCTCTATCCTCTTGATCATGTTCATTGAGTCGCTAAGGAAACAAGCCCTAGTGAATGTCTGTGTCTCGAGCCATGTTATTGCTTTACTTACTGCCATGACTTCCATGGTCAGGCTACTTGTGGTTTCAGTGAAAGCACCAGAGTCCTCCTTCACAATTCTCCCTCCGGCCCGAGCTGTAAAGGCCCATGAGCTTCTCACATGTCGGACGACCGACCTATCTGTGTAGATGACCGCGTCACCGTCTAGCGAATTCTCGAAAATCAACGCTTGTACTTCAGCCTCAACAGCAGCCGGATTTTCATGTAGTAATTATTTGCACTCCAAACAGAATGGTGTTATCAACGGAAGAATGAATTGTTTAGGTATAACACATGTTTTGAAATGACAGTCGATACACACGAATGGTTGTTTAAAGATTTATAGTAAAATTTCCTGATAAATAAAATCCTCGTCGCAATACGGTTAGAAATTTGTTGAACAAGATTCTTGCTACGGTATATGTGGAAATTGTTCCGCGATTTGGTAGGCCTGCTGTGTCTGAAGAAGAATGTCTAGATATCCAAGACACAATCTTGAAAAGTCCACGCACGTCCTCAACGAAAAATTACTCAACAAGTAAACGTATCAGTGAGCACAGTGCACACAATGCTTAAACAACGATAAACATTTCATCCATAAAGGATTTCTGTTGTATCTGAACTAAAACTAAAAGAGTTGATTGATTGATTGATTGATCAAGGAACCGACATCACAGCATTTGGGGCATTCCCATTGGCGCCCCGTCCCCATCCTCAGCAGCCAGCGAAGAGTTCCAACACCAATAATACCAGTAGCAATCTGATTATATGGCCGTCTCGCCTTTCCTCTGAGCGTCGAGCGTCGGCCAGATCCCCTCGTCACTCCTCGCTGCCTCATTCTTGCCAGACCGTGATGATCCATTTGCTTCTCCGAGGTATACACGTGCTCCCACAAGGCCGCAACCACGTCTGCCTTGTCATGCATCAATACTCCACCAAGTTTTGCAGAGCCAGCCAATCTGTCCGCCTGTTCATTTCCCAGCACAACAGCATGCCCCGGAGAAAAGATCCAGGCGATGCTTACCACCCGAGACCTCCGAAGCGAAGCAAGCCACTCTGCACGAAGCATGCCTGTCCTTACCTTC
The DNA here is from genome assembly GCA_963921405.1 of Cepaea hortensis. Classification (NCBI taxonomy): domain Eukaryota; kingdom Metazoa; phylum Mollusca; class Gastropoda; order Stylommatophora; family Helicidae; genus Cepaea; species Cepaea hortensis. Next base: position 197,351,173 of record OY992877.1, on the reverse strand, counting down.
CTCACCATGCTTTTTCTGAGTCAGTTACAATAACGATGTGTGTGTGTGTGTGTGTGTGTGTGTGTGTGTGTGTGTGTGTGTGTGTGTGTCGTATTCTCGATCCAGCGGAATGCTGCAGTGACCGTCTCCATCTAAAATTCTTAAGCTATATGTTGTGGTATCATATGCCAGGTTCTCCTGCACCAAACGTCGACCGTTAGCTTTTGCTATGAACCCCCAGGCACTTCTCCTACCTCTCGACACCGAACCATCTGTGTAGATAATCACATCACCCTAGCGAGCATTATCCTGAATTAGTTGCTGGATCACCAACTCAATTTTCCGTCGTCCCATGAGAAATAGGACATCCAGGGTCAACTATTCCACGTGGTTTCAAGCACTTTTAGCTAAAGAAGATGATTCATTCTCGATGTAACATTCTTCTCCGATGAGGCATGGTTTCATCTATCAGGACACGATAATAGCCAAAATAATCTTTTTTGGAGCACTTTTAATGCCAATGCATTTTATGAAGCACCTATACACGATAAGAAAATTTGAGTATGGTGTGCCGTCAGTAGAAAACGTTTTATTGTCTTCAAAAACACTATAACTGACGATTGGCACAGTACTGCCATTCTTCTTCTTCTTCTTCTTCGTTCATCCGGAGTTTTTTTTTTCGGACGTGATTGCGTTGTGCCTGTTTACAGCAGAGCTGCGTTCTTGCGCCGTTAGGCCGACACATCCGACTTCTGCGGGCATTTGTTGACCGGGTTAACCTTCCCGGGGGGTTTCTTAGGACGTTAGACTCTCACTGTTGTGGTGTTATCTCCCATCCCAGCTGGCCCATATAGAACAGCCAAAGGCATCCTGGTCGGCCCTCAAGGGAAGGCAGGGGCAGACCATGGGCATTCCCCGCCATCCAAGGAGGCTTCCATACTTGCAGAGCCAACACACAGCGCTCTGGTACTGGGCTCACCCAAGGAATCGTCACGTCCTGCACATGGCTGCTTAGCCTCACTTCCGTATATTGGGCCTTCCGTTCACCATAGGCTGTTCTTCCAGAAGCCAGAAGAATGCAGTGTGCAGATGACATCCACACAGTGAGCTTTTGATTCGGACTTTCCACGTAATGGATTTGCTATCCAAGCAATATACCATTTTGTGCCACTAGGACACTTTTTCCACCTTTTATGAAGCCCACACAGTGAGCTTTCGATTCGGACTTTCCACATAATGGATTTGCTATCCAAGCAATATTCCATTTCATGCCTCTGGGAGGCTTGTGTAACCGACATGCCTGTGGTATGAAGTGTGGCAGTCTAAATACTTCTTCATGTACATTTAAATGTTAACCTGAATACAGTTAAAGTAAGCTGCAGTCGACTTGAGCTTGTTGATATCTCCATAGAGCTTGTCCTCGAATGAAGCAGGTGTGGGCCAAAATATCTTTCTCTGTTCTGCATATATTGGGCACTCTTGCAGCAAATGTTTAGCTGTCATTTTACCAGTTCCACAATTACATTCATCTGTATCTCCTATCTTTAGTTTATTGAACAAGTGGTATTTCAGCCTGTTATGTCCTGTGCGGAGTCTGAAGATTGCTACTTGTTCTCTTCGGTCGAGCTTGTAATATGCATCATCCTTCTGGTGGCCTGGATGCTCTGATTCCCATTTGGTTCTATAAGTGCTTTTTATCAACCTCTTTGCCTCATTATAGGTTATGTCTATGTCAGGCTGTGGTAGTCGTCCGCCCTCTTTTGCCAGTCTGTCAGCCTCTTCATTTCCAGGTATACTGCAATGTGATGGGATCCACTGTATTATAACTGTTTTGGATTTCTGGCATAGACCATGGAGTGCTGCTCTTAGGTCAGCTAGTTCTGTGCTGTTATTGCTCTTCAGTATTGAGACAGCTGACTTTGCATCTGTGAAGATAGCTATTTGCGTCTCTTTATTTTCCTCCATCAAGAGCATTTCTGCTGCAGTTTTCAGAGCCTCTACCTCCGCTTTGAAGTTACTTGAGAACTTTCCAGTTGCCACTGAATGTGTTTTTTTTCACTCCATTTTTTAAATTTAGGAGAATTCCTCCTCCTCCATTCTCTACTGAATTTTTGGCTGATCCATCTGTATATGCATGGGTCCAATTGCTGCTTGGGTAATGTTCTTTTATGTAGTTTAGGGTTATTTCTCTTCTTTCGGTTTCATGCTGAGTGTTCTTTTTCTCAATACCAGGAATGTTTTCTATCATCTCAGGCAGTTGCTGCTGTCTCCAAGCTGGGAACTTGTCTGCATTGTAAATGGGTTTGACTGTTGATATGTTAAGTATGGGATCTGCCCTAATCTTTCGTTTTGCAGTTTCTACAAAGTTGCTACGCTTCAGTCTTCCCTTTCCAAAACCACTAAACCTTTTATACATAGGGTGGTCTGTCAATCTTCTAAATTTTTCAGCTTGTTGCTGGGCTCTGCTATCTCTTCTATCCTGCATTGGTTGTAAACAAGTGATCTTTTCTAATTCATTAATAGGCGTTGTCTTCAGGCTTCCAGTTATGATTCGCATTCCTTGATTTTGGACTCTACTTATTTTGTTAAAGTTTGACTTAGCTGCTGTTGCCCAAGCTGCAATGCCATATTCCAGTACTGGCCTCACCCGTCCAGTATATAACTTCTTGAGAACTTTCTCATCTGCTCCCCACGTTGTACCAGCAAGCTTTTTCATGATTGCCATTCGTTGCCTTGCTCTTGTTCGATTTTTCTCAACCTGTGTCTTCCATGTCAGGCGACGATCAAAGGTGACTCCTAGATAGTTTGGATTTTCTTCATGGCGCATTATTTTCCATTCAATACCAGCTTAGGTTGCTGAGTTTTAGTTGAGAGGGAGAACACTGTGCATGTTGTTTTCTCCTCACTTATCTTCACTAGCCATGATTTTGACCAGTTCTCTAGCGCTAATAGGGCTTGCTGTATTCTGCTGTTAGCTGTACTAATATATTCTTCAGATGTCCATATGGCTAGGTCATCTGCAAAGGATGATGTGTGTACTCTGGCTGGAAAATTTTCCGTGATGTCGTTTATATATGCTAGGAATAATGTTGGTGAAAGAACTCCTCCTTGGGGGACACCTTGCTCCAATAGCATCATTTTGCTGGTTTGTCCTTGTACTTTTGTCCTGGCAGTTCTGTTCTCAAGGTAGTGGCTGATCCATTTGTACATTTTCCCACAAACATGCATTTTTTGCAGTTTTACTTTCAGTCCTTCCTTCCATACTTTATCAAATGCTTTTTCTAAATCTATCCAGACCGCTAGTGTGTGATTTTTCTCTTGGAAGGCATCCTCTATTTCCTGACCTATATAGGTTATTTGATCTTCAGTGGATCTGTACTTTCTGAATCCTGCTTGGTGAGGTGTTAAGAGTTGGTTTTCTTCCAGATGCCATGTTAGCCTGCCATTGATAATGCGTTCCATTAATTTTCCTACACAGCTAAGAAGACTGATAGGTCGATAGCCATTTGGTTCTTCCAGGTCTTTTCCTTTCTTTGGGACTGGTATTAGTATAGCTTCCTTCCATGCCTGTGGGACTATTCCCCTCTTCCAGCTGTAATTTAGGACTGCTAGTAGTTTCTTTTTTGCCTTAGTGCCTAGTCCTATTAGCATTTCATTTGTGATTCCATCCTTTCCTGGTGATGTCTTCTTTTTTAGGGTATTCATTGCCTGTTCCATTTCTTCCATTGTTAGATTTTCCATCATATATTCTGCTGCTGTCTCTGTATATCTATGATGTATCTGTTTATCTTTGATTGCTTTCTTCTGTTCGGCTGTAATATCAATGTGGTTTGCACTGGCATAGTGTTCCATTAGTGCATTTGCAGCCTTTTTTCCTGTAAGCAAGGCATTTCCTTGTTTAATTGTTATTTGTTTGTTTCTAGGTCCTTCATTGTTCATGGCTTTCACTAGTTTCCATAGTTTATTTCCATCCCTGTCAAAATTCAGGTTTTCTGTTTTTTTCCTCCAACAATCTCTTGTTGTTTGATTTACTGTTCTTTTATATTTTGCTGAGATGGCTTTGAGAGAGATGTTCGCTTCAGTTGTTTGTTCTCTCTCTGCGGTCTTCCTAGCATCTTCAACTTTGTCCTCCAAAATTTGTAGTTCTTCAGTCCAGTATGGTTTGTAATTTTTCCTCGCTCCTCTTGGAATAGACTCAGTGGCTGCCTGTATTATTGCTCTGTTTAGACTTTCCACCATTTGCTTCATGTTGCCATATCGTGTATTTATGTTTTCACAATATTTGTCTGTTAGTATGGCAAATCTGTCCCAATCTGCTCGTTTGTAATTCCAACGGGGCAAAGGCTTTTGCTCCTGTGGAACATACTCCATATTTATTACAAGCTTGATTGGTCTGTGGTCACTACCTGCTAATTGGTCAAGCACATGGCGATCGATTTTGTGGAGGATGTCTCCTGTGCAGAAAGCTAAGTCTGGAGTAGAAGTGGTAATCCATCTTCTGGAGTAGAAGCTCGGTGTGTCATCCGCTTTGTTGAGTAGATGGAGATTTGAGTCTATTTCCCAGTCCTCCACTTCATCTCCTCTTTTGTCAGTATCTGGGTATCCCCATCTTTCTGAACGGCTATTAAAGTCTCCGACAACAATGCAATTTGTGTCAGTTATTTCCATGTTTGAGAGTGTAAGATCCTTATCTGCCGGGCTATACAGATTGTAAATTCTTATTTTCACGTCCTTTATCATTATATCAACACCTATAATTTCCGTTTGGTTGTCAGAGATCACAGATACTTCGCTGCAAGGTATTGTATTTCGTGTAAGTATTACAACTCCTCCTTTGTGTCCTTCGCGGTCAAAACGTGTGGCCTGATATCCCTCGACTGAAAATGTGCGATTGGCGTTGAGGTGTGTCTCTTGAATGCATGCCACATCTATTCTATCTTTATGAAGACGCTGTGTTAGGGAGGCTTTCTTGTTATAAACTCCTTCTGCATTCCATTGTAGTATGTTGAGTGTCCGGGGTGTTTGGTCAATAGCTCTTAACCTACTCCTCTGTGCCTTGACTCCACAGCACAGGGGAAGGTGACCACCAGTAGTCATGGGTGGACCCCCTCGAGGCAGGGGGCCCGGCACTATCACCGCCTGATGGGACTTCACGGGATTAGCACCATAACGATTAATTTTCATCTGTGGCATCATGAAATGATAAAGTTACGTTGCACTTCTTTGTCAAGCCTGTGGCTCAGTACATCCGATTTCGACAAGCATTTGTTCGGGATGCTTTCCCTAGCCTTTGACTGTCCCCAGTCTACCTACAAGGCAGCAGGTTTGTACGTCGCTTTGTCTGGTCCCTCTCCCTTGACCTGTCCGACATGGGTGACCCTACCAGTAGCTGTGCTACCGTCGGCATAGCTCTTGGGGTCATTGGAACGCTCAAGCCCCTCTACCTCGTCAAGGTGGACGCACGGCAGAGGGGAGTACTGCCATTCTGAAACCTTTGTTAGAACAGCTGAATGCACGCGAATTTGAAGAAGCGTGGTCCAGCAAGATGGTGCAACTGTACACATATCTAGAGCATCATTGAGTTTTTTTGGGAGAAATTTTCGCAAATCGCAAAACAACAGGTCGAATTTGGCCTGCTCTTTCTCCAGATCTAAATCCATTACATTATTATCTATGGGATTTCTTGAAAGGAAATGATTATAAAATTATGTACACACAATTGAGAACTTGAAAGGAGCAATCAGAATTACCACTCAAGAAATAATAACAGACACGTTGCAGAAGGTATTTGACAATACGAAGAGATGTATAAAGTCATTATTGAAGCCCAATGTGGACATTTCCAACACTTGTTGTAATGAATACTTCATTAGTACTTTCCAGCTCTCCCAAAACAGCGTTAGACCATAGCAGTGACTATTGTAACTAAATTAATGAATTTTATAGCACATCTTTTGATGACACCATGTACATCATTTTTTTCAAATTTGTTCTAAATACAAAGTGTAGAGAGATTTTACAAACACACACACACACACACACACACACACACACACACACACACACACACATACGCACGCACGCACGCACGCACACACACACACACATACATATTATATATAGAGAGAGGGGGAGGGAGAGAGAGAATGAGAGGGGGAGAGAGATTGGTGGAAACACTCACAATCCTAGCGCTTACAAGTGTAACATTTACGTTACTATTTCACGCGGCTATATTTCCATGGGCAGAAAAGAAACACAATATGGATCCCTATTATAACTTACCGAATAATCGACAGTTGAATGGGACAGGAACACAATTCGTTCAAAGACGAGCAACGAGCGAAACCATCCCCTCATCATTAAATCAATCGTATTATCATCCAACCCCGCGATAGCTCAGTTGGTAGAGCGGAGGACTGTAGATGCAATCTTAGAAATCCTTAGGTCGCTGGTTCAAATCCGGCTCGCGGGAGTTTTATTTTTGTTTTTGTTTGCAGAATTGATTTTCTTTATTTTATTAGTCTTTCATTTTTCCGTGATCTTAGACGCAGTCAGTGACAGGTATTGTCTTCATATTTATCAACGCATTTCTAAATATTTTATTAATATCAGTATGTAGTCAGTTTGATTGACTATTTTCTTATCGGTTCGCTTCCATTTTTCATATCAGTAGGTGTTACCAATCATAATTTAATTTATTGTCAACAATTCTATAGTATAGTTTTTCTCCGGTTTCGTTTCTTATTATTAAACCACAATTCCTTGCCAAATCTTCCATTCTCTCCCTTCCTAATTTTCTGTTGAGATCTCCAATGTATTATTTTGATTTCTTGTGATTTTCCTTGAAAGATCGCCATTTCTATTTCATCATAACATTACTACTGCTTATTGTTAGTGCATATATTTGTATACTATTTATGTATATCGTTTTGCCGTTGATTTAAACAATAATAACTAAAAGTGAAGTTCTTTAATAACCATTAATTTGATTTAACCATTTCCTCGTCACACAATATTATATTCCTGGGCCCCCCCCCCCCCCCCTCCCCAGTGTTTATCACTTCCTCTTAATAATATAATGTGTTTGTGGTTTTCAAAAAAGTCATTTCTCTTCTACCTCATATTGCTCGTTAATAGAATATTACTTTACATCTTTTATATTTCTTTGACTTATGATCATCATCATCATCATGTGTCATGCCGGTAAGCGTGGGCGGTCATGTTTTGCCATCTCACTCGATCACCAGAGTCGTGGATCAGCTTTGTGTTCTTGTCTCGACCATACAAAGTGGCCAAGCCATCCAGGTATTTACTTCTCTGCCGCCCTCCCCCCCCCCCCCCCCTCCTCGTTCTCTTCCCATCGATCTTGCCAGTTGTCACCACATTTCTCTGACTACACTATATAATGTTCCTGTTTCTGCTACTGTGCTAAACACACACACACACACACACACACACACACACACACAGAGAGAGAGAGAGAGAGAGAGAGAGAGAGAGAGAGAGAGAGAGAGAGAGAGAGAGAGAGAGAGAGAGAGAGAGAGAGAGAGATTATGTTAAATCACAAAGAGTGAAAACATGCTGAGGTAGATCATGTGCTGAATTTCAAGTTTGCACACCGTTAACTATAGGTTTTCTCCCTGTCCCACATAACCAGATACAACGGTTACAGGCAGACACCCACACACAAACACACACACACACACACACGCATACACACGCACACACACACACACGCATACACACACACATATACACAGATGTATAAACTTGAAGAGTTGACATTAGCCCCAATAATCTTTCGTGCCCCTGGATCAGGAGATACAAAACTACACACTGATCAACCCCGCGATAGCTCAGTTGGTAGAGCGGAGGACTGTAGAAGGAAATACTGAAATCCTTAGGTCGCTGGTTCAAATCCGGCTCGCGGGAATTTTTTTTTTTTGTAATTCAATATATATATATATATATAATATATATATATTGAATTACAAAAAAAAAAAAATTACATCGATAAATTATATATATATAATATATATATATACTGTGTATATTAACAGACTCCCTGTCATCAGTACAAACGATCGAGAACTTCAATAGAGGCAACAGACCCGACATAAAAGAGGAGATAATAGCACCACAGGTTGTGTACCATTGCTGGCACCCAGTAATTTCTCTGTTGCAATCTTGATTGCCTCAATTTCAGCATCATAGTTATGGCTGTACTTTCCTGTCGATACTCTGGCTGTGTCCCTAGTATTATTTGGGTATTCTATGTACACTCCTGCTCCTCCATTTCGAACAGCATTTTGTGCTGACCCATCTGTGTAGACTCGGATCCAGAGGTCCTGTGGGTATTCTTCATCAAGGAAGCTGAGAGTGGCTGTTCTGCGACGCACACTGTTCTGTTCTTCCTTGTCAAATATTCCTCTCACTTTTGTCTGGATTTGTAATGATAGTCTATGTTCATCTTTCCATGGAGTTCGCTCCGGAATAGTTGTTAGAGGGATACCAACTGTGGGCAGATCGGCGGTTTCTCTGCATAGTCGTTTGGCCTTGTGGATAAAACTACTTCTTTTCAACCGCCCCATAGCTAGGTTATCAAATCTATTCTCCATAGGATGGCCTGGCAAGCTGATGAACTTTTCTGCTTGTATTAGCGTTTTCGCATCTCTGCGCTCACTCAGTGCCTGTGTCCTCCCCATCTTCTCCATTTCCACTATAGGGGTTGATCTCATCTCTCCTGTGGTGACTCTAAGTACTTGATTTTGCACCTTGTCCAGCTCTTGTAATGTGGTGTTTGATGCCGAACACCACGCAGTTGACCCGTATTCCAGGTGTGATCGTATGCTCTGTTGATAAACTTTGCTAAGTATTTTCCCACTGGCTCCCCATGTGGTTCCACTTAGATTTCTCAGGATGGCTATTTTCCTTCTTGCTTTTGCTACTGCTTTGTTGATGTGCTTTCTCTATGTCAGCCTGCCATCAAATGTTACTCCAAGGTATGTTGGTTCTTTATCTTCTCGTAGGGGTGTTCCATTTATCTGGATTGTGGTGGATTATCTGGAGTGGTGCTGCACTTGTCAGTGTCTATGCTGACACACCATCTATTTGCCATGCAACAAATGTGTCTACAGCTCTTTGAAGCAATCTGGTGGCCACTGATGCATGTTCATTTGTGCTCCATAGAACCAGGTCATCGGCGTACATTGCTGCTTTAATTCCATGCGGTAGATTAGCAACGAGATCATTGATGAAGATCAGAAAAAGTGTGGGGGACAAGACTCCGCCCTGGGGAACACCGTGACGCAGTAGTACTTTCTTGCTCTTGAGTCCGTCTATCTGTACTCGGGCTCTTCTGTTGTGCAAGTATGCTTTCACCAATTTGTACATTCTTCCATTGACTTTGCAGTTTCTCAGTTTCTTCATCAGACCTTTTTTCCAGACTTTGTCAAAGGCTTACTTCAGATCTATCCATGCTGCAAGCACCAGTTTCTTCTCTTGGAATGCATCCTCAATTTCTTGAGAGAGGTAGGTTGTCTGATCTTCCGTAGAGTTGCACTGCCTAAAGCCAGCCTGCTGTGGCAAAAATGTTTTTACTTTCAATATACCACTGCAGTCTGCGATTGATGATGCGCTCCAGTGTTTTGCAGAGACAGCTGGTGAGGCTAATTGGTCTGTGGCTAGAGGCAATGGAAGTATCTTTCCCTGATTTTAGGAGGGGTATCATGATTGCTTCTCTCCAGGCTTGTGGAACACTGCCTAAGGTCCAACTGTTATTAAAGATCTGCAACAGCTTTGCTTTGGCCTCTGTTCCTAGGTTCCTGATCATTTCATTGGAAATACCATCAGCTCCTGGTGACTTTCTCATTTTCAGTTTTGATATGGCTAGCTCCAGTTCGCTGATTGTGATGGGTGCCTCCAGAACCTCATGTACTATTTCCTTATGTCCCGTATGTTGCTGTTTCTCTCGAATCTCTTGTTGTTTCTCTGGACTAATTTTGATATTGTTATCTTGTGCGAATGAGTCCGCAAAATGGTCAGCTGCTTGCTTTCTTGTTAAGATGTTTCCATCTTTATGTAGTGCAATTTTTGAGTTTCTCCCTGTGCCCTCATCGTTAAGTTCTTTTATTAGCTTCCACAATTTCATTGTGTCTCTTTCAAAGTTCAGAGACTCCGTTTTCTCCTGCCAGCTTTTCCGTCTAGCCTGCAGCTTGGCCCTTTGGAATTTGGCTTTCGCATACTGGAATTTATTGTGGTGCTCTTGGCTGGGTGTGGCCTCTGCTTGCTTTCTACACTCTTCTACATCATTATGCAACTGTTCAAGTTCATTACTCCGGTAGGGTTTATATTGTTTACGGGTTCCTCTTGGTAATGTTTCTCGCGCTGCCTGCAATATACATTTCCCAAACTCTTCAACTACTTTATTTATGTCTTTCTCAGTGTTCAGGTTTTTAACCAGTATGCTGGTGCGATTCTTGTACATTGCCCAGTTTGCTTTCTTGTAGTTCCACCTCGAGAGGGTGCTGCTTTCACTTACAAGCTCATTTTCTACAGTTAGAAAGTCTGGCCGATTATCACTGCCACCAAGTTGTTTCCCAACAATTCGTGTAATGTTCCACTCCAGGTCTGGTGAATGAAAAGCCAGGTCTATTGTAGTAGTAGTAGTGTGCCATGATCTCGAGTAGAAAGTATGTAGGTCGGACGGCTTGTTAATCAAGATGAATCTATTCTCATCCTGCCAGTCTTCCAGTCTCTCTCCTCTCTGGTCCATGTGATCATAGCCCCAGCTCTGCGAGTGGCTGTTGAAATCGCCACACACAATCATTTTTTCTGTTAATGGTAGTGTGTCCAGTGCCTGTGGGCGGTCGATTGGACAGTAGTAATTGATCAGATGAAGGTCTGTATTGCCTGTCTTAAGGTTGAGTGTCTGATACTCAGCCCCTTCCATGTAGACTTCGATTTGGGAAGCAGTGATGTTATTTTTGACAAGGGTCAGTATCTCCCCTTTTCGCCTTGTCTTTTCGGTCAGATCGGTAACACTGGTAGCCTCTGATTTTGAAGGCTATTTTTCGTTGAGGTGAGATTCTTGCAAGCAACATACACTTACTTTTTCTTGGTCCAGGATGTTTTCTAATTCTATTTTTTTTTGTTGATGACTCCCTCCGCATTCCAGTGCATTATTTTAAGTCTTTGTTTAGTATGGCCAGCTGTTCTATTCTCACGTCCGTTGGCTCTACAGGACATCTGAGAAGGACCTCCAGTAGTTGGGGTTGGACCCTTTCGAGACATAGGGCCCGGCACTGCATCTGCCTGGGGGTTCAAAACAGGGCGAGCAACATACCATTTAGCAGTAGTCGACATATTCCATCTTGCGTAATTGCGTGGCATCCTGATTTCTGTTGTGCGCCTCCTGGCTGGTTGCCTCCGTCTTCAGCACCTTTCCCTTGCTAGAGCAGACTGTGGTCTCACTCGAGTTTAGATGTGTACACACGCACACACGTGCCTGCGCATGCATGTATGTGCATACACATCTAAAGCATACTGGTTATTTTTCGGCGCCAGAAACTCGCCGTCGTCCCTTCTCCTGTTAGTTTAAACAGTTCCGCCACGTGAAGGCCAGGAGTTGGACTTTTGCTGCAGAGGTTATGTATTCACGAGCCATTGTGGTATTTAAACAATGTTGGGCGCTCACCCCAACACTGCGCCCCGGCTACATACAGCAATTTGGAACCATGTTTGATAGCATTTCTTCTGTCTCAGCCTAAATAGCAGCCGTTCGAGCGACATCCTGCTCAATCTTCTGCCGGACTTCCTTCGTTTCGTCCAGGATGCACTGAACGGCTGTTATCTGTGTCTCTAGCGTCTTGTCTTTTTCTTTCTCCATGCTTTTGAACATGGTTGCAAAGGCAGTTGGCGCACTTTCTGTTAGTGTTGGGCCTCCTGAAGTCCTTGTCGATCTTAGCATGCTGGGACTGAATGTATGCAGCAGGTCCAGCGCAGTATCTGCATACCTCCACCTCAATCTTGCAGGTGGCACGGGTGTGCAAAATTTCTGGCACTTGGAGTGCTGTAGCACTCTCGGTATGTAGTGCTCAGGAGCTTGATCTTTCTTGTCTCACCTGATTGTTTGAGGGATCACTCGGTTCTCCGATGTTACAATGATGACTGTGGAGGGGATGTTATATTGCCGATGATCCTCTCAGCACTGGTGATCTTGAGTGTCGAGTTCTCTCCTCGACAGCATCTCCCTGATCTAGTCGTAAGTGAGATGGGTCTTGACTCGCATAATGACCCATAGTTTCATCATGCCATGTCGGGTGACTTCTGTGATGCCGTGGTGAAGCTTGATGTCGACCTTCTCTTCTTGTGCAATCTTCTGCACAAGTGCTGTGGTCTTTGGTGCTTGTTGATGGAGACCACTATTCCATCAGGTGTCTGCGCAGCAGATAGATGCTGTTTATTCCCAGCTCGATTTCTAACAGACTCAGTATCTTGTCTGTTGGTAGCGCCGACAGGCTAGCTTCTCCCACGCTTGTCTGTTTTAGCAGTATTTTGCCGGCGAAGTCCTTCTTTGTTGTTGTTTCCTCCTGTGTGGAGGTCTTTGGTAAATTGGGCTGCTTCATCTTGGTGCTGTTGTAAACTTCACGGCTGCTGCTGAAGTTGTAGTCTCTGGCGTCGGTTGAATGACGGCAGCGGTTTCATCTGGTGGAAGTTGTAGCTTCCTTTGAGGTTGTTTCAGGTTCTGGCGTTTTGCTGCAGCTCGCAGGCAAATTCTCAGCTTGCATCTTCTTGATGGTGCTGACGGCTTCCACGCTGCTCATTTTGAAATTCGGGTGTCTTCTGGAGTTACCCATGCGACGGGCCATTTTCTCCCACGCGGCAGACTTCCGATTAGGCAACTTGTTCTGCATAGCGCCTACGAGTCGATGTTACAGATATATATTTGATTGTAAGGTTCTATTTAGACTGAAATGTGGTGATCAGCTTGGCCGAATGTAAAAGAGCGTTCGTTCTTAAACTTCCGGTGTGCCGGTGCCGAGGTAGTTAATTTAACCCCTACGCCGGACAGAAGGACTTAAATGTTGACTTCCTGTCCTTGACGTAAATTACAAGTAACTCTGATGTCGGAGTTGGTTCGCCTGATGGCAAGGGACACTGGTAACAGAGAAAGTTAATCCACACGCAAAAAATCATCCCAATACACTAGAAGCAGTAGTTTATGTATGGATTACTCATAAGTTAAAAGAAAGCGAACGAAAGAAAATAAGGATCCTGTAATATTTCCATTACTCTTATGTACGATATATTTAATTATTTAATGGATTTTTAGCCCTCACGCTGTCTGCCTCTCTCTGTCTGCCTCTCCCTCTCTGTCTCTCTCTCACTCTCGCTTTCTCTGTCTGTCTGTCTGTCTGTCTGTCTGTCTGTCCGTCCGTCCGTCGTCCGTCCGTCCGTCCGTCCGTCCGTCCGTCTGTCTGTCTGTCTGTCTGTCTGTCTGTCTGTCTGTCTGTCTGTCTGTCTGTCTGTCTGTCTGTCTGTCTGTCTGTCTGTCTGTCTGTCCGTCTGTCCGTCTGTCTGTCTGTCTGTCTGTCTGTCCGTCCGTCCGTCGTCCGTCTGTCTGTCTGTCTGTCTGTCTGTCTGTCTGTCTGTATGTCTGTCTGTCTGTCTGTCTGTCTGTTGATACGTTGTCTAAAATTGTATTTTTGAGAATAAAACAGACAGGCACACACAAAGTTTGCACACAGGATACCTGGATACACACAACACATTCCTTCATTGTTGTGGTGACGAATAATAATAATAATAATAATAATAATAATAATAATAATAATAACAACAACACTTATTAGAATTAGATGTCTACGAAAGTAGACCAAAGGTGGCACTTTTCATATGAAAAAAAAAAAAAACACACACACACACACACACCTGGTATTAGCCAAAGCACATTTCGTCTTAGCAAAACACATTGAACACTGCTTAAATATCACAGTCAGAAGCACGCCAGACAGTTCATAAATACATTAATTCAATTGAAGTCATAATAATAGGTAATCCAATATACAAACGTAATTTGACGTCTAATTTCAACCAAATATCCTATGACAAAACGCGCTGAAGCTTTTTAGTGAAACCGTCATAATGCCATTCTGCTGAAAAACTATTTCTTTTCAAAAGAAATTGTTAATGTTTAAAAATGTGCGGATTTTTATAAGGACTGAAATAGAAGAGAAACTGAGTGAAGAGAAATATTAGCGTCAGTATCCAAGCTTACAACGAAGCAAGTATACAACGAAAGAGGACGAAGCCTTGTTACAAACCTTGAGACAAAATTTTAAGACGCATCTTTGGACCCATTAGGGATACACAAAGTGGAGAGTGGAAAAGAAGAAGTAACAAAGACATTTATGATCTGTTTAAGTCCCCGCTAATCACTGGTATCATGAAGGCTAATAGACTACAATGGCTGGGGCATATAGAAAGAATGAAGATAATAGGGAAACAAAACTCGCTTACACTCAGGAAATAAATGACCGTAGACCCCGAGGTAGACCAAGAAGGCGGTGAGAGATAATACATGTACAGACCTACAGGCACTTGGAATCAACGACTGGCAAGAGAAGGTCCACCAGAGAGACGAATGAGACGGATTGTATTTGCAGCAAAGAACCTCAATGGCTCGGAACGCTGAAGAAGAAGAAGAGAACAAGAGTATCAGAAAAAGAGTATCCAAGCTTATCCTCATAGATACATCTATCGCATCCATCAATCAGGAAATACAAAACTTGTTTCTCTGCAATCCCGCGATAGCTCAGTTG
>OY992877.1:197232989-197336172 GCA_963921405.1 Cepaea hortensis | reverse complement strand
CTCATCCATATAGTCAGTGCCAGTATGCAAACACCGGCAAGGTCTTCAGGAGGCCTAACAATAAAAGAAAATACGCCAACTGCCCCGGCAACCACGGCGCCAGGTACCTCGGCTGCCCCTGCCACCAAGACAGCAAGGAAGCATGAAGATCGCCATCAAGACTAACCTGCCCTATAAAGAGGCTAGGGAGCAGTACGAAGCGACCAACCGACTCACCAAAAGTGACAAAGCACAACTGGAAGGCCAAATGAAGGACCTCCTATCAAAGTTCCAAAGCATGTAGGAAGAAAGAGACAAGACGCAAGAAACACAGATAACAGCCGTTCAGCGCATCGTGGACGAATTGAAGCAAGTTCAGCAGAAGATTTAGCAGGATGCCGTTCGAATGGTTACTATAAAGGCTGAAACAGACGAAACTCTATCAAAAATCCAAGAAGAAAGAGAAAAGACAGAAGAAACTCTCAAACAGATACAAGAAGAAAGAGAAAAGACAGAAGAAACTCTCAAACAGATACAAGAAGAAAGAGAAAAGACAGAAGAAACTCTCAAACAGATACAAGAAGAAAGAGAAAAGACAGAAGAAACTCTCAAACAGATACAAGAAGAAAGAGAAAAGACAGAAGAAACTCTCAAACAGATCCAAGAAGAAAGAGAAAAGACAGAAGAAACTCTCAAACAGATACAAGAAGAAAGAGAAAAGACAGAAGAAACTCTCAAACAGATACAAGAAGAAAGAGAAAAGACAGAAGAAACTCTCAAACAGATACAAGAAGAAAGAGAAAAGACAGAAGAAACTCTCAAACAGATACAAGAAGAAAGAGCAAAGACAGAAGAAACTCTCAAACAGATACAAGAAGAAAGAGAAAAGACAGAAGAAACTCTCAAACAGATACAAGAAGAAAGAGAAAAGACAGAAGAAACTCTCAAACAGATACAAGAAGAAAGAGAAAAGACAGAAGAAACTCTCAAACAGATACAAGAAGAAAGAGAAAAGACAGAAGAAACTCTCAAACAGATACAAGAAGAAAGAGCACAGATAGAACTGTCCAAGACCGAAACCCAGAAGCAGAAGATGCAAAGTCCCAGACAGAAGAAGAAGTAAGAGACGAGGAGAGAGAATTCCACAGCGACAGCGGCGAAGAAATGTGGCTGGGGATGAGGGGAATATATCCGAAATGGACAATCTGTCCTCGTAGCAGACAATCTGAGAAGACACACACGACGCAAAGATAGACCAAGAACATCCGAACCAGAAAATGCAAAGACCCAGACAACAGAAGAAGCAACAGATGAAGAAGCAGAACTGGATGAAAACGGCTGACCAAACCAAGAACAATGGTCCAAGAACCGATATCGCTCCACACCAAAGATCAAACTGTAGAACACCGAGAAGATTCGAAGACAAACCAAGACGGGGAAATGGAGGAACACCAGAAGAAACGACAACTGGTAAAGCTCCCCGAAGGAAACAGCACCATATGGCGGGGTGGGATCACAATTACTCCAGGCCATAACAAGTGCGCGACTCTGTCCAAACATGAAAAACCACATCAAGAAAGTAACGAACGCAACCAACCCATCAGAAGCCGGGAAGCTGACAACAAGCAGCTCAATGTACGAAAGACAAACTACTAGTTACACCATAAATACCCAAATTATAGCCAAGACGAAAACTCGAAGGCTGAAATGGAGTATTCGTGCCAAAAATAGGATTGGATTGGATATTATTTGGCTGTTCATAAATATATTATATATATGTGTACTTGATGCTGATATCATTATATAACTCTTATGTACGACATGTTTAATGGTTCTACTATCCCTCTCTCGCTCTCTCTCTCTCTCTCTCTCTCTCTCTCTCTCTCTCTCTCTCTCTCTCTCTCTCGCTATCTCTCTTTTATGTCTCTTGATGACGTTGACTAAAAGTTTCTCGGCGAAAATAAAACAAACAGGAACGTAATACACACGTATTCACACTGGGAACCGAGACAATAAGCTGCTTACACCGAAGGAACAATAAACTATATTAGTCACCGAGTGACTTAAAAAGACAGTAAAGGTCATACGAGAGACAATATTGCTGTTATTGACAAATTTCAAGCGAACAAAAGAAGAAGGAGAATTGAATAGACATTCTAACGGAGACGCCAGAAGCTTTATGAGTGCCTAGTCCCAGCTTTCTGGTCTTTAGGGTGAACAAGGTTTGGAAGAGGTCGGATGTGTCCGCCGAAGAGGGCAAATATATCAGCTTCGATGTAAACATACAATTCGCAGTTACGTCTAATTGTGTCGAACGAAGAAGACGTATGAATTGGAGGACGAGGAGGAGGAGAAGGGGGTGGTGTTGAAGTAGAGGAAGAAGGAGCAACAGCAACAACTGAAGAATAAGTAGAGGAGGAGAAAGAAGAAGAAGAAGAAGAAGAAGAAGAAGAAGAAGAAGAAGAAGAAGAAGAAGAAGAAGAAGAAGAAGAAGAAGAAGAAGAAGAAGAAGAAGAAGAAGAACAAGAACAAGAACAAGAAGGGGGAGGAGGGGGAGGAGGAGGAAGAAGAGAGAAGAAGAAGAAGAAGAAGAAGAAGAAGAAGAAGAAGAAGAAGAAGAAGAAGAAGAAGAAGAAGAAGAAGAAGAAGAAGAAGAAGAAGAAGAAGAAGAAGAAGAAGAAGAAGAAGAAGACAATGTCTACAAAAGTATAACAACGGTTGCACTTTTCAAAATGAAAAAGCACACAGGTTAGCAAATGCACATTTCGTCATAGCAAAAGCACGCTGAGCACAGTTAAATAACATAGTGAGAAGCACGCCAGACAGTTCATAAATTCCTTCATTCAATTTAAGTCATAGTAGTAGGCCTCTTTTAGTCTTGAAGGACTATAGAGTTGTGCCGCTGGGGAAGTAGGTACCTGGCAGCACCGCTGGTGACTGTATAGTCCAATGGGAGAGTGACATTCTCTGTCACAGTTTCCGTATCTGTAAGACGAGGCAGGTCCCGCAGTAAGTGACTGCGTTTTAAGCCTGTGCCGCCTATCAGTTTGTTGGATCAGATTGTGCTTAAAGAGTACCAGTCCGTTTCGTACATCTCTTCTCCAGGAACATCTGTCTGTTGCATCTCTTTCCCACGTGTCTGAGTCTATGCCAAGGGTTTTCATATCTTGTTTACACACATCCCTATATCGCATTTGGGGTCTTCCAGTTGGCCTCTTTCCTGTGGCTAGTTCTCTGTATAGGAAATCTTTGGGAATACGTTCATCCTCCATTCGAGATACGTGGCCCAGCCACCGGAGGCGTCTCTGCTTGAGGAGGGAGTGCACTGTGGTAATATCTGCTCTTTCAAGCACATGTTTGTTTGTTATGTGGTCTTTCCATGATATGCCCAGAATACGTCTCAGACATCTCATATGGAAGGAGTTCAACTTTCTTTCCTGTCTTGAGTACAGAGTTCATGATTCAGACCCATAGAGTAGTGTGCTAACAACACAAGCTTTATATACTTGAGCTTTTGTACGCTCTGTTAGCCTATTATTCTCCCAAACTCTCTTAGTTAGCCTGAAAAATGTTGTGGCTGTCTTTCCAATGCGTCTGTCGATTTCTGTCTCTGATGAAATATTAACTGATATTGTCGACCCCAAATACAGAAACTCGTGGACGACCTTCAATTCGTAATTATAAATTTTGATTGACGCACCAGCATCTTGTTCCATCACCTGTGTTTTATTTAGGCTGATGGTGAGCCCAAAGTCTTTGCAGGCGGCTGCAGAACGATCTATGAGCTGTTGGAGATCTTCTGCTGCATGAGTAGTCAGTGCTGCATCATCTGCAAAAAGTAGTTCTCTTATGCATCTTGATCTTATTTTGGTCTTTACCTTGAGTCTTGATGGGTTAAAAAGTTTGCCATCAGATCTTGTGTGGAGGTATATGCCTTCAGTGGCAGTCCCAAATGCCTGCCTTAAGAGAACGGCGAAGAAGATACCAAACGGTGTAGGAGCAAGCACGCAGCCCCGCTTTACTCCACTGCTGATGCTGAATGACTGGGTCAAAGCCGTCAAATAAAATGGTCCCATGCATGTTTTCGTGAAATTATTTCACGAGACTAAGAAGGGTCGGTGGACATCCTATCTTTTCAAGCATCTTAAAAAGGCCGTTTCTGCTCACGAGGTCAAATGCCTTTGTGAGGTCGATGAAGGCAATATATAATGGCTTCCTCTGTTCTCTGTACTTCTCTTGGAGCTGCCGGAGTGAGAAAATCATATCAATGGTGGACCTGTTGGGTCTAACTTCGCACTGTGATTCGGGGTAGATTCTTTCAGCAAGAATGTGTAACCTTTTAAGGATTACTCGAGCAAAAATCTTGCCTGTAATGCTGAGTAGGGAAATGCCGCGAAAGTTGTTGCAGTCGCTTCTGTCACCTTTGTTTTTATAAAGGGTAACAATGTTTGTGTCTTTCATATCTTGTGGTACTGATCTTGCTTTCCAGCAGAGCTGAAATATTTCATACAGTTCTGGGATGATTGTTTCTTTGCTAAATTTTAAAATTTCAGGTGGAATACTATATTTTCCTGGTGCCTTGCCGTATTTGAGAGTGTCTAGTGCTTCGCTGATTTCTGTGAGGCATGGTTCGTTATCCAGGGCATGCATAGTGGACTGTTGATCGATGGCTTCCAGAGCTTCTTCTTCGACAGTGCTCTCCACTGAGTGTAGCTCTGAGTAGTGTTCTACCCAGCGATCCATTTGTTTCGCTCGATCTTTTATGATTTTCCCCTGTGTTGATCGTAGAGGGGCCATCTTTTTTTTTCTTTTTTTGATGGACCGACAGCTTGCTTGATGCCCTCGTACATTCCTTTTATATTTCCAGTGTCTGCACAAGTTTGAATTTGAGTAGAGAGCTGTAGCCAGTACCTGTTCGCACATCTTCTTGCCATCTGTTGTACTCTATTTCTGGCCGTTCGCAATGCTTGCAGTGTTTTCTCTGAAGGTGATGTCTTATACATTGAGAATGCATGTCTCTTTATCTCCAGGACTGGGAGCATCTCTTCAGAGTGTGCTTCAAACCAGTCGGTTGACTTAGTTTGCTTCTTGCCAAATGTTGATAGTGCTGTATTGTAGACGGTGTCGCGGAAATGACTCCATCTTTCGGTGGCAGTTCCGTTTGTGGGGCCAGGCAGAGTCCACTAGAGCCTGGGTGAATTTGTTGACCTTCTCTTGTTTTGGGTGCCGCTGGTGTCAATGCGTGGTCTTCCTTCTGTTCTGCTTCTGTAGATTCTCTTGGGCTTTATCTTCACCTTGCTGGAGACGAGTGAATGGTCGGTGTCGCACTCGGCACTGCGATAGCTACGAGTCAGCCGTACATTGCGGAGATTGCTGCGTTTGGTGAGCACCAGGTCGAGTTGGTACCAGTTCTTTGATCTGGGGTGCCTCTATGACACCTTGTGGTAAGGTTTTGTGTCAAAGAAGATGTTGGTCACGCACATATTATGATGGCTGCAGAATTCCAAGAGACGTTGTCCATTGTCATTGATCTTCCCAACGCCAAACTGTCCTAGACATGAAGGCCAAGATTTGTGGTCGGAGCCAACCCTGGCATTGAAATCCCCCAGGATAAAGAGATGTTTCTCTGGTGTTTCACTGACTTCTTTGATAAGGTCGTCATAAAACCTGTCTTTAGATTCTGATGCTGCAGTTAGTGTTTGGGCGTAAACGCTTATAATACTAACTGGGCCTGCCTCTGTCTGGAGTTGGAACTTCAGTATTCTTTCAGTGTCATCACTTGGTGGTATGATGGACTTAAGAACCTTTTTTCTGATAGCGAAGCCAACTCCATGCTCCCTGGTCTCCCCGCACGGCTTGCCATGACAGTAAAAAGTGAAGTCCCTCTCTTTGATGCTTCCAGATTCTTGGAGTCTGGTCTCTTGCAGGGCGACAATGTTTATACCCAGTCTGAGTAGTTCGTTGTTTATCACTGCAGTTTTGCGGGCATCCACAATCTCGTTTAGATCGTCTGAGATGCCAGAGTTCATGGTTTTTACGTTCCATGTTCCCAGCCTTAGGGCCGGTTTTTTTTTTCTTTTTTCTTGTTGCTAGGTGTATAGACTGTGGTCCATGTGTCAGGATTTTCCCTCTAAGCTCCACACACCCTCAGGAGCAGATGAACCGTGGCGAGAAACAACTTATTGACTGTTGACTGCCCAGCTTAGGCGGGCGGTAGTTGTCTAGTGAGATACTATGATCTCTCCCACCGTCGGAAGTAGCCCCTGGCGCCTTGCTCTACGCCAATCGAGCATTAAGACTTATAACCAGTACATCCTCCTTCCCGTGTTGTGTCACCGCTTTACGCGGTGTTGAAGTGACCTCTTCAGGGCACAAGCCTGGGCAATGGAAATCGGAGAACCAGCTGTAGCCCAGTAGCAAGTTCCCCCTCTCCACGTCGCCGATGTTGACCAAGGGAAAGGCAGTAGCCAAAGCAACTTGGCATTGGTGCCGTCGCAGGAGTTGCCAGAACTATGTTGTTTACAACATGGAACTGCCTTAGGGACTCCATCTCCGGATTTGTCCCCAGGGTTTGCTCCCGAAGCCTTTCCCACATGGGTATACCCGCAAGGCAGCGGAGGTTTTAGGTTTAGAGTTCCCTCTCTTAGAAGAGATACCAACCAAGGCTGACGAGCCCGGGAATCAATAAGGAGGGAAGACTACCAATCTTCCTTCCTGGTAGTGACCATACTGATCGGATGACCGTAGCCATAGTCTCAATTGAGAGATCCTCTGCCCACCGTCACTGACTTGAAACCATAACCAACAACTATCTGTCGGCTGCTCCCAAGTCCGATTCACCACCTGCTCCCATGGCTTTACGTTGCCCTGTTGGGGGGGGGGGGGGGGCTTAACGGATACTCCACCTCGCCCAAGGGTATCCCGTAGGCTAGCGGAGGGAAGAAGTGCCTTTCTTCTCCTTTGATAGGGGGTACAGCTACCCCGCAACCCATAATTTTGTTAAATTTAAATAATAAATAATAGATAACCCAATATACTTCTTCTTCTTCTTCTTCTGCGTTCATCCGGATTTTTTTTCTCGGATGTGACTGCGTTGTGCCTGTTTACAGCAGAGCTGCGTTCTTGCGCCGTTAGGCCGACACATCCTACTTCTGCGGGCATTTGTTGACCGGGTTAACCTTCCCGGAACCCAATATACAAGTACTGACATACTTTGACGTCTAATGTATACGCAAATATCCCATGACAAAATACACCGAAGCCTTTTAATGAAACCGTCACAATAGCATTATTTTTTTCTCTTTCGCATATCCTTTACTGTAATTTTAATGTCTCTGTCCTTGTCTTGCGATGATCGGTTATTAGGCGACTCATAATGAATTAGGCACTTTTAAAGAAGGTATTTTGCCGGATATACAAGTAAATGGGAATACTCTTCAACAAGTGAATCGGTACAATTATCTCGGAACAGTCATAACTTCTGATGGGAGATGCCTTGAAGAGATTAGAACAAGAATCGCCATGGCGAAAGTAGCTTTTAGCAAGATGAAAAACATACTGACCAATAAAAAGATGTCAATTGAAACGAGAAAAAGAATGTTGAGGTGCTACATAGAGTCTGTTCTTTTGTATGGATGTGAAACTTGGATAATGAGCAGTCAAGCTGAAAAACATCTGATGGTTGCAGAAATGTGGTTTCTGAGGAGAATGCAAAGACTACCATGGACAGACAGAAAAACCAATGAGCAAGTACTACAGGAGACAAATTAAAATCGTAAATTGATTAGAGAAATTAGATGTAGACAGTCAAAACTTTTTGGACATGTTATGAGAAAAAATGAATTGGAGAACTTGGTGACAACTGGCAAGATCGAAGAGAACAGACCAAGGGGAAGACCGAGAAGTAAATACCTGGATGGCTTGGCCACATGGCATGGTCGAGACAGGAACACTGAGCTGATCCACGACTCCGGTGATCGAGTGAAATAGCGAGTCATTACCGCCCACGCTTTCCGGCATGGCAAATGATTGATGATATCCTTTACAGGACACTGCAGTCAACACCAGCATTTTTCAGTTGCTGTTGATGTCTTGGCAAGTTTTACGTTCAGTAGTTTGCCATTGCTTTCTCAACGACCGACTCACATACCCGCCGTAAGTAACCAAGACGACGCGAACCGTGCCGAATCTCGCGCAGCTGTGTTTCTTACGAGAGTATACGGGATTACGAACAACGTCGTTAACACTTTCGCCAGGGAAACCGGCATTATGCTAAGAGCTATTTCTTTTGAAAAGAACTAGAAAATATGTGGCTGAAATATATTATCACTGAGAGAAGATAAACAGAAGCTTCAGCTATCCAAGATTAGACAAGATGTCCACTTAACATTCGAGGCAATATTTTCTTGCCCATTGTAATACTTCTTATTCGAATGCTACTTTATTCAGTAAATCGATTGTTCGTTTGACATTTATAACCGTTCTCGCCAGGTTCCCATGCACTATACATCTATTTATCTTGTGATGTCCCATCGCACTATATTATAATCTATCTTGTGTGGTTCTCATGCACCATACTATTTTCCATCTGTTTCGTGGGGCTTTCCATGCACTATACTATCTATCTTGTGAGCGTTCCACGTGGTGTACTATCTATTTTCTTGGGACCGCATGCATTACACTGTCTATCTTGTGAGATATCGGCGCATTATGCTGTCTATCTTGTGAGGCTCCACGCACTATACTATCTATCTATTTTGTGAGGCTCCATGCGCTGTACTATCTATTTTGTGTGGTCCGCGTGAAGCTTACAGACGACCAGATAAGATTATAAAACAACTGCAGCAGGAGAATCTTCACATTCGAGTCATTCAGCTTCTAACCTACTCCAAGATACCCACAACTCTAGCTGTGGTGACAACGGAGGGGAGCGAGATGCCTGCCATAGTGACGATTGACAGGAAACAGCAACAGCCCGAATGATTTATCCCTAGAATAACACAATGCTCTCGGTGCTATAGTCTGTCCAGAAATGAATGCCTTCATTCACGATCAATTAATTTGAAAACAGTCTGTTGCATCGTTATGAAATTTTTCCTGCCGTCTTATATTTACCCCCACCCAAGGAATATACCTTTGATAGGTCCACAGGCAACTTAAATCATGGAAAGCGGCGACATTTCTTTGATGTTTTGGCGAAAAACTAGTGAATTCACGCTAACGAACTTGTTTTACAGTAATACCCCGTCCCACTAATCGAGGCTCTTGTCATAAGACCAATCCCATGTCCCAAGTGAAAATTAACTATTCAACGCTAATGTTTCCGTGTAAAGACGTAATGCATTTAATAATGTGCAATCCATCTCTGACCCGTAAATTATATACCACATATAAACAAACTTTGAAATCTGCTGTACAATCTCCAGAACAAAAATATTTTTGTTGGGTGGACATAATGATAAGGTTATATGCTAAATCTCATCATTTTCCCTCAGTTGGTTACTGAGATATGGAATTTTATAATGGGGCAGACAAAAGTAAACAGACTATAGAGGGATGGCCACAGTAGAGCAACATGCCGCAGCAAGACAGACATCTGCCGATGCTGCGCCGAACAGGACAAGGACTTCCGAAAGCGTAATTTACAATTTAAAATGCGCCAACTATTGAGGCAAGCAAGGAGCAAGATACCTGGGCTGCCAGAACATCTAAAGACACAGAGACGGCATCAAAATCGACATAACTACAAAAAAAAAAAACACAATTTAAGGAAGCACGGCGAAGGTGTGAGACAGACACATACATCTCACAAACTGAAAAATATCATCTTCAAGGCAGATAGATGAACTGAAGAAACACATCAAGATACTTCTCACACCGAAGGCATCCCATGAAAACCAACAACAAGACACCAGCAGTAACGCAAGACTGCTGGGAGACTTCAGCACAGCATCCAGAAAGAGGTAGAACCCAAGACCCAGATAAAGAAGGGGAATGAAGAAATTCAGCAAGCTATCAAAACAGAAACACTACTAAGAATAGAAAGGGAGCTAACCCAAAATAAGCCAGCAGAAGCCACGCAAAAGACCAGTGAGAAACCTCAAGCTGAAGCCAGCAACCCATTCACAATGACCAGTAAATTCAAGGGGAAACCAGTTTTCAACCGGAAATATGACGACAGCCTAATGAGCCTAGAGGCTAAAACCGATAAACCTGTTAAAGTTCACAAAGATGGACCGTTGATGTTTGCAAACAAATCCGTATAGTCCAAGAAACAGATTAATGAGAGAGCCTGTGAGATGGCTCGATCCTCATGGGTGGAACACAGAGAAACGGCACTAAAGGAAAGGAAGCAACTAAACCAAAGGGTGAGTTCTTCTATGGACACTCCATTCAAAACAGACAAGCAAAGAGCCAGCACTGACAAACGGAAAAGCAGAAAAAAAAAACGGATACAAAGGAGAACCCGCCGTCCAATCCCTAGCTGTCCTCACAGGACTAAACTCTTCTAAATCTAAAAGTCAGCTAACACTGGCACAGAAGACGAGAGAAACTAACCCCGCACAACAAATAACCACAATTATAATAAACACTACCATAGCAGGTTGGTATGAGTATGCTCAGGAGGATAGAGATGGGATAGGTTCGAAGAGAGAAGCTGCTGTCTCTGGAGCGGTCTCCGCTGGCAAAGATATTTCATCTTCGTTCCAGGGCATGCGATTGTACAAGGAAATGAGCGGGCTGACAGGCTTGCAGGTAGGGCTACTGTGGAAGGCGGACGAGCCATGGACCAGGCAGACGTTCTGAATGCTCTGCAAGAAGTAAGTAGTTTACGAGACCCAAGCGATGATGGGAATCTACAACCATGGTCAGGCTGCGAGAACAGCAAGCTAAAAGAGGTTTGGCCAAACAAGAACACTACGCAGGAAGCCAAAGAAGAGTAATAAACCAACACAGAACTGGTGTCGTTAGTCGCTACACGCTGCGGGATTTACTGAGGAGGGGATCCGAGCACTTATGGACTAAATGGTTCGATGTGAAATGACTGACTAACTGACTAGGTTGAACATGGTGGAAAGTTTTCCTTTTCTTCTACAAATCGGATCTGATCTGATCAGATCGTAGACACACCTTACTATCTACCTCGTGTTGCTCCACGCACTAACTATCCCGTGACTTTACGAGCCACTGTAACATCTAACCTGTTATCTCTCCCATAATATACTTACTATCATGTGACGTCTTAATTAAGCACTATAATGTGCATTGATCTTGTTCGATGTTCACTTACTGTATTATCTATCGAGAGCCGCGTTCACCGTAAATACCACCACCACCACACCTGCCGCCACCGACGCCGCCCACCTCGCTGCCGCCGCCGCCGCCCACCTCGCTGCCGCCTCCGCCAATAACAATAATGCTAATAATAATAATAACAATAGAAAATTTAAGTTTAAAATGTTCGTTAATTGAAATGTAGAAGAAAAAAATGGACATTTGAAATTTCAAAACAATACTGTCTTGTGTTCTGAGAGCTCGACACAAAAAGACAAAATGAAACTGAAATAAAAATGGAAATCAACAGGTCGATGCAGAGAAGAGAAAAACGTTCAGCGATATAATACCTGTCAACGAACAAACATAACAATAAAATAAAACCAACTGACAGCAAATTAAAATATATCACTAAGCAATTACACTGACAGCTCGCGAGTTCGTTAATGAATAGGAATTCTGGAAACTTCGCTGGATGTTGACAATATATTGCAAGTTTTAATATTATTTGAAGGACATAATTAGGATACATCTGTGAGGACCGAGAAAGGATGAAAGAGGAATCTGTGTTTGTGTGTATGAATGTGATAGATGGATAGGTGTATGCACGTGTGATGTCCCGGTATAGATTTGTTCATCTTCTGACAGTCCATGACAGTCCA
This sequence comes from Cepaea hortensis, assembly GCA_963921405.1. NCBI lineage: Eukaryota > Metazoa > Mollusca > Gastropoda > Stylommatophora > Helicidae > Cepaea > Cepaea hortensis. The sequence continues at coordinate 197,324,257 of OY992877.1, read as the reverse complement.
TGCCGTGTGGCGTTGGTGATCATGTCTGTCCTCAGCCTTCTATCTATTGAGCTACGAATCATTTCTGATACCGTTTCTCCATGCTATGATGTTAAAACAAACAGCATCTTCTCTCTTGGCACCCCCACAAAACCCCTACTTCTCTTCCTCTCCACCCTTCCTGTTGTGACTACATACTCCAGTTTTCCCCTTCAAGATGTCTTTATTGGTCTTTCCATCAGTCCATGGTGCTATCATCATTCTTCTACATTACCACATGTCCAAAGATTCCATATAATTCCTCACTTGCCTGCTAATTGTCAATGATTCACTTCCGTATAAAGGAATGTGCCCACTAAGGCTATTAAGAATTTATGTCCCGACCTTGATTAACAAAGATACATTGCAGAGAGTGTGCTTCATCTTGTGAAATACTGCTTGGACTGTTCTACATCTAACTTCCTGAATACATCTTCTATCTGCTGTTATTAAAGTACCCAAATACTCAAATACATTGACTTGTTTCAAATTGATTCCATGTTGCATTTGGGTATAGACATTTTCTTTTTAATAACCATTACTTTTGTGGTTTTGTTATTCAGACTATGTCATTTATTGAGACTTTCTGTTACGATTGTTGCGTTTCATGTTCAGCGACAAAAACCACGTCAAAAGCTTAACGCAGGTTATTTACATTGTGTCCACAGGTCTTGCATGGATCTAATTATTATTTCGCTGTAGAAACTAAACAGATTAGATGATAATACTCAACCCTGCCTAACACCTTGTTTAATGTGTTGAAAAGTTCCTAACTGGTTGTCAATACCTATGGCTGCTCTTTGTTACGAGTATATGTTCTCTAGGGGAGCTGAGTGGTCTCGAGGTATAGTGTCCGCCTCGAGTGCTGGAGGTCCCGGGTTCAAGCCTCGGTGAGGGCCGAGATTTTTTCACGTGGAATTATAGTAACAAAGTTTCTCCATGTCTCTGGGTAGTAAGATCGGACGCCCGTGTGTATTGTTGCGTTGGAAATTGAAAAAGAGTGGCCTACGTCGCTGCCCGGGCAAAATTTAGAACTAAAAACCTACCTAAAGTACTTCAGGATCCTCGCCGGTGCTACGGAGTTCATGCACTGAGCTTAGTTTCTCCTGACACAGGCTTGAGTTAGGAGTAGAACGGAACACTTATGGGTTACACCCGTGTGCCGTAATGTTGATCCGTCGACTAAACTAAACTAAACTAACATGTTCCCTATTATTCTCAGATCTTCACCGTCGATGTTTAACATTTCCAACATCCTAATCATTTCTTTGTGTTTCACCGTATCCATCTGATTCTTATCATTATAATTCTCATTAGTATTTTAGTCACATTACTCACTAAACCAATTGTGCGATGTTCTCCACAATCTGTTGCACCAGATTTCTTTGGTAGAGCGATGATAATAAATTTCAAGAGATCATCAGGTAAATATCAACCTGCTATACATATCATCCAACAACGTTGTTATCATTTCTATTCTCAATTCACCAACAGCTTTAATTTCTGGCCCCGGGGATTTACTTTCTTGATATGTTGTATAGCGTCTTCAACTCCTGTTTTCAGTACTGGTGTTACTTTTAAATTTTAACGCCATCTTTCAATAATCTTTTCTATGTCCACTACTATTTTTCCTTCTTTTGTTTTCAAACAACTGTTTGCTGTACGCTTTCCTATGCTCGATAATTCCGGTATCTTACTGTATTGTGTGTCTTCTCGTTGTTCTGCAGTATACCTGCACTGACTATTTAGCCCAGCTTCTTTCGCTGTCCTACATTTGTGTACTATTTCTGTATGTATTCTTTTATCTTGGATTTGTTTTCACTTCTTCTAATACTGTCCATCAATTGTTAAACACACAAAAAATTCGCTACCATGCATTTCTTCATCGCAGGTTTCTTTATTTCTGGTATTATTATCTGTGTAATGTCTATTGTATTGACTCTTTTTAGCATGTGCCATTGTCCGTCAATCCTGCCTTTGTTTTTTTTTTTCTCTATCGCATTGAATCTTTTGTTGTACAGTAATGAAATTATCAGTCATTTCCTATTCTGATTTAAGTATTGCCAAATTCTAGCTTGATATTTCTTGCAACCCACTTTAATTTCGTCAGTTTTGTTCTTAGTTTTCCAATAACTGGTGCATGGTCACTATTGCAATCTGCTCCTGGTCTTAGTTTTAAGCCTGTAACCTGTTTCGAAATCATTTGTTTGTTTGTATATAATCAATGTGATTATGAACATTGTTTTTTTGACTTTTACATGTCTAAAGGCATCTAGGATTTTGCCGACAGATGGTGTTCCCGATTATCATATGCAAAATAAACCGATTTTCTCTCTCTCTCTCTCTCTCTCTCTCTCTCTCTCTCTCTCTCTCTCTCTCTCTCTCTCTCTCTCTCTCTCTCTCTCTCTCTCTCTCTCTCTCTCTCATCTTCACCCTATTATTTATTTCGCCAAGGCCATATCCCATATTATAAACTATTCATATTTCTTTGCTCCAACTTTTGCACCCAAGTACAATAGGTGTTTGACATTGTGTTATAGCTATGTTTAATTGCTCATAACAGTTATGACCCTCTTCTTATGTGCAGTCTGCAGTTGGTGCATAGACTTGTTTGTATGGCATTAAATGACATTAATATCTATTACATTTCCACTTAATCTGACTAACAGTATATATATATATATATATATATATATATATATATATATATATATATATATATATATATATATATATATATATATATATATATATATATATAATATGCATTCATGGATGTTAGAAGGAATCTCGTGAAAGATATTGTTATCCACAGATCGAGGATGCATGTTTGAAGCTGTCACCTCTTCCTGAAGGCCCATAAACGAGAGGATTGTGCACTTGTTCGCTAGTCTCTGGGAGATGAGTAGAGCATTAATCCTTTCGTGCCCATGAAAAGCTATATTCATCTCAATAGTGAACGTATGAGAAAGACAGACACATAGAAGACAGACAGACATAGACAGGAAAGTATTCCGACCTTCAGACAGAAAGACAGAAAGAATGCATTATGGTATTTCTACCACATAATGAGTCAAATAAAGCACGGAAGCCTTCAATTAGAAGCAAACAAAACACACTAACCTACAGAGAATGAAACCCGGCAAGTCTCCACATCAGTTGTCCTACGTCACGGCTGGTTTATCTGGTAGCCAAGCGTAGTTTGCACCTGTAATAGATGGAAAGGTAACTGTGTGTTATACCATAGTTTTGAAGGTATCAGTAATAGAGTCCAGATTTAGCAAATGTCTCTCATATATAACAACGATTGCGTACACACAGTTAGCAATGTTCTAAAATATGAAGGATATTGTGTACATACATTCACCGTATAGCCAAGATGGTAATTTATGAAGGGCGTTGTGTACAAGGAGATAGTGTTATAGATACAGTATAAACCAATTATTGTAACGTAACAAAGAGATAGTGTTAAACATGCAACATGAACCAATATTGTAACGTAACAATGATATAGTATTATACATACAACATGAACCATTGTAACGTAACAAAGTTAAACATTCAACATGAACCAATATTGTAACGTAACAATGATATAGTATTATACATACAACATGAACCAATATTGTAACGTAACAAAGTTAAACATTCAACATGAACCAATATTGTAAAGCAACAAAGAGATAGTGATATACATTCAAAATAAACCAATGTTGTAACGTAACGAGGAGATAGTGTTATACACACAACATAAACCAATATTGTAACGGAACGAATAGATATTTATATACATTCGCCATGTAGCCTATATTGCAACATAATGAAGAGATACTGTTATAAATTCAACATGAACACATGTTGTAACATAACAAAGAGATATGATTTACACTCATAATGTTCTTTGTCAATATCATCTCTATGATTCGCCGTGAGGTTTTCAGTATTTAAGTTAAACAGCAAACCACCTCAGTATTCCAATGCCAAGGCCTAACCAGTGACACCCCAACGACAGCAACTGGCTGAGAATTTTGGGAAGCATAGAACCTGTTCTGCGCCGCAATAACTACACTGAAAGCGAGTTAATTTATGTACTTTATCACACTGGAATAAACGGGCATGCGCGGTGGCCACTTCAATTTTCCCCGAATGGGAACATCATGATCAGAAGATAAGAAATATCAAAGGGCAGAGGAGCCTGGATAGAATTACCAGGATCTAATGATCGGATGTTATTACGTAGCAGGATTTTAATACATGGCCCAAAAAAGAGCAGGCGCAAATAGAAATGCAGCTAAAAAATTTAACGGAATCGGATAGCCAGTAAGACAGCGCAGATAAACATGCGGACAGAGAGGCAGTGTGGCAGCAGACTGACAGACAGACAAATAAACGGAAAGACAGACAGTCAGGCAGATTGATAGACAACACACCACACACACACACACACACACACACACACACACACACACACACACACACACACACACACACACACACTCACACACACACTCACACACATAGCAGTCAACACAAGCAGTTTTTGGCTTTTCGTGATTCCTGAGCAAGTTTACGTTCAGTAGTTTGCCTATGCTGTCTGAACAATCAGCACTCATACCATTTCATAACAAACCAACGTAAGGCAGTCTGCTGTCAAATTGCCAACAGCTGTGTTTCGCACGCAGTATGCAGGATTACGAATTGCACCCTTCACCACGGAGTTGCAAATGATGCATGGGCATTGCGATCAACCCAATGTTGATTTTGTAGGCAATTTATGATCAGTAGTTTGCCATTGCTTTATGAACTAGATATCTAAGTTTAAGTCCATCTTAATGCCGGCATCAATATATATATATATATATATATATATATATATATATATATATATATATATATATATATATATATATATATATATATATATATCAGTCGGCGTAGTCGAAAGGATAAGAGCAATTGCTTTTAAACTTCCGGCGCGCTGATGACGTGGTAGGGCGTAAATTTCTACATCGGCCTTAAGATGAACTTATATATAAATGGATTGTTTGAGTGGCTAGTGAAACATAAACCTGGCCTGCGATGCAAAGAGGGGTAACAAAGGGCTGCATTCTCTCCCGAAACTTGTTCAATTTGGAAACTTAACAAATGATGAGTTCAGTGGCAATTTTGATCCATTCATAAATACTGAAAATCAATTTCTGGAATTCAAATATGCAGATGATGCTGTTCTCCTCTCAAATTGTGTTCAAGGATTAGAAGAGTCAATCATGTTTGTCAAAAGACAGTAAAGATGAACATCTTTTCTTTCTTAATTTAAAAAAAAACGAAAAGACGAATTGTGTCGTTCAGAAAGCTATGGCAAACTACAGAACGTAAAAATTTGCCTAGTAAATCACACACAGTAAGAAAATTATGGGATTGATTGCGACGTCCTGTAAAGGACTGACAACTAACTAACAGTTAGATTGTAAACATGTAAATTGACTCGAGGCTGGATGTAGCTAGCTTGGCCAAATAAGCAGATAAAGCAATCCGGGGTGATTTCCGTTTATGGACACACATGCAATTGTGTTACTTCTTTCCAGCTGACCAATGACACACACGAAGGACAATTAATTAGCATAATAAGTCATCTGGACGAACTCGTCTGCTAAGGAAAACTGCCCGCTACGATTGATAGTTTGGACTAGAAAACTTATTGTTGGATATCTATCTACTAAAAATAGAGATCAACAAATTTAATTCCAAGCTGTGACATTACTGTAATCGATCCAGCAGCGTCTGGGTTTCCGGCCTGGACATGGCCCAACGCCACATAATGATGAATGACCGTGTTCATCGGGACTACCACCGTTCCATATAAAGTATTCCTTTTTCTGGCTTTGGTACAGCGGAATAATAATGAGATAGTAAGACATGCCAGCTGGTCTCCCTGGTCTAAGGGTTACACGACTTTCTCCGTAATCCCGTATACTCTCGTGAGTAACGTGACGTTTGCGAGAATCGGTAGCGGTTCTCTTCGCGTCGGTAACTTATGGGGTATGTGAGCCGGTCGCCCAGAAAGCAATGGCAAACTACTGAGCGTAATCTTGCCAAGAAATCAACAATCAACTGAAAGATGCTGATATTGACAGCGATGTCCTGTAAAGGATATTATTATTATTTTTTTTTAAATGGGGATATCTTGAAAACAGTTAACGCACACTGTCAGAAGTCAAGTTTTCTCTCAGTTGTGTTTATTTATTGGTGCAGGTTCAGACCCCTAACACTGCAGATCCCAGAGAGAAGATTCCAGACAAATGTGTCCTGATTGAAGAGACAGTGTTAAATTCATACAAGAGACAATATTGCAGTTATAGACATATTTCAAGCGAAAGAAGAAGAAGAAGAAGAAGAAGAAGAAGAAGAAGAAGAAGAAGAAGAAGAAGAAGAAGAAGAAGAAGAAGAAGAAGAAGAAGAAGAAGAGACAGTCCCTGGATACTCAAGGAAATACCCAAGAAAGGGTCCATTGAAAAGAAATTTATCTGCTCTTGGTACCCCCAGGAGTGAGAAAGAGGAATTTAGATATGCAGAATAAACTGTTTGTATAAGCGTTGCATAGGGCAAGTTACCCCTCCCCTCTCCCCACTATCCCGTCCCCACCCCCCGAATTATCTCCTCCGGGAAAGATGTAATTTCTTCCCCACATACTGTGATTTAAAATAGTTTACAAGCACTTAAGCTAGACAAACATTTACATACAGTTATTTTGGAAGAACTATGAGTTTACAACAACTACCTCTGTGTTTATTCATCATCATGAAGTGTCATGCCAGCTGGCGTATTTCTGTATGTTTCTCCACATATCTCGGTCTTTGGTGTTCTGCATGAACTCTGCTGCTGATTTACCTCCATGCCACCGCCTCAATTCATCCAGCATCATTTCTCTTGGCTTTCCCGATCCTTTCTTCCCCTCCATCATTCTAGTCGTCACGATGTTCTCAATGTTTATCTTCTGATCACATGATCAAAGAAAGCTGTTTGTCTATTTCTTATTGTTGAAAATAATGTTCTAGATTCATTAGCCTCTTTAATGCAATCGTCGCTAGTTGCTCTGGCAGTTTTCATAGTCACTCAATAGAATGGATGATATGAATACATCAAAGGTGTTGACACGTTACTATAATGATGATGCTTATTCTAGTTGATATTTTAATATGCTGGAGATAAGCGATGAGAGAATTATGCATGATCAAATGGTATCTACAACATGTAAAATATAACATGTACGTAACGTATTGGTACAATTGACGAAGGACATTAGGATCAGGCTCCCTGGGAGACGTGTAACACATTCAGCTTGCAGGATTCGCGCTGGGTCCTTGCACGAGGATCAGCCACTCCGTTATGTGAGTGGATTGCTGACTATCCGTGGCTCCTATAGAGGTGAGTTACAGCTAAGAATCCCGCATCTTGACTTTACAAAAGTCGACAGAAATGAGACTAATGTCTCGACAAAAGGCATGCTATCTGTGCTTGCGTCAGCGGTTTTATTGGAAACTTCCGTAAATAAAATACTGTTGTCATCCCTAACGTGATTTTCGTCCTCTCTCCTCCCCTTTTCACTTTGGATGATTACCAGAGCGCATTATGTCCAGTATTCTTTGACGTCTCCACTACTTTCACTACAGACAGGTGAAACTACATTTCACATGTCAGTCTTCGTTTGACAGACCTACCATGCGTCTGAAACATGCTTCAGTCGCGGCTCGGAGATGCGATGGACGTTACACAATACGTACGTTCCAATCTGTTGTTACACCCTCGCATTCCCTGTTTGCCGGCACTTGAACTTGTAATCTGCATTTGGCAAAACTGTCAGGGCTCCTACCGCTGTTGGTAAGTTCCCACGTTTGTCCGGCTGAAAGTCTCCCCTCACTCTGGGATTACGCGGCGACGTGTTAACTGGTGTAGTTCGGCACTTTTATGAAGTAGGAATGTTTCACCTCTACGGCCCCCTTTCCTCTGCTGTAGAATGATAGTTTACAACGTTTGGTAGAAACCAGACTGTTCTCTTGCTGTGACAGAAAGCCTAGGTCAGTGGTTCTCAACCTTTTTTGGGCCATGCACCCCTTCACTATATGTTCAGAATGTCACCCCCCCCCGCCCTCTTTTCGTATTTCCGCCCTATAGATCCCCCTTTACACAGTATACGTAAAAATGGAAACTATATTTAATAACACATACTAGAACAAGTCTAGACGTCTACATAAAACGTGATTTGCGGGTCAACTTACGTTATAAAACGAATTTCAGAAGGGCGAGAAGTACAGAACCGTAACGTATGGAGGGAAAAACAATATCAAGTAATCGGTTCTTGTATTAACGCGACCTTGATATACTCTTAATCCCCCTTCCCTGGAAACCCTAAAATTTCCCCCTGGGGGGGGGGGGGGAGGGAGTCCCCACCGGTTGAGAATCACTGGCCTAGGCGATTTAAGAACTTATCTCTCATTCCACAAGAAAGTAGTAAAACTAAAAAGGAATGAAAACATAGACAAACAAAACGTTGACATTATGGCACGGAGAAACCTCAGTATTCGAAAATGATTGACAGTACACGATACGGATCGCTGTGGACAGACATGACCACAAACGCCGAATGGCATGGGCTATCAGAAGAAGGTGAGAGTAACAATTTCCCCATATATGTAACAGTTTAACACTCACAGGTGTGATAGTAGAGCCTCGTAATTACATTTCTTAAGCAGTTATCAGTTATCAGTTATCAGTTAGGGTATCTTCATTGCACTCCGGACAGGTCCATAGGTGCTCAGAACCTCCCCCCCCCCCCCCCCAGCATATGCATCAGCGTCCGGTGGCTAATAGTGCCAGTTCTGTGTGCATTTATTAAACAGTTATACCCTAGTGAACTTTGTATTGGACTCTGGTCAGAAAGTGAACATTGAGAAGTCAAACTGTTATTTGCATAAAGTATATATTTCTTAGTCTCCATGGCGAAGTCGTCAAGCCGCCTGCCTAGAACTCCGAATGTTGTGGGTTCGATTTCGGGCTACGACTTTCGTTTCACGAGTGCATCTTTCTCGGAGACTCCTGGTAGTCGTCGCTGGAGCAACGGAGTACGTGCTTTGTGTGACGCTTTCGGCAGGCAGCTCTGGGATAAAACCCGGCGCAATTAAGTCGATCCTCTCGACTTTTAAGACTTTTATATAGTTTTCAGAAGATTGTATCTCACGATAGAATATTATGCTTAATGATAGAGAGTTATATTTGATGAATTACGTTTTCCCTTTAGTTTTGATATATTTATAATGAATAATATTTACAGAGATGTTCTCATGTGCAGCTACTATGTGCAACTGCTTGAATCAAATTAACAAATAATATTCATCATAAAGGTAAAGCTAAAACTGTACGTATACATCCTCATTTTCTTCTGTTTCTGTTGCTGCTTTCTTCTTCTTCTTCTTCTTCTTCTTCTTCTTCTTCTTCTTCTTCTTCTTCTTCTTCTTCTTCTTCTTCTTCTTCTTCTTCTTCTTCTTCTTCTTCTTCTTCTTCTTCTTCTTCTCATTCTTCTTCTTCTTCTTCTTCTTCTTCTTCTTCTTCTTCTTCTTCTTCTTCTTCTTCTTCTTCTTCTTCTTCTTCTTCTTCTTCTTCTTCTTCTTCTTCTTCTTCTTCTTCTTCTTCTTCTTCTTCTTCATCTGCTTCTTCATCTTCTTCTTCATCTTCATCTCCGTCTTCATCTTCGTCTTCATCTTCTTCTTCATCTTTGTATTTGTCTTATTCTTCGTCTTCGTATTATTCTTCATTTTCATCTTCGTCTTTGTCTTATTCTTCATCTTCGTCTTATTCTTCATCTTCGTCTTATTCTTCATCTTCATCTTCGTCTTCTACTTCTTTTTATTCTTCGTCTTCGCCTTATTCTTCGTCTTTGCCTTCATTATGGTCTTCGTCTTCATCTTATTCTTCGCGGTCTTCGTCTTTGTCTTATTCTTCGCGGTCTTCATCTTCATCGCGGTCTTCGTCTTCGTCTTCATCGCTGTTTTTGTCTTATTCTTAATGGTCTTCGCCTTTGTCTTTTCTTCACGGTTTACGTCTTCGTCGCTGTCTTTGTCTTCATCGCGGCCGTCTTCTTCTTGTTCTCCTCCTCCTGCTGCTGCATCTGCTTTTTTCTTGTTCCCCTTGTATTGCTGTTGCTGTTTCTTGTTCTTCTTCTGCGAACAGGAGTGTTCATTTAAGCACTCCCACGCACACATACGTGCACATCATAGTGGGACCAGCAAACTGTGCACACCCGGAAATGTGACCACTCCTGATATCCCCAAGTGTCAACGACACATTTTCTGAGAGGCAAGTGTCACGACTTGTGAATTCTTCAGGGCAAATCCTGAAGTTTGTTTACCGTGGACGTCATTCAAAATGAAGTAAGGAGGCATCAGACAACCTCTTGAGACGGTTAAACTAAGCATCACATTTGCGCCGGAAACGTTGCAATTGCCTCGCTTGCAAAAGAAAGACAACGACCCGAAGCTTTACGCAAATCATAAAGTTGTTGAAACATTAGATATCACATTCTTTGCTATGGAAGAATCTCAGGGGAGGACATCACACAATGAACAAGTCCGGGAATACCCATAATTAGTAAATTATTCAATCGGGGAACATTCTTCATATTTTAACGGAAGGCGTTGACATCTCATCTCACGAGAATCCGTTGTTTTTGTTATGAGGAACTAGCAATAACGATGTAGAATCGAAGAAAAAAAAACTCAGTTAATGTATGTTCATATTTGTCACAAGCCGCCGACCTATTTATATGCAGACGGTATTAATACACTTTCGCAATGTGATATACCGCGTTCTGAACATTTATGCCGGCGATTTGAAAGCAAACCGATATACGCTGGTTTTCATACATTGACGTGAGTGCTGGTCGTTCAGAAATCAATGGCAAACTACTGAACGTAAACTTACTCACAAGCAGCGAAAAAATGCTGAGGTTGACTGCGATGTGATGTATGGGATATGGAACTAACTAACTAACTAACTAACTAACTAACTAACTAACTAACTAACTAACTAACTAACTAACTAACTAACTAACTGACAACACATAAAGGAATTGCTTCAGTACTAGATGAGCGCTGGATACGTCAGTAGATGATAGCCATGGTCAGTGGCGGATAGGCCAGGGTGGCAGACTGCTCGATGACAAGTGGATACTATGGGCCCCCAATGAAGTGGTCCTCCGTAAGCGGCAGGAAATATGTTAAAAGTGTTAATGAACTTTCTGTCCTGGCAACGAATACTTTTAGACCTAGTTTTTCACTGCCTCTGGCGACAACCATGACCCACTTGTCTTAAACAGACTATATACTGAACAATATTAAGCAGCAATCAATGTTGCGCAAGAATTACGCCCACATTCCATAGTTATGGGTTCAGGTAGTTGATCGATCTGGTGAAGATAATTCCATTCAAGGGCGCCTAGTTCGCCGTGCACCGAAGAGCACTTATTTGCATAGCGATGATTCGTCCTCATGTAGGAGACGGCAAGTTTGAGTCCCGGTGTGGTCAACCCAGTTTCCAATTTTAATATTATCTATTATGTCCTCTAACATCTCTGTTTTCCTCTGCTTCCAGGAGGGCCAGTCAGTACCAGCCAGTGTATTTCCCATGTTGTTTCAAGAATTGACATGGTAGCACTCCAGACAAACGTAAAGATCCCCTCTGCTGTGTGTCCACCGTGACGAGGTAGAGGGGCTTGAGCGTCCCAATGACCCCAAGAGCTATGCCGACGGTAGCACAGCTACTGGTAGGGCCACCCATGTCGGACAGGTCAAGGGAGAGGGACCAGACGAAGAGACACACAAACCTGCTGCCTTGTAGGTAGACTGGGGACAGTCAAAGGCTAGGGAAAGCACCCCGAATAAATGCTTGTCGAAATCGGATGTACTGAGCCACAGGCTTGACAAAGCAGTGCAACGTAAAACCTGCTGCCTTGTAGGTAGACTGGGGACAGTCAAAGGCTAGGGAAAGCATCCCGAATAAATGCTTGTTGAAATCGGATGTACTGAGCCACAGGCTTGACAAAGCAGTGCAACGTAACTTAATTCATGATGTCACAAATCCAAATTAATCGTTATGGTGCTAATCCCGCGAAGTCCCATCAGGCGGCGATAGTGCCGGGTCCCCTGCCTCGAGGGGGTCCACCCATGACTACTGGTGGTCACCTTCCCCTGTGCTGTGGAGTCAAGGCGCAGAGGAGTAGGTTAAGAGCTATTGACCAAATACCCCGGACACTCAACATACTACAGTGGAATGCCGAAGGAGTTTACAAGAAGAAAGAGTCCCTAACACAGCGTCTTCATAAAGATAAAATAGATGTGGCATGCATTCAAGAGACACACCTCAACGCCAATCGCAAATTCTCAGTCAGAGGATATCAGGCCACACGTTTCGACCGCGAAGGACACAAAGGAGGAGTTCTAATACTTACACGAAATACAATACCTTGCAGCGAAGTATCTGTGATCTCTGACAACCAAACGGAAATTATAGGTGTTGATATAATGATAAAGGACGTGAAAATAAGAATCTACAATCTGTATAGCCCAGCAGATAAGGACCTTACACTCTCAAACATGAAAATAACTGACACAAACTGCATTATTGTCGGAGACTTTAATAGCCGTTCAGATAGATGGGGATACCCAGATACTGACAAAAGCGGAGATGAATTGGAGGACTGGGAAATAGACTCAAATCTCCATCTACTCAACAAAGCAGATGACACACAGAGCTTCTACTCCAGAAGATGGCTTACCACTTCTACTCCAGACTTAGCTTTCTGCACAGGAGACATCCTCCACAAAATCGATCGCCATGTGCTGGACCAATTAGCAGGTAGTGACCACAGACCAATCAAGCTTGTAATGAATATGGAGTATGTTCCACAGGAGCAAAAGCCCTTGCCCCGCTGGAATTACAAACGAGCAGACTGGGACAGATTTGCCATACTAACAGACAAATATTGTGAAAACATAAATACACGATATGGCAACATAAAGCAAATGGTGGAAAGTCTAAACAGAGCGATAATACAGGCAGCCACTGAGTCCATTCCAAGAGGAGCGAGGAAAAATTACAAACCATACTGGACTGAAGAACTACAAAGTTTGGAGGACAAAGTTGAAGATGCCAGGAAGACAGCAGAGAGAGAACAAACAATTGAAGCGAATATCTCTCTCAAAGCCATCTCAGCAAAATATAAAAGAACAGTAAATCAAACAACAAGAGATTGTTGGAGGGAAAAAACAGAAAACCTCAATTTTGACAGGGATGGAAATAAACTATGGAAACTAGTGAAAGCCATGAACAATGAAGGACCTAGAAACAAACAAATAACAATTAAACAAGGAAATGCCTTGCTTACAGGAAAAAAGGCTGCAAATGCACTAATGGAACACTATGCAAATGCAAACCACATTGATATTACAACCGAACAGAAGAAAGCAATCAAAGACAAACAGATACATCATAGAAATACAGAGACAGCAGCAGAATATATGATGGCAAATCTAACAATGGAAGAAATGGAACAGGCAATGAATACCCTAAAAAAGAAGAAATCACCAGGAAAGGATGGAATCACAAATGAAATGCTAATAGGACTAGGCACCAAGGCAAAGAAGAAACTACTAGCAGTCCTAAATAACAGCTGAAAGAGAGGAATAGTCCCACAGGCATGGAAGGAAGCTATACTAATACCAGTCCCAAAGAAAGGAAAAGACCTGGAAGAACCAAATGGCTATCGACCTATCAGTCTACTTAGCTGTGTAGGAAAATTAATGGAACGCATTATCAATGGCAGGCTAACATGGCATCTGGAAGAAAACAAACTCTTAACACCACACCAAGCAGGATTCAGAAAGTACAGATCCATTGAAGATCAAATAACCTATATAGCTCAGGAAATAGAGGATGCCTTCCAAGAGAAAAAGCACACACTAGCAGTCTGGATAGATTTAGAAAAAGCATTTGATAAAGTATGGAAGGAAGGACTGAAAGTAAAACTGCAAAAAATGCATGTTTGTGGAAAAATGTATAAATGGATCAGCCACTACCTTGAGAACAGAACTGCCAGGACAAAAGTACAAGGACAAACAAGCAAAATGATGCTTTTGGAGCAAGGTGTCCCCCAAGGAGGAGTTCTTTCACCAACATTATTCCTAGCATATATAAATGACATCACGGAAAATTTTCCAGCCAGAGTACACACATCCTCCTTTGCAGATGACCTAGCCATATGGACATCTGAAGAATATATTAGTACAGCTAACAGCAGAATACAGCAAGCCTTATTAGCGCTAGAGGACTGGTCAAAATCATGGCTAGTGAAGATAAGTGAGGAGAAAACAACATGCACAGTGTTTTCCCTCTCAAATAAAACTCAGCAACCTAAGCTGGTATTGAATGGAAAAATATTGCGCCATGAAGAAAATCCAAACTATCTAGGAGTCACCTTTGATCGTCGCCTGACATGGAAGACACAGGTTGAGAGCAATCGAACAAGAGCAAGGCAGAGAATGGCAATCATGAAAAAGCTTGCTGGTACAACGTGGGGAGCAGATGAGAAAGTTCTCAAGAAGTTATATACTGGACGGGTGAGGCCAGTACTGGAATATGGCATTGCAGCTTGGGCAACAGCAGCTAAGTCAAACTTTAACAAAATAAGTAGAGTCCAAAACCAACGAATGCGAATCATAACTGGAAGCCTGAAGACAACGCCTATTAATGAACTAGAAAAGATCACTTGTTTACAACCAATGCAGGATAGAAGAGATAGCAGAGCCCAGCAACAAGCAGAAAAATTTAGAAGATTGACAGACCACCCTATGTATAAAAGGTTTAGTGGTTTTGGAAAGGGAAGACTGAAGCGTAGCAACTTTGTAGAAACTGCAAAACGAAAGATTAGGACAGATCCTATACTTAACATATCAACAGTCAAACCCATTTACAATGCACACAAGTTCCCAGCTTGGAGACAGCAGCAACTGCCTGAGATGATAGAAAACATTCCTGGTATTGAGAAAAAGAACACTCAGCATGAAACCGAAAGAAGAGAAATAACCCTAAACTACATAAAAGAACATTACCCAAGCAGCAATTGGACCCATGCATATACAGATGGATCAGCCAAAAATTCAATAGAGAATGGAGGAGGAGGAATTCTCCTAAATTTAAAAAAGGGAGTGAAAAAAACACATTCAATGGCAACTGGAAAGTTTTCAAGTAACTTCAAAGTGGAGGTAGAGGCTCTGAAAACTGCAGCAGAAATGCTCTTGATGGAGGAAAATAAAGAGAAGCAAATAGCTATCTTCACAGATGCAAAGTCAGCTGTCTCAATACTGAAGAGCAATAATAGCACAGACATAGCTGACCTAAGAGCAGCACTCCATGGTCTATGCCAGAAATCCAAAAAAGTTGTAATACAGTGGATCCCATCACATTGCAGCATACCTGGAAATGAAGAGGCTGACAGACTGGCAAAAGAGGGCGGACGACTACCACAGCCTGACATAGACATAACCTATAACGAGGCAAAGAGGTTGATAAAAAGCACCTATAGAACCAAATGGGAATCAGAGCATCCAGGTCACCAGAAGGATGATGCATATTACAAACTCGACCGAAGAGAACAAGTAGCAATCTTCAGACTCCGCACAGGACATAACAGGCTGAAATACCACTTGTTCAATAAACTAAAGATAGGAGATACCGATGAATGCAATTGTGGAACTGGTAAAATGACAGCTAAACATTTGCTGCAGGAGTGCCCAATATATGCAGAACAGAGAAAGATATTTTGGCCCACACATGCTTCATTTGAGGACAAGCTCTATGGAGATATCAACAAGCTCAAGTTGACTGCAGCTTATTTTAACTACATTCATGTTGACATTTAAAGGTGCATGAAGAAGTATTTAGACTGCCGCACTTCATACCACAGGTATGTCGTTTACAAAAGTGCCCCAGAGGCATGAAATGGGATATTGCTTGGATAGCAAATCCATTATGTGGAAAGTCTGAATCGAAAGCTCACTGTGTGGATGTCATCTGCAGACTGCATACTTCTGGTTTCCGGAAGAACAGCCTATGGTGAATGGAAGGCCCAATATACGGAAGTGAGGCTAAGCAGCCATGTGCAGGACGTGACGATTCCTTGGGTGAGCCCAGTACCAGAGTGCTGTGTGTCGGCTCTGCAAGTATGGAAGCCTCCTTGGATGGCGGGGAATGCCCATGGTCTGCCCCTGCCTTCCCCTGAGGGCTGACCAGGATGTCTTTGGCTGTTCTATATGGGCCAGCTGGGATGGGGGATAACACCACAACAGTGAGAGCCAAACGTCCTAAGAAACCCCCGGGAAGGTTAACCCGGTCAACAAATGCCCGCAGAAGTCGGATGTGTCGGCCTAACGGCGCAAGAACGCAGCTCTGCTGTAAACAGGCACAACGCAATCACGTCCGGAAAAAAACTCCGGAAGAACGAAGAAGAAGAAGAAGAAACGTAAAGATGCTTCGTGTCCCACAGCACAAGTCATGACATGTAGAAACTTAGGGTCACAGAAACAGCAGCCAACAACTTTGTAGGAACATTTCGGTGTATAAAGAAGACGTAAGACAGGGTTGTGTATTGTCTCCTGATTTGTTCTCATTGTACAGTGAATATATAATGAGATCTGCAGAAAATATGTCAGGGATCTTGGTTGACGGACATAATATAAATAACTTACGTTATGCCGATGACACCGTCTTGATAGCAACAAGTCGGAAGGATCTACAAGAAATGATAGATACAGTGATTGTAGAAAGTGAATAAAATGGGCTTTAGTTTGAATAATAGAAAGATAGAAGTCATGGTAATATCAAAGAAACAGATTGTGCCTAAATGTGTAATTAAAGTAAATGACGTTGTTTTGGGGCAATATATCTAGACACATGGATAACATCAGATAGAAGATGCATCACTGAGATAAAGAACAGAATAGGACAAGCAAAATCTGCATTTTATCAAATGAAGAACGTTTTGTGCAATAAGACACCATCCTTGAAAGTTAGAAAATGAGTTCTTGCATGTTATATAGAACCAGTTTTAACATACGCCTGCGAATTCTGGACAATTAGTGAACAGGCGAAAAAAATTCATAGAAACCTTGGAGATGTGGTTGTATAGAAGAATGCTGAAAATTAATTGGACAGCCAAAACTAGCAATCATGACGTTTTAAAGGAAGCTGAGTCGCAAAGCCAACTTATCACAAACATCAGAAAGAGGCAGTCATCGTTTTTGGCCACGTTATGAGAAGACACAAGCTGGAACATGTGACAAGCGGAAATATTTTCGGGAAAGAGAAATAGAGGAAGACAGCGTGAGAATATTCTTGTCAGTCTTGTGTCATGGCACGGAATGGGGTCAACACACTAACTAATCCATGACGCTCATGACATTATCATCACAGCTCCATCCTAAGCTCATCACATTTTTCACCACAGCTCCGCCCTACGCTCATGGCGTTATCACCACAGCTGCACCCTACGCTCATGGCATTATCACCACAGCTACACCCAACGCTTTAGACATTATCACCACAACTACACCCTACGCTCATGTCGTTATCACCTCAGCTCCACCCTACGCTCATGACATCTTCAAAATCAAAGTACAGCAATCTGCTCCAATAGAGTGTGTGGCTGACTTTGAACCCCCGTAAAACGGGAAACTGCGCTCACTATCCCCCAAGCCACAGACGCCGACAACCGATTATAGACAGCAGAAAACATATGTCTGAGTGTACGAAATACTGGAGCTCTTGTAGCTATGAGATCAGAAAAAATGTACACCAATGTCATTGCCAGGCATTAGAATATCGTCTGCAAAGATTGTTTTCTAGAATTGTGGAATGTCTCTTCACCGCATTATATGTATGGACGTCAAATGACATAGGAGGCAGCACTAAACTGACAAACTCCGGCACATATCCCGAAGATTTGGAAGTCCTGGTGTCTTGAGAAAATGTCACATATCACTCCATAAATGTGGTAATTATCACATTAACGGATGAAAGTCCTGGTGCCTTGAGAAGATGTCCCATATCACTCCATTCATGCGGTAATTATCACATTAACGGATGGAAGTCCTGGTGCCTTGAGAAGATGTCACACATCACTCCATAAATGTGGTAATTATCACATTAACGAATGGAAGTCCTGGTGCCTTGAGAAGATGTCACACATCACTCCATAAATGTGGTAATTATCACATTAACGAATGGAAGTTAGCATGGCCGAGTTGATAAGAGCGCTCGTTCTTAAACATCCGATGTGCTGATGCTGCGGTAGGGAGTTCAAAGCCTACACCGGTCAGCTGGTTTAAAATGTTAATTCGCGTCCTTGGCTTAGGGACATCAATTACGAGTACCTCTGAAGTCGGAGTGGGTTCGCCTGATGATGAGGGACACTGGTAATAGAGAAAGCTAATCCACACGCAAAAATCGGTCCAGTGTACTAAAAGTAGTAGCACGACTGCGTTCAAAGCGAGCGAACATTAAAACACAACATTAACGAATCATTGAGTAATGACAGATTTCCAGAAGTCACATGGTGGTGTGAAATTCTATATTGTTAAACGCATACTCCATACTTCTTGCAATAGATGTACATAAATAAATTTCTTATTCCGGCACGAGCCTTAAGTCTTGTCCGCGTCAGGTTGGAAGCACTAGATTCGAGTTTCGCTCTCGTTTGAGATCGTCAGTAGTGCATATCCCTGACTGGACCCGGGATCGAACTCCGGATCACTGGCGTCTGAGGCGGGTGTGCAACCACTGACCACGCGACTCCCGCTGGACGCGACCAATTATCTTATTAGAATATCACAACGTCACCCATTGTAGGCTGTAGCTCAAAACTTAAGAATACAAGGCTTAAGAGTAAAAGGCTTAGGTTCGTGTCCAAATACGATCAGCGATGCCAGTAGTGGGTTGTGCTCAATCTTTAAACCTCAAATCCCGAAACAAGCAAATAAATAAATTCCTTATGTTTAGATGATAGTGATTTAATTAAAATAGTAATAATAATCTGCAGGTCACCATAGTTGAATTAGTAGGAACGCGTGTTCTTAAGCATCCGTTGTGCTGATGCCGAGGTAAGTGGTTCAATCCCTACACCGGACAGCGGGACTAAAATATTAACCTGTCTTCCTTGACTTGAGGACGTTAATTACAAGTACCCCTGAATTCGGAGTGGGTTCGCCTGATGGCGAGGGACACTGTTAGTAGGGAAAGCTAATCCAAATGAAAAATTCAGTTCATCACTACTATAAATAGTGTTTATGGACTACGCTTGAGTTCAAAGCGAGCGAGCGCAAATAATATAATAATAATAATCTGTCAATGACGAAAC
Organism: Cepaea hortensis; assembly: GCA_963921405.1. NCBI lineage: Eukaryota > Metazoa > Mollusca > Gastropoda > Stylommatophora > Helicidae > Cepaea > Cepaea hortensis. Next base: position 197,304,780 of record OY992877.1, on the reverse strand, counting down.
ATTGATTACAAGAAAACTGCACAATAGTTGAAACGCGAAGAAAAAGACACAATTAAATAACACGAGGAGTTTAAGGAATTATTGTAGACAGAATTACTAATATGCGAAGACAGAATGGAAAGCCACTTAATTACCACTATGGGATGTATTCGCCCAGCAGGATTCAAGAGAGTTGTCGACGCCACGGTTTAATCATGTTAATTTTGCGACCTGATACTTGGATTTTGGTCATCCTCCTGTCTCTTGTCACATTTTCTTGATCGAAGTTTTCACATTTTAGTTCTTCCTTTCCCCATTTGGCATCATTATGCCGAAACAGTTGTTCTACTGCGCATTATTTATTGTTAAACACGGATGTCTTCTTCCTTCTTCTCCTTCCTCCTCCACCCTCCTCCTCCTCCTCCTCCTCCTCCTCCTCCTCCTCCTCCTCCTTGTCTTCACACCCCACTCCTTCATTGAGGCATAGGCCCAACAATTCAACCCGCACCAAGCCGCCCTATATTTTTTTTCTCATATAGCTCCCTTCATGGCTCTGTCAATATTTCAAATTTTTTTCTCCTGTGTATTTAGGCCTACCTCTAATTCGTTAGCCTTGTGGATTCCTTACAGTACCACACTTTCTGTAAAACTTCCTTTTTGTTTGTTTCTGAAAGATGCTCATATATTTTGTTGCATACTTTTTAAATATATATATATGCCACAGCAGGTGCCCGGATTACGTCATAGAAAGGATGTGAAGAAGTCTAGAAGACAAAAGTGCAGAGAAAACCAAGGAACACAAGTTGACAACGGGAAACGTCACACCGACGCAATCTTGACAACAAAAACATACGTTGTGGGGTTATCAAGATGAAAGGTCGTGCTTTGGAATTCTTGGACAAATTGGTGTGGCTATTGAATGGTTGGCAATGTAGAAGTGGCTATCAAGTTAATAACAACTAGAAACTTATCACTGAAGATTAGGAACGCCATGGATTCAAGAACGACGGGCAAAACCTAGACAGGAGCGGATGAATATGACAGCAAGGACAGCCGGTCTGAATGAAAGAAGGAGAAGTATCGAAGAGTAACGACAAAGGACGAACTTGTGACAGGTTTGAATAATTCATCTTATTGTACATATATATCGATATATCTTAGATGCCGTCCTGGCAACAACAGGTCTTCTAGGAATACAGTAGAAGATGTTTATTGTAACTATGTCGGCTGCCTGATTAAAGCAGTGTATGTTCGCTTTGTGAACTCAGACGTTGCTTCATATTTCTAAGTTCACCTTTGGTTCCGTTGACTGTTATCTTCAATTCGTTATAGTGAGCCTAATGCCTTGTCACAGTCTTAGATCACTAGGGGATCTGGACTCGGGCTCATACAGGCAACAAACTCCGTGAGATACAATATAGCAACATTTATTTATATAATATATACAGTGCGCTGGCGAAGTGGGTTTTAACAAGCCCGCACTCGACAAGTTGCGTATCACAGAGGTTTTACATCACACATGATTATAACAAACGATTCTAAGCAACTATCTAGTATATGTCTACGACCCCTAAATACACATGGGTCTGAACTATCAAGTCCCTCTAAGGTAAGCCCTGTTGCTTCCTCGATGTCCAGTCTGTCTCTGCCGTTTCACACGTGTCGCAATCCGACACGTGTGGTAACTCTATCCGAGTTTCTCGTGGACCCCGTAATAGGCGGGCCACATCAGTGTCCACGGGACAGTGGACCCACTGACCAGTCCTTCGAGAAGGCTCTGGATTACTCAAGCCTTCGAGTGACTCACTTCTTTCCCTTGAGCGGGAGTTGTAGTCCTTCGCCAGTGTCTCTTACTTTATGTCGGTTACCGCCCCTATGTGAGGCTGTGACATGCCTACTGTTGAGTTCATTAATAATATACATGGCAAAGCAGAAAGGAGAGGGACTTACAGTCTGGCAATATACATATTTTTTCCCCCCAACTAGTCATGCTTGTGTTGTTCTTGACAATGGTAGTTATACACGAAACAATATGGATTGCAAACAATTATGTATATTCAGCTCCCGCGAAAAGATGAGACATACTAAACACAGACACAGTTTACATACCTTACAATGGACTCTATACAGGTGAAAAAGAGTGACAATTATTCAAAATCAGAAACAATCAACACATATATAATAATGAAGTAATAACATGAAGAAATAAGTATTACAGGACACAGAAGACGACCGACGTTTAGATTCTAAGAATCATTTTCAAGGACAGGACAACACAAACAGATTTTATTTTTAAAAAGAGAGAACACACACACACACACACACACACACACACACACACACACACACACACACACACACACGCACGCGCGCACACACACACACACACACATGTAAATAAATACAACTCCTCTGTTGTTGAGAAGGAACAAAAATGGGGTATTATCCGGTTTTGAAAGGCGATCTTTTTCTACAAAGATTAAGTACAGTTCGGTTGCCAAAGTGCCAGATAAGTAATGTGTGGCAAAAGGTGTGTAAACAGTCAGATATTAAAATATAGAGGGAAGACAGAATAGTTAAACAGTGGCATCCACAACAGTTTTGATTCCAGCTGGATGGATGCATCCTAGATAGTTTATTTACTGGCTTTTAATGTTAAGCCTGATGGAGTTGTTAGAGAAGCAAGGCTTCAATGCAGTGAGCCAGTGACGCATACATCATCGACTCTTGTGTGGTTCGAAGAAATAAAATGGTTTGGGACAGGTTTGTCAGTGTTTTGATTAATATTTCTAAGGTGTTTCCTAAAGCGGTCGGCACGGCGTCCGCCACTTAGACTAATGTATTTCATATCACATCGTTTGCAGATGATAACATTTATTAGATTGCGGGATATGCAAGTGAAGGAATCTTTCAAGGAGAAGGTTCTAGGGGGAATGTAATCACCGGTGTCTGAATAACGTGTGTGCATGTCAGACAATTCTTACGGTAGCATTTAGATGTACCCACAGATAAAGTATCTGTGGGGAGGCGACTATGAACAAGATGGTCACTGAGACTCTTGTTTCGGCGGTAAATTACCATAGGAAACATTTGACGTATGCAAAATCGTTTAACGTATTTATTATTTGAATAATGAAGACACAAACAATATATTGCACGCATCATAGCCTGGCATATTTTGCTGCATCCCACCAGGTGTATACTGTAGAATATATATCTATTGAACTGAATAATAACACACGTAGTCGGGTATGTGGAAGTATTTGTGCTTGCTCGTTTTATACAGAATCCAAATATACCGCTTTGTTTCAATTTACAAGAGTATTACAAACTATACACTTCTGTAAACATATATAAACAACAGAATTATCATTATCAAATTTCCTAAACCACTTTCTGAAGCATGTAACAGTATGATAGTGGTTACGTTTTTCGAAGAAAAATTTAATTCAAAATCACGCCAAGCAGCAAGAGATGGAGGTGACAGGGGGAGTGGTGGGGGGAGGGGGGGGGGTTTGGTGAACAAAGATCAGACGCAACTGAACAAGGTCAGACAAAACTAAATAAGGTCACATAAGACCAAAGTGATTTTAAAAAATCGTGGGGTTCCCTGTAAAAATGCAAATGCACAATTGTGATTTAAGAATGTCTAATGAAGGAAAACATCCCCATGGATTCAACAGTTTGCTTGATTTTAATATGCTTTTTAAAGTTCTTCCTGATCAAGTTCTTTCACACGAGTGTGACATTCTATCATATATCCCATTTGAATCCTACATCGAACGAATACTAACGTATATTTCAACTCAATACACGGTAAAACAAACTGTAACGTATATTCCATCTCCAGCAACAGTATAATGCTTACAAGGATATCTGTACCAGCAACTATGTCGACATCTGTCAATTGAAACCTTCGTGAAATGAACCAGTGTCAATTTGTACAGATCAAAAACATCATGAAATGTACAATGCTACACAAGTCAGAATGAAATGTGTTGTCTTTGGCTGCAGGCAGGAGAAAATAAAGACAAGAAAAGGCGGTAAGGGCGGGGGGAGAGGGGTGTTGGTTTAAAATGTTGACTCTCGTCCTTGGCTGAGGGACGTCAATTACGAGTACCTCTGAAGTCGGAGTGGGATGGCGAGGGACAATGGTAATAGGGAAAGCTAATCCACACGCAAAAATCAGTCTAGTGTACTAGAAGTAGCAGCACGTAGATAAAATACGATTACGTTCAAATCGAGCAAACATTAAAAGACAACATTAACGAATAATGGAGTAATGTCAGATGTACAGAAGTCACATGGCGGTGTTAAATTCTATAGGGTGTTTTTTAAATGACTGTGCAGTGTTTGAAAGACCTGCTCCGTGGCGAAGTAGTTACAGACGCAGTTCGTAATCTCGCATACCCGCGTTCGAAACACAGCTTTAGAATCAACTTTATTGCAACGGGTTTTAAACTCATATAGCTCAGTCACTCTCCGAGTTGAGTTGAGTCAAGAACCGACATAACTGCACTTGGGACATTCCCAAGCATGTTTCGTCCTCATCTTCAACAGCCAGCGAAGTGTCCCAATAATTACGGTACCTGTTGCAGTCTGATTATGTGTCGGTCTGGCCTTTCGTCGAAGTTAGGAGTGTCAGCCTGATCGTCCGGGCACTCCGTGCAGCACCATTCTCTTCAGACCACAATGATTTATCTGTTCCTCCATACAGTGCTCAGAATCGCAAAGGGTCCCTGCCACGTCTGCCTTATCGTCATCAATACCCAACCCAGAGGTGCATACCCAGCCAATATGATTGCCAGTTCGTTTCCTAGCATTCCATCATGTCCTTGGGGAAAAATTTCAACTGATGCTATCTATCATTGATTCTTTATTTGAATCATGCTGCTCTCCACAGAGCAGTTAACCGCCTACCGAAAGCGTTACAAGAAGCATGAACTCCGTAGCTCTGGCAACGAACCCGAGGGGTCTTCGAAAAACAGACCTCGAGAATCAAATGGTGTTCAAAAGGGAACCTCTGACCTTCTGACCACACGGCAGAGGGTTTAGCTACTTCATGTCCACACGGAGATGCAAGAGACAAGTCCAAGATTGCAGGTCAGCATGGCCAAATGGCTAATAGCGCTCGTTCTTAAACATCCGGTGTGTTATTGCCGAGGTAACGGGTTCAACCCCTACACCAGCCGGCTGGAGTAATATGTTGACTTCTCGTCCTTGACTGGGGGAAGTAAATTACAAGTACCTCTGAAGTCAGAATAGGTTAGCCTGGTGGTGAGGGACACTGGTAATAAGGAAAGCTAATCCGCACGCAAAAAATAGTCAAGCGCAATGGAAACAGTAGCACGTGTATGGACTATGCTTGATTTCAAAGTGAGTGAAGGCAATGAATAATAATAATAATAATAATAATAAGAAGAAGAAGAAGAAGAAGAAGGAGGAGGAGGAGGAGGAGGAGGAGGAGGAGGAGGAGGAGGAGGAGGAGGAGGGAGAAGAGCAGCAGCAGCAGCAGAAGAAGAAGAAGAAGAAGAAGAAGAAGAAGAAGAAGAAGAAGAAGAAGAAGTGCTAGATGTAATGAAACAAAGACTTATTAGGTGTTGTGACCAACTCTTTTCTTCGTTAAAAATCCTTTCCCTCTTCAAAATCAAGGCAAATATCTTATATTTATTGTGCGGTGGTTAAATGCGCCAGGAGGAGCGGCTGGCCGAGTGGCTAGAACGCCGGACTCTCTTTCGGGAGACCCGGGTTCGATCCCTCGGTAAGATGTGGGATTTTTTTTTTCTGTCGGGGGCAGAAGGAAAATACTAACCTGCAAGTTCGCGGCGACTGCACTAGCCAGGAGGCCTTAATTCCTCAAGCTCAAATACCCCTCTGCCATACACCGCAAGGTACTATATTGGCAGTAAATGACAGTTTTTTATGACAGTTAAATGCGTGTCGTTGCAGAGTTTCGAACGAATTGCGCATATGAAAGATCGTGTTCCACTTCGGATGCCTAGTTTTGGTGAAGACATCATCAAATCCTACTTCTCCAATCTTCTTTGTCATTTGATATTTTAATGAAGGCGCGGTTGCGTATATTAATGTTGTATTTTATTCTTGGTAGAGGTACACCAGGATGTAACAAGACTACAACCCAGCACAGTACATACGGTGGTGATGTTTCCTCCCAGGGTTTTATGTTCTCTTGCGAATAGACCCATTTTACAACACCCAGGAGCTTCGATACAACCCATATATTAAAAGTTGGGGTCATGGAATATTAGGTTAGAAGTATATTTAATATGTAAAGATCTTCTTCCCTTTTAAATTGTTCCTTATGCAAAACTTGCTCGGGGTGAAGTCGCGACCTGGGAAACACTATTAGAAGTCATGAACTGCGGTTGTATTTCAGTGCTGAAGTTTCTCTAATACCTGTCAATTTTTATAATTCACATGTCTCCCAGCCGATCCAGTCTAAAATGGGTGCGGGAAATATCGTGGGAAGTACAGGCGACCGGCGCGGTACTAACCACTGTACCCACCGAGTGCCGATCGATCTATAAAAATAAGAATAGCTAAATGCGAATATAAATCAATCAGGGGCCGTCTCCACAATGAAGGTTGGCTGCAATAGATCTCCAACACTGTCTGTCTCTCGACCTGACTGTACATTCTGTCAGGCTGATGTTCGTCCATCTCTTGATGTTATCTTCCCACCTGTATCGTTGTCTACCTTTTGCTCGCTTGCCTTCAACCTTGCCCTCCAAGATGGTTTTTTTTTATAAGAGTATCATGTCTTTTAACGTGGCGGAAATATGTTACTTTTTTTTTTTTTTCCGCGTTTCCATCCTGTTTCAGGATATTGCGGTCAACACCAGCTGTATGTTGATTCCTAGGCTAGATTACGCTCATCAGCACGCCACGACTTTCTGAGCGACCGGCTCCATACTCTCATAAGTCACTTTTGCGATTCGAACCACTGCTAATTCTCGTCGCGTCACGTGACGAGAGTATTCGGAGTTAGCGGAGAAAGCTGCTAACCTCTCGGCCACGGAGCCGGTACTTGCCTCCTCTTTATTTGCTAACTCACAAAATCCTACATCGGAATGCCCCAGATTATCTTTGGCCATTGTTTAAATGTAATGCTAGACACAGTAAACAATTAAATATATTACACATTCCGAAGCCTGGAATTGACTTATACAAAACAAGCTTAACGTACTCTACAGCTCAGCTGTGGAACAATCTTCCACAAGAAATCAAAGATCTCACCAATCCCTATACATATAATCGCAAATTATTAGAACACTATCTTAGCACGGATTACCTTCCCCTTTAATACTAGAAATAATAATAATAAAACCCTAGCCAGTCCCCATTTGGTAGACCAGTATATTCCACATAGCTAAATAACAAGTGCCGCACCATTATTTAATATTTCTGGGTCGTGTAGTATTGATGTTTGCATTTTCCCCATGCCTTTATAATGCATATCTTTTATATTGTTGCTGTTCACAGTTAGTCTTGAACGATGTGTGAATGAAATAATGTACGAAAGAGAGTGATAGAAGGGCAGAATATTAGACGGGCCTGCGTGCCCAATTCTGAACCCTTTGAAAATAAAGTTTGGTCGTTTGTTTGTTCTTTCATCAACTCTCTCTTCATTCACAAAATGCGAATAAGGCTTGTATAAAAGGTCCCTTACTTTACCATTATGCTCTACTAGAAGCAAGTCGTTTGCGAGAACCAAGTGATGACTGTGAATCTACAATCATGGTCAGACTGCGAGAACAGCAAATTAAAAGAGGTGTGGCCAAACAAGAACACTACGCGGGAAGCCAAAGAAGATTAATAAACTAACACAGAACTGGTGTCGTCAGTTGCTACACGCTGCGCTATATACTGAGGAGGGGATCCCAGAACATTTGGACTAAATGTTTCGATGCGCATTCAGGATGATCTGTCGACTAACCAACCAACCAACCAACCAACCAACCAACCAACCAACCAACCAACTAACTAACTAACCAACCAACTAACTAACAAACTAACTAACTAACTAACTAACCAACCAACCAACCAACTAACTAACTAACCAACCAACTAACTAACAAACTAACTAACTAACTAACCAACCAACCAACCAACCAAACAACCAACTAACTAACTAACTAACTAACTAACTAACTAACTAACTAACTAACCAACTACATGACTGACTGACTGACTAACTGAGTGACCGACCGACTGACTGACTGACTGACTGACTGACTGACTGACTGACTGACTCACTGACTCACTCACTCACTCACTTTACTTTACTTTGCACATACACCTGTGAGAAACAGATAGTGTTCTGTGCACGTGTAAAGAGAATGAGAAGCACTGGAACATATCGTGACGACTGGGACAATCAAATCAGCCGTAGAAGTGGTAGACGTAAACAGCGAGAAATTACGCCGGATGTGCTTAGACGATGACATAACAGAACTGATTCAGAACACCGGGGACCGAGATCTGCGGAGAGACATCGAGAAATTTCACTGGATGTGCTTAGACGATGACATAACAGAACTGATTCAGAACACCGGGGACCGAGATCTGCGGAGAGACATCGAGAAATTTCACTGGATGTGCTTAGACGATGACATAACAGAACTGATTCAGAATACCAGGGACCGAGATCTGCGGAGAGACATCGAGAAATTTCACTGGATGTGCTTAGACGATGACATAACAGAACTGATTCAGAACACCGGGGACCGAGATCTGCGGAGAGACATCGAGAAATTTCACTGGATGTGCTTAGACGATGACATAACAGAACTGATTCAGAATACCAGGGACCGAGATCTGCGGAGAGACATCGAGAAATTTCACTGGATGTGCTTAGACGATGACATAACAGAACTGATTCAGAACACCGGGGACCGAGATCTGCGGAGACACATCGAGAAATTTCACTGGATGTGCTTAGACGATGACATAACAGAACTGATTCAGAACACCGGGGACCGAGATCTGCGGAGAGACATCGAGAAATTTCACTGGATGTGCTTAGACGATGACATAACAGAACTGATTCAGAACACCGGGGACCGAGATCTGCGGAGAGACATCGAGAAATTTCACTGGATGTGCTTAGACGATGACATAACAGAACTGATTCAGAACACCGGGGACCGAGATCTGCGGAGAGACATCGAGAAATTTCACTGGATGTGCTTAGACGATGACATAACAGAACTGATTCAGAACACCAGGGATCGAGATCTGCGGAGAGACATCGAGAAATTTCACTGGATGTGCTTAGACGATGACATAACAGAACTGATTCAGAACACCAGGGACCGAGATCTGCGGAGAGACATCGAGAAATTTCACTGGATGTGCTTAGACGATGACATAACAGAACTGATTCAGAACACCGGGGACCGAGATCTGCGGAGAGACATCGAGAAATTTCACTGGATGTGCTTAGACGATGACATAACAGAACTGATTCAGAACACCAGGGACCGAGATCTGCGGAGAGACATCGAGAAATTTCACTGGATGTGCTTAGACGATGACATAACAGAACTGATTCAGAACACCAGGGACCGAGATCTGCGGAGAGACATCGAGAAATTTCACTGGATGTGCTTAGACGATGACATAACATAATTGATTCAGAACACCGGGGACCGAGATCTGCGGAGAGACATCGAGAAATTTCACTGGATGTGCTTAGACGATGACATAACATAATTGATTCAGAACACCGGGGACCGAGATCTGCGGAGAGACATCGAGAAATTTCACTGGATGTGCTTAGACGATGACATAACAGAACTGATTCAGAACACCAGGAGCCGAGATCTGCGGAGAGACATCGAGAAATTTCACTGGATGTGCTTAGACGATGACATAACAGAACTGATTCAGAACACCAGGAGCCGAGATCTGCGGAGAGACATCGAGAAATTTCACTGGATGTGCTTAGACGATGACATAACAGAACTGATTCAGAACACCAGGGACCGAGATCTGCGGAGAGACATCGAGAAATTTCACTGGATGTGCTTAGACGATGACATAACAGAACTGATTCAGAACACCGGGGACCGAGATCTGCGGAGAGACATCGAGAAATTTCACTGGATGTGCTTAGACGATGACATAACAGAACTGATTCAGAACACCAGGGACCGAGATCTGCGGAGAGACATCGAGAAATTTCACTGGATGTGCTTAGACGATGACATAACAGAACTGATTCAGAACACCGGGTACCGAGATCTGCGGAGAGACATCGAGAAATTTCACTGGATGTGCTTAGACGATGACATAACAGAATTGATTCAGAACACCGGGGACCGAGATCTGCGGAGAGACATCGAGAAATTTCACTGGATGTGCTTAGACGATGACATAACAGAACTGATTCAGAACACCAGGGACCGAGATCTGCGGAGAGACATCGAGAAATTTCACTGGATGTGCTTAGACGATGACATAACAGAACTGATTCAAAACACCAGGGACCGAGATCTGCGGAGAGACATCGAGAAATTTCACTGGATGTGCTTAGACGATGACATAACAGAACTGATTCAGAACACCAGGGACCGAGATCTGCGGAGAGACATCGAGAAATTTCACTGGATGTGCTTAGACGATGACATAACAGAACTGATTCAGAACACCAGGGACCGAGATCTGCGGAGAGACATCGAGAAATTTCACTGGATGTGCTTAGACGATGACATAACAGAATTGATTCAGAACACCAGGGACCGAGATCTGCGGAGAGACATCGAGAAATTTCACTGGATGTGCTTAGACGATGACATAACATAATTGATTCAGAACACCGGGGACCGAGATCTGCGGAGAGACATCGAGAAATTTCACTGGATGTGCTTAGACGATGACATAACAGAACTGATTCAGAACACCAGGGACCGAGATCTGCGGAGAGACATCGAGAAATTTCACTGGATGTGCTTAGACGATGACATAACAGAACTGATTCAGAACACCGGGGACCGAGATCTGCGGAGAGACATCGAGAAATTTCACTGGATGTGCTTAGACGATGACATAACAGAACTGATTCAGAACACCGGGGACCGAGATCTGCGGAGAGACATCGAGAAATTTCACTGGATGTGCTTAGACGATGACATAACAGAACTGATTCAGAACACCGGGGACCGAGATCTGCGGAGAGACATCGAGAAATTTCACTGGATGTGCTTAGACGATGACATAACAGAACTGATTCAGAACACCGGGGACCGAGATCTGCGGAGAGACATCGAGAAATTTCACTGGATGTGCTTAGACGATGACATAACAGAACTGATTCAGAACACCAGGGACCGAGATCTGCGGAGAGACATCGAGAAATTTCACTGGATGTGCTTAGACGATGACATAACAGAACTGATTCAGAACACCAGGGACCGAGATCTGCGGAGAGACATCGAGAAATTTCACTGGATGTGCTTAGACGATGACATAACAGAACTGATTCAGAACACCAGGGACCGAGATCTGCGGAGAGACATCGAGAAATTTCACTGGATGTGCTTAGACGATGACATAACAGAACTGATTCAGAACACCAGGGACCGAGATCTGCGGAGAGACATCGAGAAATTTCACTGGATGTGCTTAGACGATGACATAACAGAACTGATTCAGAACACCAGGGACCGAGATCTGCGGAGAGACATCGAGAAATTTCACTGGATGTGCTTAGACGATGACATAACAGAACTGATTCAGAACACCAGGGACCGAGATCTGCGGAGAGACATCGAGAAATTTCACTGGATGTGCTTAGACGATGACATAACAGAACTGATTCAGAACACCGGGGACCGAGATCTGCGGAGAGACATCGTGAAATTTCACTGGATGTGCTTAGACGATGACATAACAGAACTGATTCAGAACACCGGGGACCGAGATCTGCGGAGAGACATCGAGAAATTTCACTGGATGTGCTTAGACGATGACATAACAGAACTGATTCAGAACACCGGGGACCGAGATCTGCGGAGAGACATCGAGAAATTTCACTGGATGTGCTTAGACGATGACATAACAGAACTGATTCAGAATACCAGGGACCGAGATCTGCGGAGAGACATCGAGAAATTTCACTGGATGTGCTTAGACGATGACATAACAGAACTGATTCAGAACACCAGGGACCGAGATCTGCGGAGAGACATCGAGAAATTTCACTGGATGTGCTTAGACGATGACATAACAGAACTGATTCAGAACACCAGGGACCGAGATCTGCGGAGAGACATCGAGAAATTTCACTGGATGTGCTTAGACGATGACATAACAGAACTGATTCAGAACACCGGGGACCGAGATCTGCGGAGAGACATCGAGAAATTTCAGTGGATGTGCTTAGACGATGACATAACATAATTGATTCAGAACACCAGGGACCGAGATCTGCGGAGAGACATCGAGAAATTTCAGTGGATGTGCTTAGACGATGACATAACATAATTGATTCAGAACACCAGGGACCAAGATCTGCGGAGATACATGGAGCAGACACCATTGATAGGGCACGTGATGACAGTGAGCATGAAGGAAGTGTTGAGTCAAGGTATGAGCTTTCGGAGCTGCAACTGGGGGACCCTGCCAGCTGCAGAACATTCACAGATTATCTGATGTAGTGTCGAAGGATATTATAGCGCCACGGATGACCTCCCATTTGGACAGAAGGACGATATATTGCCATACTATGGTTATCGTGTTATTTGTGTTGTTTCTGGGCATCTTGCGCAATGTAAATGCAGAGTGAATATAAATGTATATTATACTACTTGTTTATTTGGTTATGCACCCTGTTTGATCAACACATACTTTTTATTTTGCACTGATTCAGTGAAATGAAATTTGAACAGTGAAGTGTATCCAATATTAAATATTCAATGAACATACGAACACATCGCATAAAAAGCTACAATTTGAAAATCTACAATGACGCAAGAGCGACCATAATCCACAAACGTGCTGTTACGACCAGTAAAGGGTGTATTTTTAATGACTGTGGGGTGTTTGAAAATATTGCCGTTCTAAGTTTTGCATTCACCCTCTGTGAACTCATGCCACATAAAAGATAAATACAAAGCTTGGAACGGCAATATTTTCAATAACCTCACAGTCATTAAAAATACACCCTGTATTAGTGAGTACATTGAACTGATTTTTGCGTGTGCCTAGCTTCCTTCATATTTCGTATTTCATGGGGAAACAGAAATCAAATAAACAGGTTCTAGAAAAACTGGGAATGAAAGAAAGATTCCATGACAGAAATAAAACAGATGCAAGTGAAATATTTCGGCCACGTTAAAAGATAAAACACTCTCGTAGAAACCATACCGGAGGACACGATTGAAGGCAAGCGAGCAAGAGGTAGACAACTAAACAAGTGGGAAGATAACACCAAGAGATGGACGAACATCAGTCTGACAGAATGTACAGTCAGAGCGAGAGACAGACAGTGTTGGAGATCCATTTCAGGCAACCTTTATTGTGAAGACGGCACCTGATTGATTGATTGATTGATTGATTGATTGATTGATTGAGATTTCTTCCTTATTACCCGTGACCCCCACATCAGGTGGACCGCCGTAGGAACGACTACCCTACCGCAGTCATCAACAAGGGTTTAGACAGGTCAACACTTTAGCCCGACTGATCGCCGCCCGAACAGGCATCCTACCGCAGTCATCAACAAGGGTTTAGACAGGTCAACACTTTAGCCCGACTGATCGCCGCCCGAACAGGCATCCTACCGCAGTCATCAACAAGGGTTTAGACAGGTCAACACTTTAGCCCGACTGATCGCCGCCCGAACAGGCATCCTACCGCAGTCATCAACAAGGGTTTAGACAGGTCAACACTTTAGCCCGACTGATCGCCGCCCGAACAGGCATCCTACCGCAGTCATCAACAAGGGTTTAGACAGGTCAACACTTTTGCCCGACTGACCGTCGTGGAAACGAGCATCCTATGGCAGTCATCAGCAACGGTTTAGACACGCCTACACATTAGCCCGACAGATCGCCGCCCGAACAGGCATCCTACCGCAGTCATCAACAAGGGTTTAGACACGTTAACACTCTAGCCCGACTGACCACAGTTGAAACGAGCATCCTGTCACATCCATCAACAAGAGTTTAGATACGTCAACACTTTAGCCCGACAGATCGCCGTCAGAACGAGCATCCTATCGCAGTCATCAACAACGGTTTTTTCCCCCGCATATCCTTTACAGGACATCGCTGTCAACATCGGCATCTTTCAGCTGATTGTTGATTTCTTGGCAATATTACGCTCAGTAGTTTGCCATTGCTTTCTGGGAGACCGACTCACATACCCCGTAAGTTACCATCGCGGCGAGAACCGCAACCGATTCTCGCGCAAGTTACATTCCTCATGTGGATATACGGGATTACGGAGAAAATCGCTAACACCCAGGCCAGACAGGAAGACCCTCTCAACAACGGTGTAGACACGTTTAATAGGTAAGCGGATCGATTCACAGCAATAGGTGTTATCCCATATGGCTGGGTCTCTTACCCCAGGGCGGCCTGCAGAAAGGTGAAGATACTTCACTGCAATGGGTGTTATTATCCCATATGGCTGGGTCTCTTACCCCAGGGCGGCCTGCAGAAAGGTGAAGATACTTCCTTTTATGATTGTCTAGTTGCTCGTGCGCCGAAGTACACTTATTCCTGCAGTGCGGCGCTGTCGACATTTGGAGGTGACAGGTTCGAAACCCGGTCGGTAATTATAGCTTTCAATTGTTATGCCTGAGATAATCCTGAATCATTAAGAACTAATTCATCTGTAGTCTGATTTCATATACATTGTTATGGAGAGATAACTCTTCCTCATTGCATCTTATCTCATCATGCTTCTCTTGTACTTTGATGTACCTCTTTGTCTGCTTTTATTTTGGTATATTTCATACAACTGTCTGGAATAGTTCACATCTATGAAGATAACTCTCAGTCTGCTTTTATTTTGGTATATTTCATACAACTGTCTGGAATAGTTCACATCTGTGAAGATAACTCTCAGTCTGGTTTTATTTTGGTATAGTTTATACAACTGTCTGGAATAGTTCACATCTATGAAGATAACTCTCAGTCTGGTTTTATTTTGGTATATTTCATACAACTGTCTGCAATAGTTCACATCTGTGAAGATAACTCTCAGTCTGGTTTTATTTTGGTATAGTTTATACAACTGTCTGGAATAGTTCACATCTATGAAGATAACTCTCAGTCTGGTTTTATTTTGGTATATTTCATACAACTGTCTGGAATAGTTCACATCTGTGAAGATAACTCTCAGTCTGGTTTTATTTTGGTATAGTTTATACAACTGTCTGGAATAGTTCACATCTATGAAGATAACTCTCAGTCTGCTTTTATTTTGGTATATTTCATACAACTGTCTGGAATAGTTCACATCTGTGAAGATAACTCTCAGTCTGGTTTTATTTTGGTATAGTTCATACAACTGTCTGGAATAGTTCACATCTATGAAGATAACTCTCAGTCTGGTTTTATTTTGGTATAGTTTATACAACTGTCTGGAATAATTCAAATCTATGAATTTAACTCTCAGTGTAGTTTTATTTTGGTATATTTCATACAACTATCTGGAATAATTCAAATCTATGAAGATAACTCTCAGTCTGGTTTTATTTTGGTATATTTCATACAACTGTCTGGAATAGTTCACATCTATGAAGATAACTCTCAGTCTGGTTTTATTTTGGTATAGTTTATACAACTGTCTGGAATAATTCAAATCTATGAATTTAACTCTCAGCGTAGTTTTATTTTGGTATATTTCATACAACTATCTGGAATAATTCAAATCTATGAAGATAACTCTCAGTCTGGTTTTATTTTGGTATATTTCATACAACTGTCTGGAATAGTTCACATCTATGAAGATAACTCTCAGTCTGGTTTTATTTTGGTATAGTTTATACAACTGTCTGGAATAATTCAAATCTGTGAATTTAACTCTCAGTGTAGTTTTATTTTGGTATATTTCATACAACTGTCTGGAATAATTTAAATCTATGAATATAACTCTCAGTCTGGTTTTATTTTGGTATAGTTTATACAACTGTCTGGAATAATTCAAATCTATGAATATAACTCTCTGTCTGGTTTTATTTTGGTACAGTTTATACAACTGTCTGGAATAATTCAAATCTATGAATGTAACTCTCAGTGTGGTTTTATTTTGGTATATTTCATACAACTGTCTGGAATAATTTAAAACTATGAATATAACTCTCAGTCTGGTTTTATTTTGGTATAGTTCATACAACTATCTGAAATAGTTCAATTGCATGAAGATAACTCTCTATCTGGTTTTATTATCAGCAGCAGAGTTGATCCAGAAAACCAAAGACCGAGATCTGTGGAGAGCCATGAACGCCAACGCCAGCTGGCAGGGCACTTGATGATGATGATGTCTTACACAACTGTCTGGGCAGTTCAAATCGATGTCAGTGAGATATCCGGTGGAGAAATGACCTGCTGACATTCAGGCAGAAAAAAAGCATGTTATATTGCTACCATTTTCATAATCATCCGAGCAATCACATATCGTTGTTAAGTCCCACTAAATAATCCGAACTAATCACATTCTACGTTCGCATCATAAATTCGTGTTATAAACTGCACTGTGTCACGATAAGGTCTCTTTCAGAATTAAGTAGCATCTTACTTTCTTGGCCTTGAGGGCACAAGTAATATATTTCCGATGTGACAGAAAATTATGTTTCTCATGTTTCTCCTACTTTTGTTTTGTAATACAGCAGTTTGTCGTGACTGTTTTATATTTTCATAACCGTTTTCTGAAATTATTTGACGTTTTCTAAAGTAGAAGCACTAAACACTAATTTGTAACCGAGCAGAAACAAACAAACTGTGACCTATTGATGCATTTGAAACTTAACACGTTTGGTTCACATTACTTGGTAAACAACCATGTTTTGCTAGAACGGACATAAACATAGTGTAAGGAAAGGAATACGTTAACAGAACGGTTCTGTTCGGCACAGACATATCCATAGAACAAGTGACAGAGTATTTCAGGAGAAAGTCTGTTGGACACAGACATAACCGTAGAACATAGAAAGGAATAAACACCAACAGACACTGACAGCGTCATTGACCTGGCTCTGGTGTTGCCCACCATCGCACCAAGGTGCCGGTGGGGCACACTGGGATACCACGATAGTGACCATTACCCTTGTGTCATCCTGATCAAGAAAGACAGGGCCATGAGTCAAAGAAACAAGACACATGCCTTCCCGTACGACAACACTGGTCAAGACGCCATAAGCAAGATCAGAAGAAGAAAACTAACTTCCTCCCGCAGGAGACAAGAAAGATGGTTGCAGCCACCATGGTGGAATGGAGAGGTCGAGAAAGCATGGCTGGGAAAGAAGCAGGCTGTCAAAGACTGGCAAAAGGCCAGAAAGGCTAACATGCCACAGGTTGAGTTGGCGAACCTGAAGACTGAGGTCGATAGGACGATGACTTTATTCAAATCCTGCGCCAAACAGGCCAAGGCCGAGAAATGGGACGAGTTCTGCAGGAAAGTGTGCTCCGAGCGATCTCTTACGACATTCTGGCGCCTCCATAAGAGCATGAACGGTGCTGCACGACGTAGGGGTATTCCAGACTTTCAAGTCACAGACCTCACATGGAAAAAGTCGGATGCGGATAAAGGTAAGGCCCTTCTTGCACGCTACATAGAACAGACTGACCAGAAAGACGAGCCCGCCAGACAGAGGACCACAACGACACTCTCTCTATTGTGCGAGGGAGTCGGGACAGACGAAGAATGGATAATCACAGCTGAGATAGTGCGTGCGATGCTCAAGAAATCACCTAACACCGCCCCAGGCCCAGACGGCATCCGATATGGTGACCTACTGGTGATATCAGAAGATGCCATGGAAGAACTGGCCAGAGAATTCAACACCAGTATCCAGAGGGGTCAGATCAAAGCAGAATGGCTACACAGCTACTTGCTGCCGCTGCCAAAACCGAACAAAGACCATTCCAAGATAAGCGGCTACAGAATCATTACGATGCAGAACACTGCTGGCAAGTTACTGGAAAAAATTGTAGCACACAGACTTGCTTGTGACTTGTGACTTGGAACAACTCAGCTGCTTCCCGCCCACACTTGGAGGATACAGACGCAACAAAGAGTCATGGCTGAATGCGGCGGTCTTTGCTCAAGATGTTTACGAAGGGTTTCAGGTCAGAGAAGAGACATGTGCGGCCGCCATAGACTTAGAGGACGCATATAACAGAGTATCTTTCGAGCACTTGATGCAAACCCTCCTCAGACTGAAAGTACACCCTCACTGCAGCGATGTCGAATCTGCTCCAAAGGAAGGTGGTGCTAAGATGTGGGAGTTGGTTTTCTGCGCCGATAACGATATGTCCAGGATTGCCGCAGACGACATCCTCGTGTATCGACAGGGTCGAGATAGACAGGCAGTTGCCAATGATATGCAAGGCGAACTAGATTGAATTTCCTCATGGTGTGCTGATGCCGATGCCCTTGTCAACCCTGCAAAGGCATCGATTACATGGTTCTCCCTAAACAACCATATTGTGAAAACAGACATGCCGGCAGTAAGAATGGATGGGAGCATTTTGAGTAGAACCCAGTCAATGACATATCTTGGCGTGAGGCTTCATCGTAGCCTGTCCTTCAGAGATCATGTCGATTATGTCATAACGAAAGCTCGAAAAGGTTTGTCAGCAATGAGAGTCATGGCGACTGCCAATATCGAGCAAAGACTGCTAATACTTCTGTTCCAAGGACTTGTGCTTTCACGCATCGAGTATCAGGATACTGTGTCAGCCCTACACAGATTGGAAAACATGAAAAGGTACAAAACGAAGCCATGCGCATCAATTTGGGCTGCACGAGAGACACCAGCTGTGTAGCAATGAGATACCTCCTTGACTTCCCGACAATGGAACACAGGATCAAGATCTGGAGAGCTCGTGCACACTTAAAAATAAGTGCAGATGAGCAGCACCCTCTGCATGACGCTATATTCAGAGAAAAGGGTGACACGCTAAAGAGGGGCAAATCATGGATGGGTCGGGCGGAAGATGTCGTCAGACAGGTCTGCAGTCTTACCAGTATCAACCCCGGCAAGGAATGGATGCCGGTGCCTCCAGCTTTTAAGTGCACTGTCTCCTGCATTATCACACTCGACAGACGGTGCAGAGAGCAGAACCCTGTCGCTGTCAATGCTGAGGTTAACGCGCTTATCTATGAACACTCAGATAGCCCCGAAGTGCTCATCTATACAGATGGATCTGTTGTAAAGTAGCAGAGAAGTGCGTGGGCATTTACAGCCCGTTCAGCGGGCCGAACCGTTCACGAATCCATGACGATGGAGGTGATGGCAGTTACACAGGCTTTCATATGGCTGGAATCACAGCATTATACCAACGTGTGTGTACTAAGTGATTCAATTAGCATGGATCTGTACGTAGACAGTGGACTGAGTCGCTGCGGAAGTCTGTTGTCCGTAAAGTTACCTTCATCTTCGTCCCGGGACATGCGGGACTCGAGGGAAATGAACGAGCTGATAAACTGGCTGGCTCTGCACCCTCTGTAGATGGCCAGCCCATGGATCGTGCCGATGTTATTAACGTCCTCAAAAATGTGGCGAGAACAGGGGACTTTGACGTCAGTGATTCGACATCGCTGTCAAGGATGAAAGACTTGGGAGTAAGAATCGGCACAGCCAGACGCGAGAGGTACATCGGGAAAACAAATCGCCTCGTCAACCAACACAGAACTAGCACTATTAGCCACCGGACGTTGATGCATATGCTGGGGGGAGGATCTGAGCACCTATGGACATGTCCGGAGTGCAATGAAGATACCCCAACTGATAACTGATAACTGATAACTGACTGACCAACAGACACTTTCAGTTAGACACACGGTCAAACAGAGAATAGAAACAGAAATACATCAACAGCAATAACTGCATTCTGTTAGGCACAGGGATGAACACAAGTCAGTGATGACGTCAACAGAACTGTTGGCACAGGAATAAACACAGGATACATCAAGGAACACGTCAACATCACTGAATGCGAAATTATCCTGGACTTACAAGTATATCCGTATGTTGCCACGGGCCAGATGCATGTTCTCAAACAGTTTTCTCCCCTCTGCTGTGTGTCCACCGTGCCGAGGTAGAGGGCCTTGAGCGTCCCAATGACCCCAAGAGCTATGCCGACGGTAGCACAGCTACTGGTAGGGCCACCCATGTCTGACAGGTCAAGGGAGAGGGACCAGACGAAGAGACACACAAACCTGCTGCCTTGTAGGTAGACTGGGGACAGTCAAAGGCTAGGGAAAGCACCCCGAATAAATGCTTGTCGAAATCGGATGTACTGAGCCAGAGGCTTGACAAAGCAGTGCAACGTAAAACCTGCTGCCTTGTAGGTAGACTGGGGACAGTCAAAGGCTAGGGAAAGCATCCCGAATAAATGCTTGTCGAAATCGGATGTACTGAGCCACAGGCTTGACAAAGCAGTGCAACGTAACTTAATTCATGATGTCACAAATCAAAATTAATCGTTATGGTGCTAATCCCGCGAAGTCCCATCAGGCGGCGATAGTGCCGGGCCCCCTGCCTCGAGGGGGTCCACCCATGACTACTGGTGGTCACCTTCCCCTGTGCTGTGGAGTCAAGGCACAGAGGAGTAGGTTAAGAGCTATTGACCAAATACCCCGGACACTCAACATACTACAGTGGAATGCCGAAGGAGTTTACAAGAAGAAAGACTCCCTAACACAGCGTCTTCATAAAGATAGAATAGATGTGGCATGCATTCAAGAGACACACCTCAACGCCAATCGCAAATTCTCAGTCAGAGGATATCAGGGCGGACGTTTCGACCGCGAAGGACACAAAGGAGGAGTTGTAATACTTACACGAAATACAATACCTTGCAGCGAAGTATCTGTGATCTCTGACAACCAAACGGAAATTATAGGTGTTGATATAATGATAAAGGACGTGAAAATAAGAATCTACAATCTGTATAGCCCAGCAGATAAGGACCTTACACTCTCAAACATGAAAATAACTGACACAAACTGCATTATTGTCGGAGACTTTAATAGCCGTTCAGATAGATGGGGATACCCAGATACTGACAAAAGAGGAGATGAATTGGAGGACTGGGAAATAGACTCAAATCTCCATCTACTCAACAAAGCGGATGACACACCGAGCTTCTACTCCAGAAGATGGCTTACCACTTCTACTCCAGGCTTTCTGCACAGGAGACATCCTCCACAAAATCGATCGCCATGTGCTGGACCAATTAACAGGTAGTGACCACAGACCAATCAAGCTTGTAATGAATATGGAGTATGTCCCACAGGAGCAAAAGCCCTTGCCCCGCTGGAATTACAAACGAGCAGATTGGGACAGATTTGCCATACTAACAGACAAATATTGTGAAAACATAAATACACGATATGGCAACATGAAGCAAATGGTGGAAAGTCTAAACAGAGCGATAATACAGGCAGCCACTGAGTCTATTCCAAGAGGAGCGAGGAAAAATTACAAACCATACTGGACTGAAGAACTACAAAGTTTGGAGGACAAAGTTGAAGATGCCAGGAAGACAGCAGAGAGAGAACAAACAATTGAAGCGAACATCTCTCTCAAAGCCATCTCAGCAAAATATAAAAGAACAGTAAATCAAACAACAAGAGATTGTTGGAGGGAAAAAACAGAAAACCTGAATTTTGACAGGGATGGAAACAAGCTATGGAAACTAGTAAAAGCCATGAACAATGAAGGACCTAGAAAGAAACAAATAACAATTAAACAAGGAAATGCCTTGCTTACAGGAAAAAAGGCTGCAAATGCACAAATGGAACACTATGCAAATGCAAACCACATTGATATTACAACCGAACAGAAGAAAGCAATCAAAGACAAACAGATACATCATAGAAATACAGAGACAGCAGCAGAATATATGATGGCAAATCTAACAATGGAAGAAATGGAACAGGCAATGAATACCCTAAAAAAGAAGAAATCACCAGGAAAGGATGGAATCACAAATGAAATGCTAATAGGACTAGGCACCAAGGCAAAGAAGAAACTACTAGCAGTCCTAAATAACAGCTGGAAGAGAGGAATAGTCCCACAGGCATGGAAGGAAGCTATACTAATACCAGTCCCAAAGAAAGGAAAAGACCTGGAAGAACCAAATGGCTATCGACCTATCAGTCTACTTAGCTGTGTAGGAAAATTAATGGAACGCATTATCAATGGCAGGCTAACATGGCATCTGGAAGAAAACAAACTCTTAACACCACACCAAGCAGGATTCAGAAAGTACAGATACACTGAAGATCAAATAACCTATATAGCTCAGGAAATAGAGGATGCCTTCCAAGAGAAAAAGCACACACTAGCAGTCTGGATAGATTTAGAAAAAGCTTTTGATAAAGTATGGAAGGAAGGACTGAAAGTAAAACTGCAAAAAAATGCATGTTTGTGGAAAAATGTATAAATGGATCAGCCACTACCTTGAGAACAGAACTGCCAGGACAAAAGTACAAGGACAAACAAGCAAAATGATGCTGTTGGAGCAAGGTGTCCCCCAAGGAGGAGTTATTTCACCAACATTATTCCTAGCATATATAAATGACATCACGGAAAATTTTCCAGCCAGAGTACACTCATCCTCCTTTGCAGATGACCTAGCCATATGGACATCTGAAGAATATATTAGTACAGCTAACAGCAGAATACAGCAAGCCTTATTAGCGCTAGAGGACTGGTCAAAATCATGGCTAGTGAAGATAAGTGAGGAGAAAACAACATGCACAGTGTTCTCCCTCTCAAATAAAACTCAGCAACCGAAGCTGGTATTGAATGGAAAAATATTGCGCCATGAAGAAAATCCAAACTATCTAGGAGTCACCTTTGATCGTCGCCTGACATGGAAGACACAGGTTGAGAAAAATCGAACAAGAGCAAGGCAGAGAATGGCAATCATGAAAAAGCTTGCTGGTACAACGTGGGGAGCAGATGAGAAAGTTCTCAAGAAGTTATATACTGGACGGGTGAGGCCAGTACTGGAATATGGCATTGCAGCTTGGGCAACAGCAGCTAAGTCAAACTTTAACAAAATAAGTAGAGTCCAAAACCAAGGAATGCGAATCATAACTGGAAGCCTGAAGACAACGCCTATTAATGAACTAGAAAAGATCACTTGTTTACAACCAATGCAGGATAGAAGAGATAGCAGAGCCCAGCAACAAGCAGAAAAATTTAGAAGATTGACAGACCACCCTATGTACAACAGATTTAATGGGTTTGGAAAGGGAAGACTGAAGCGTAGCAACTTTGTAGAAACTGCAAAACGAAAGATTAGGGCAGATCCTATACTTAACATATCAACAGTCAAACCCATTTACAATGCACACAAGTTCCCAGCTTGGAGACAGCAGCAACTGCCTGAGATGATAGAAAACATTCCTGGTATTGAGAAAAAGAACACTCAGCATGAAACCGAAAGAAGAGAAATAACCCCAAACTACATAAAAGAACATTACCCAAGCAGCAATTGGACCCATGCATATACAGATGGATCAGCTAAAAATTCAATAGAGAATGGAAGAGGAGGAATTCTCCTAAATTTAAAAAATGGAGTGAAAAAAACACAGTCAGTGGCAACTGGAAAGTTTTCAAGTAACTTCAAAGCGGAGGTAGAAGCTCTGAAAACTGCAGCAGAAATGCTCTTGATGGAGGAAAATAAAGAGAAGCAAATAGCTATCTTCACAGATGCAAAGTCTGCTGTCTCAATACTGAAGAGCAATAATAGCACAGAAATAGCTGACCCAAGAGCAGCACTCCATGGTCTATGCCAGAAATCCAAAAAAGTTGTAATACAGTGGATCCCATCACATTGCAGTATACCTGGAAATGAAGAGGCTGACAGACTGGTAAAAGAGGGCGGACGACTACCACAGCCTGACATAGACATAACCTATAACGAGGCAAAGAGGTTGATAAAAAGCACCTATAGAACCAAATGGGAATCAGAGCATCCAGGTCACCAGAAGGATGATGCATATTACAAACTCGACCGAAGAGAACAAGTAGCAATCTTCAGACACCGCACAGGACATAACAGGCTGAAATATCACTTGTTCAATAAACTAAAGATAGGAGATACCGAAGAATGCAATTGTGGAACTGGTAAAATGACAGCTAAACATTTGCTGCAGGAGTGCCCAATATATGCAGAACAGAGAAAGATATTTTGGCCCACACCTGCTTCATTTGAGGACAAGTGTAGCAGAATGTATTAGTTAGGTGCGCAAAGCTACAGCACGCTTGAGCATCAGGATGGGATGAGGAGAGAGATGCTCAAGTCGTGACGTAGTTTGTTGTTAGGGCAGTCAGTAAACATCTAGGACTAGAAGAGAGAAGTCACCCTGAGTTTGGAATTGTAATAAGATTCTTGTAGTGGTCATCAATATGAAATAAAACTCCATTTATATTCAACCAACAGAGTCAGTTAATCCTCTGTGTGTGCGCTTTGTTATAAAGGACGAAATGGTGCCGTGATCAGGATTCCTAGTTGGGTTGTTGCGGAATCTCAAAACACTGTCTACATCGACACATCGAAGTAACACGTCGAAGTAGCTCCAATATTTTGAAGATCTTTGTTCTGCTCGTATCAATTGCCCGAAGACAGGATTACGGCACAGTTCTACACTCATATTGAACGTAAAACGAGTTTAATAAATGGCCACTACGTCGTCTGTGAGGGTTACAGCAGCCAAAAGCCCGGCTAGGGGTGGTTGTCTGTAAGTATTCTTCAGTGAACCTCGCTGTACGGACCTGCTATCAAGAATCCTAGCTGTACAGGCGGTTGTTGTCAGGAGAGGTATGAAAACGGCTTGCCATAACGGGTTGCGGTGCGTGCGATTGTCACCATCCTACTGAGCAAAAGAATAGGAACAACCAGCACGTTTTCTCGGGCTCCTGCGAAACAAGAGGCTCAAGAAGAAGAAATTTGAAGGCAAATATAGTCCAGTGGAGACGTTATACTGAGAGAATAATATCTACTCTGCATCAAGATTGCCTGGAGCGAACTGAAAGCCGTTGAAGCGTGACCTTGAATAAGTTAAACAAGTCAATCGCTCATTTGAAAAATAAGAAGAAATGAGAAGGCTTTCAACACAGGCGATGTTGTTAGGGAACCCTCGGAGTTGGTTGGGCGGACTGGGCTGCCGACCTGCTGAAGAGGGGACCCAAAGTTAAATCGCTTTACTGAGCTACTCTGGTTTTTCAAGTCGTCGCTTTGATGTGCCCTATTAGGGGTGAAAAGAAGCCAGAAATCTGGTAGGGGCCCGACCAGGGGCTGAAGTTACTGAAGCGTTCGAAGAAGAAACTCCCTGAAGTACGTGATCGGTTGGAGGAGCATTTCAACTAACACATACTCCTATCGTTTGAGTTCTACCTGACAAGAAAACTTTCAGCGAACATAGAGGAATCCGTCTGTCTTGGATCGGGAGCATAGAGAAATATGCATATTTGGTGTCAGCATCAGATGAAGAGAAAATGAAACTTGCTTATCAAGCAGCAACAGAACCGGTTTCAGATCATATCAGAAGAAAATTAGAGGCTAGAGTAGATGAGACATGGGAACAGTTCAAAGACGACCTGGCCCATAAGTACGCGGAAATAACGGACCCACAACATGCATTTTCGGTGTTAAGACAGTCTAAACAAAACACTGGAGAGACGGTACAATTGTTCAGCGATAGATTGATTAACTTGGCTGAAGAGGCATTCTTAGGACAGAATGTACGAGGAGAAGAGGTGGAGAGGATGTTAGTCGGGATTTTTGTAGATGGCATAAAATCCGATGGACTGAAGTTTAAGTTGATGAGAGAAAACACCGAGAGGTTATCACAAGCTGTAGATATTGCGGTACAAGAAGAAAATTTGAGACGTAGATTTAGATTGAGAACAGGACGAGAAATAGGAACTAGTCGAGAAGACAGGATTGAAGAGCCTATGGAGATAGGACAAACAAGGTTCGGATGGAATAGGAGAGGAAGTATACAGACGTTACAAGGTAGTAATAGAAATGCTTATGATGGAAGTAGACAAAGGAGATATCCTACAAGTGAGACAGTAGGAAACACAAATAGCACAAATATAGTCTGTTGGTTTTGTGGTCAACGCGGACACGGGTTTCGCTTTTGTGGTAACAGGCGTGTCCAGTCGAATACACAAAGTAGAAATGGCAATAGCAGGTTGAATAGGAATGTTGAAGATAGACACAGAAATTTTACAGGTACAAGAAGTACAAGAACGCAGGAAAACCGGCGCCCTACCTATTAAATAGGACCTGTAGTAGGAGGGAAAATAACAACGTCCCAAGATTTAAAGAATATGTTAATAACAGGTATAGTAGAACGAGTAGAGAATATTTTCAACTAGATGAAATCAAACAGTTTACGGAAAATAAAACAGATCCTAGTTCATGTATAATAGAAATAGGAAAATATAGAGTTCGTACATTAATTGATTCAGGAGCTCAGGTTAGTGTAATTAAAGAAAGTTTTTTATATAAACTAATGAGAAATTGTAGAATATTTAAGAGTCATAATAATCTTCACTCTGTTACAGGACAGAATTTACAAGTAATTGGACAAACAATGATCAATTTTAAATTAGGAGGGATCAACGTAAGACATCTTTTTCATGTAGTGAAAGATTTAAATAGAAATATGCTTGTAGGAAGAGATTTTTTAATAAAAAATGGAATAAGACTTTTCTTTGATTTACACAAATTAAAATTCAAGGACGTATGTGTAGATATGGAAGAAGACATGCATATATCAGCACTAGTTAGAGTTAAAATGTCTACGACGTTAAAACCACAGTCGGTTAATTTGATACAAGCAAAGGTAAAGAGAAACCCATACTATGTGGCAGGACACACAGTTAGAATCACTGAATTGCAAAAGGAAGTAATTGATGAGCCTGGTCTAGAAGTCCCGGATGGAATAATATCATTAGATAAACACTTAACCTTTCCAGTGATGATTATCAACAACACAGGTAGAGAAATTAGACTATACAGAGGATGTGTAATAGCCAAACTAGAACATAACATTAGTGACATATTAGTAACAGATAGGGTAAAAATTCCGGGAACAAACTATTCAGAAACTCCTACTGAAAGAATTAATAACAGACGCAGACGCGAAAGAAAAGGGAACGTGCAGAAGGATGAATTGATCCATCCATTCAGAAGAAATATAGCCCAAATACATTCATTAGACAAAATGACAAGGGAACAAGAATTGTTGACACAGTTAAAGGCTTCACCAGAAAATAAGGAAGTATTAGAACAACTTATAAAAGAAAATCAGGATGTATTCGCAATTAATGATTTAGAGTTGGGAAGGACAAAAACAGTTACAATGGAAATAGATACGGGAAATCATCCACCAATTAGTTTAAAACCGTATAGAACTCCCTTAAGGAATAGAGAAATTGTTGAAAAGGCAATAGAAGATATGTTGAAAGCAGGAATAATAACAAGATCGAAGTCAGAATGGTCATCTCCGATTGTAATTGTGACAAAACCTGACGGTTCACATCGATTCTGTTGTGACTACAGGGCGTTGAACAAAATCACTAAGAATGTAGCGTACCCATTGCCGGTGATTGATGATATTTTGGGGTTGCTTAATGGCTCTACATTTTTTACAACACTAGACGCAAGATCAGGATTCTGGTGTATTCCGATGTCGGAAGATGCTCAAAAGAAAAGTGCTTTCTGTACTCATATGGGTTCTTACGAATTTTTACGAATGCCATTCGGGGTTCGAACGGCTCCATCTCACTACATGCTGTTAATAAATGAGGTATTAGAGGGTATGCAAAAGTTTGCATTGGCATACATAGACGACATTCTAATCTATACAGCAGGGGATGTGGTGATCACTTAAAACATGTAAGATTAGTATTCGACAGATTAAGAGTACATGATGTTAAATTGAAGCTTAGTAAATGCGAGTTTTTAAAAACAGAAACAAAATATTTGGGGTATATTATTAATAGAGACGGAATTAAACCAGACCAAGACAAGATAAAGGTTATTAAAGAATTACCTCCTCCAACTAACGTAAAAGAAGTGCGTGCGTTTATTGGAACCTGTGGGTATTATAGGCGGTTCATTCCAGGGTTCTCAAAGATAGCAGAACCTATTACTAATTTAACTGGAAAATACGCTAGATTTAAGTGGGATGATGAGTGTCAAAAAGCGTTCGAGTTTTTAAAAAAACAGCTTAACAGTGGTACCACTATTGACGCATCCAGATTTGAATAAACAGCTAGTACTATATACAGATGCTTCCGATAATGCTATAGGAGCCTGTTTGGTTCAACCATATGAAGGAAAAGAATCTGGAATACCAGGGGTTAAAAATGAACGGCCAATCTATTTCTTGTCTCATAAACTTAGCAGGTCTCAGCGCAAATGGTCGACTATCGAGAAAGAGGCTTATGCTATTCATTATGCTCTACAGAAACTTAACTACTATTTACATAACGCAAATTTTGTTATTAGAACTAACCACATGCCTTTAAAATCTCTGTTAGAAGCTCCAGTGCAGAACAGGAAAATACAGACGTGGGCATTGAATCTACAGGGATACAATACAAGAATTGAATACATACCAGGTAGGATTAACACATGTGCTGATTTATTGTCTAGGATCCCGTATCCACAGTCATCAGGAGACACAGAAGATGAGGGTGAACCGGAGATAGACGACCGAAACTGGCAAGTTAATATATTAGATTCTGCCATAATAAACAGAGAAAATTTTGAGAGTTTACCATCGGATCAAGAGTCTGAATCTAGAGCAGAAGACCCACATTTAGCACAATTTAATATGAAAGAAGAACAAGAATTAGATCCAAAAGTCTTACAAATAAAACAGAAATTAAAAGAAACGGAGGAGAATAAATATAAGAAGAATTATTTAGTTTTGCAAGAGGATGAACAGTTATATTATATGAGTGAAAGGAACGAACAGCTAAGGAAATATATTCCAAAACATTTGGAAGATGAAGTTTTAAAAGCATATCATGATGAGAATGGTCATCTCGGTCGTGATAAATTAGTGAAAGCACTTACGAGCAAATATTATTGGCCGAACTTATTTAAATCTGCTTGTAAATATGTAGATACGTGTGAAAGATGCAGATTAAGGAATATGAAAACAATTAAGTGTCCCCTACAAGATACAGATATTCCTCAGTTTCCAATGCAAAAAATTAGTTTAGATATATCGGGTCCTCACCCTAGAACATTATCAGGGAACGTGTATTTAATTCATATGGTAGACGTCTATAGTCTTTGGCCGGAAGTTTATGCAATCCCAGATAAGAGCGCAGATACTGTCATTAATATTTTTTTACAGGAGTTCGTACCAAGATTTAGTTGTCCACAGATTGTACTCACGGATAATGGTAAAGAATTTGTGAATAAGAAATTCGAAAAGTTATTAAAAGATTTAAATATAAAACATATAAAGACCTCATACTACAGACCTTCTTCAAATGCTAAGAACGAACGACAACATAGGACATTATACGATATTATAGCAAAGATTGTTGATGAACATGAAAAAGATTGGGATTTATTCCTAGGACCTGCGCTTAGCGCTATACGCACAAATCAAAATGAGAGCACGGGGTTTTCACCATTCAATTTAATACACGGGAGAGAACCAATACTACCTATAGATAATCTGTTAAAAACAAGACGGAAATATATGGGGGAAGACTTTCAAGAGACTATCATACAAGAAATGCATGAAGCACACGTAAGATTAAAGAATAATATAATTAAAGCTAGAGAAAGACAGAAAAAGTACAAAAACGTAAATACAAAATTACAGGAGTTTAAAGTGGGTGATAGAGTTTATTACAAGAAGCATAGAAGGAACTCTAAGTTTGATGCTCGTTGGGTCCCAGGTTATTAAGTTTGGAAAAGCTAGGAAATGTATCGTATAGTATCAAGAACCAGATCACGGGACATGTGGCAAGGGCACACGTCGAACACTTAAGAAGAGATGAGGATGAGAAGGGAAATAATAATTATAATAATTATTATTATTCAGACACGGATACTTAGATGAACAAGTCGTCAGAGGAGCTACAATAACCCCAGCTTTTAGAAAAGATCCAGTACAAAATCAGTTAATAACAATTCCAGTGTGCGATGATACTCAAGAACAGACAATGCCGAAAACGATAGAAGAAGAAAATGTAAATGAGGATGATCATTATGATAGTATAGAGTCTATGGAAGAGGAAATAGGTGCTCCATTTAATAATACTAGACAAGCAACGAAAAGAAGAATGGATAAACAAAGAGAAAAAGAAGTAAAAAGACAGAGAAGAATCAGAGATTATTCAACAAGCGGTGAAGATATGCCTCTACTAGAAAGGTCCTTAAGAAATAATGATAGACAAATTAGATGGGATATTGAACGGAAGAAATTAGCGGCTGCTAGCGAGAGACATACAGATGAAAAAGAGGAAATGGATGAAAAGTCAGAATCAAATAGTAGTATGGAAGAAACTAATAAGTTATACGAAGAAGAAGATATTGGTGTAGAGATAGCACTTATTCAAAGAAACTTGGAGTTATTGAAGAAGTGGAAACGTAGGAAGTAAATGGATAGAAAATACTGCAGATAGCAAGAAATAAGTTTCATGATTTAAAAAGGAAAGAGATACTTGATGAAGTATATGAGACAGTGGAAATGGAAAAGGCTTCTATTGATACTTTTCATAAATGGTTTTGAGGAGTAGTTAGGCATTAAGATAACAAATATAGATGTAAATTCGAGTGAAGCATATTTTTTTTCCTCTCTGTGATGTAATTGCTGATCGATTTTATGTTTCAAC
Source organism: Cepaea hortensis (assembly GCA_963921405.1). Classification (NCBI taxonomy): domain Eukaryota; kingdom Metazoa; phylum Mollusca; class Gastropoda; order Stylommatophora; family Helicidae; genus Cepaea; species Cepaea hortensis. The sequence goes on along the minus strand of OY992877.1, from coordinate 197,273,708 downwards.
TTCTTGAGTTTTCTTAGTCAATAGTACAGCAGGTAGATGTACTCTATAGTAAATAGACAAGTTTTTGGTGCTAGAAATACAGTGATTAATGGTAGTGATTAAGAAGTTGCTACAAATGAAAGGGAAACAATTGGTGTGCCGAACCACAAGTTCTATTGGTAGATAGTACGGTCATTGTTGATTAATGACTTTTATTGAGAGAACAGATATTGTTTTAAGTTAGGAGTTGGTCTGTAGGTAACAGATATATATACTTGGCAGTGAGTTGTGGTGTTTTCTCGGTTATAAAAATAATGGAATGACTTGTGTGAATAGATATGTGTTACAGTGGTTCGTATAGGAGGCCAAGGTTGCTGGGTCACTTTACGTAGTTAATTCTAAGTGAATTATATTTTTTTTGAAAACCTTCTCTTTAGCGAGAAGACAGTTATTTTTATTGAATTTGAGCTTTTGATGCCTCATATATAATATGTTTTGTTTTTTGCTTGATTTGGTCCTGTAAAATGATTGTTATTATTTGATTTTAGAATAGGGTTATTGTGTTCTTAGACTTTTGCGTACAAACTATTGGTCCGTAAAAGAGACCAGTAGTGTTAGGTAATACTAGAATATTTTCTTCTGATTTGATAGAATGCATGTTATATTATTTTAAAATGTGTTTTTCTTTGAATGAGTTGACATCTTTAGTTAATATGAGGGGAAACATAAATATGTATAAAAAACTATTTGGGGGGTATGATGTCCTGTTTTGATTTTATTTAGCTAAGTTGTTTGTGTGTTAGGTTACCTTGTTAGTAAATATGTTACAAATTTAGTTAAGTAAGTTTAATTTTTAAATAATTATGGTGTTAGAATAAAGAAAATACATGGGGCTTTATTTAAGACCCTTCGTTCAGAAAAGAGTTAATAAAACTACTGAGGGCTAATAGAGAGACACATTCTCTTTGTGAATATTAAGTTGCTGTAATAATCGGCATGAGAGGTTCTTATGGATATGAAGTATTAGAAACATAGGTCGGGGATGGCTATGAGAAAGTAAAGTAGGAGGTGCATTAAAGTCAGCATTATGTGAAGATATAAGTTTGGGTATATAGAAAAAAAAAGAAGAAAGGGGGGGGGGGAGACTGTGAATGGCAGCATATAAGCTGAGGTATATATAGGTAGACAAGGAAGCATATCATGGGATGTGAGGGGGAAAGATATAGGAGCTGTGAAAAATCAGCGTTAAATAATTTAAAATGTTCATGGAATATGAACATTGGTTCGTGGTTGGAGATGAGATATCAGAAATATAGACAAGGTTGTGGATGGCAATATAAATGTTGAATATATATATGTTGAGAAAACTTAGAACAACTTAATTTATAGTAAACGGATATGTATTTCATAAGATATATTTTAGAAAAAACTTTCTACAAAAGTTTTTTCGTGGGAAAGAGAGGTAAATGGGATTGTGTTGACTATTCATTCATTATACTATTATACTTCTTGTACTTTTCACAAACTGGGTGCGCACCCCTTCTTTACTTTTTCTAACTACATTGTTTTCTGTCTATCCTGTGTTGTGAAAGAGTGAGGAATTTCATAATGTCAAATGTACGATAATGATTTATACGAGCTGTTCTTATGATGTATATATTTTGTAAAGAAACCAAGAACGAACAAGAAATGTATAGTGGTTTACTATATGGCAGGGGAAAGAGTTACGAATAGATTGTTGGTTTGGGGGAAGGTTAGAGGGGTTGTGAAAGGAAAGAGAGGGTATAGAGGGATTAGGAGTAAAGACTTTTTGAAGGGAAAAAGTCTTTTCAAAACATAGGAAGGTGTAGCAGAATGTATTAGTTAGGTGTGCAAAGCTACAGCACGCTTGAGCATCAGGATGGGATGAGGAGAGAGATGCTCAAGTCGTGACGTAGTTTGTTGTTAGGGCAGTCAGTAAACATCTAGGACTAGAAGAGAGAAGTCACCCTGAGTTTGGAATTGTAATAAGATTCTTGTAGTGGTCATCAATATGAAATAAAACTCCATTTATATTCAACCAACAGAGTCAGTTAGTCCTCTCTGTGTGCGCTTTGTTATACAAGCTCTATGGAGATATCAACAAGCTCAAGTTGACTGCAGCTTACTTTAACTACATTCAGGTTGACATTTAAAGGTGCATGAAGAAGTATTTAGACTGCCGCACTTCATACCACAGGTATGTCGGTTACAAAAGCGCCCCAGAGGCATGAAATGGAATATTGCTTGGATAGCAAATCCATTACTTGAAAAGTCCGAACCAAAAGCTCACTGTGTGGGCTTCATAAAAGGTGGAAAAAGTGTCCTAGTGGCACGAAATGGAATATTGCTTGGATAGCAAATCCATTATGTGGAAAGTCTGAATCGAAAGCACACTGTGTGGGCTTCATAAAAGGTGGACAAATTGTCTAGTGGCACGAAATGGAATATTGCTTGGATAGCAAATCCATTATGTGGAAAGTCCGAATCTAAAGCTCACTGTGTGGATGTCATCTGCAGACTGCATACTTCTGGTTTCCGGAAGAACAGCTTATGGTGAACGGAAGGCCCAATATACGGAAGTGAGGCTAAGCAGCCATGTGCAGGACGTGACGATTCCTTGGGTGAGCCCAGTACCAGAGCGCTGTGTGTCGGCTCTGCAAGTATGGAAGCCTCCTTGGATGGCGGGGAATACCCATGGTCTGCCCCTGCCTTCCCTTGAGGGCTGACCAGGATGTCTTTGGCTGTTCTATATGGACCAGCTGGGATGGGGGATAACACCACAACAGTGAGAGCCAAACGTCCTAAGAAACCCCCGGGAAGGTTAACCTGGTCAACAAATTCCCCCAGAAGTCGGATGTGTCGGCCTAACGGCGCAAGAACACAGCTCTGCTGTAAACAGGCACAACGCAATCACGTCCCCAAAAAAACTCGGATGAACGAAGAAGAAGAAACAGTTTTCTGTAACGTGTTTACTGGTGCCATGTCATAGTTTCATGTCATAGTTTCATGTCATAGTATCTTCATACTCTTTAACTGGTTTGTTGGTCTCATGTCATAGATTCTTCATACTCTTTAACTGGTTTGTTGGTCGCATGTAATAGATTCTTCATACTCTTTAACGTGTTTGCTGGTGTCGTGTCATAGTTTCTTTATTCTCTTTAACGTGTTTACTGGTGTCATGTTATATTTTCTTCATACTGTTTCAAGGACCATGTGGAGATGGTTGTGACAAGGTCTCAAAAGGGACTCAATGCACTTAAAACTATGCAGGGGCGTCACTAGGGGGTTGCGGGGGTGCGGGCCGCACCGGGTGACACCATCAAGGGGTGACACCAAAATAAAAAAATTGCAAATTTGACAAAGCAGACATAGCTCTGTCTAGTCGGGTTTCATAACCGTTCATTGTTAAATACATGAGCAGGCACAGGGTGCCACCATGCAGAGCATCTGGTGCTTAAATGAATAAGACTCAGAGCTCAGAGCTGCTCGGAGCCTCGGAGTCGGAGTAGAATCGTGGGTCATTTGCAAACGCGCCAATTAATGACGTGTGGAGTCACGTGGTTGCAGAAAATGACAGACGTTGTTTACAGGTTCGTTTTTTATGTAAATAATTATTTTTTCGAAATTATATAATTTTATCAATATCACTAACATATAAATATTTTAAAGTAAATTAATTAGGACAGGGCATAAATTTTAAAGGAGAAAAACATCGGCAGGCTTCCACTTAAAAAAGTTAGTATTACTGTACTATAGTATTCTAGTAGTTTACTACTACAATAAATTAATAACTACGGCATACACACGTTTTTCTATCTGTCTGAAAAATATATATTTTAATTTTTTAATTTAATTTTTTAATTAAAAAGATGTAAATAGAAAAATAAATAACTGTTGTGTAATTTTTCGAACCAACGAGTCACTATTGAGACTGCCACACGCAGATCCCCCCCCCCCCCCCCCCCATAATTGATGCGGTTACTGACATTCGCCAGCAATTTGCAATATAAAATAATAAAATATATGTCATGAAATGACAGTCGTGCATTGGCGACAAAACTTCCTGATAAAAGTTAAGAAGAAGTGTTGCAACGAATATTGTTGACCGCCGGTTACATTTGTATATGAATCCATTAATTGTGCCTTGCAGCATTTGCCATCCGCATCGTATGCAGGTTGGTATGTTCAATACTCCATTAGCCAGTAAAAAAGTTACAATCCACTCAAACTTGTTACAATGAAATAAAAAAGTTGTAACTTCCATGGACAATATTTAAAAAAATTTAATATTTTGTATGACAAGTTTTCTTTTTTAGACGGTTCTTTTTAGTGTACATAATCATTTTTTTAATCACATTTTAATTCTACGGTAAACAACGCAATTTAACCTAAATAACTATATTTATTAAATTATGAATAAATCATAAATGTTTGGATTATAATTATTTATACAGATTTTATATATTTATATTATATCTTTTTGTTTAGTTGTATATTTTTAAGTCCCTAATTTATTATAGATTTATAAGTTTAGAATATTCCATCATGCCACATGGAGTGCACAATTCAAAGAGGCCTAGTGGATGCGAGCAGCGAAAAGCAAAGAAGAAAAGATGTGAATCACTAAAATCACTACCTGGATTCATGCTTCAATATGTCAAGAGACCAAGTGATGGACAAGGTTCATCAAAAGACGTTCTTCCTCAATCTACAATTAATAAGGATTCCTCCCATGCTGACAGCATGCGTTCTTCAAAAGAGCAACTAGAGCCAGAAATGGAAGAGAATCACGAGATTGAGGCAGAAATACATAATGAAATAGCAGTGGATGAAGTTGAAACACAAATGCATGCTGAAAATGATTCCCGTCATGATACTGTAAATGTGATGAGTCAAGTGGATGAGAAAAATTGGAATATTTTATCTGATGCTTCTTTCTGGAATGCACCAGTTCCAGATCATTTTCGAGTTGAAATTATCAAAAGAGGAAGTTGTTCTTTTCAGAACAAGGATGGGCCTTTCAGTACTGTGACAAGGAAAGGTGCAAAGACTAAAGGAGATGTGCGCCAGCTGTCAAAAGAATAGTTCTACAAGACGATGCCAAATGGTGAGAAAATACTGCGGTCATGGATGGTTTACTCGCTCGTCAGTGAGAAATTATACTGCTTTTGCTGCAGACTCTTTGCTGTTAATGTAACAGAACAAACATCAAAATTTGTCACTGGGTTTCAGCAGTGGTGGAAGCTGAGCCCAAAATTACATAATCATGAGATATCGGATGACCATCTAGGTTGCCTTGAAAAATGGAAAACATTGGCAGCAGGCCTTAAGCTGCACAAAACAATTGCTGCCGACAGTGTTGCTGTATGGATAGGGATAAAAAAAATGGAGGGATATCTTGCACAGATTGCTTGATATCACATTGTTTCTTGCTAAGCAAAATCTGGCATTTCGTGACCACAAGGAAGATGCATCTTCGTTGAATAAAGGAAACTTTCTTGAGATGGTTGAGATGCTTTCTAAATATGACCCTGTGTTGAAAGAGCACCTAATGAGATTAAAGCGAACTACATCTGTAACAGTAAAAGCATCCGTATCTTATCTTTCACCAGAAACTCAGAATGAATTTATAACTGTTCTGGCAAATCATGTGAAGGAAATTCTTGTAAATGATATAAAGGCTGCAAGGTATTTTGGAATTATGTTCGACAGCACACCTGACATATCACACACTGACCAGATGTCTGAGGTGATCAGATATGTGAAAATCCACAATGGGGAAGTTGAAGTGAGAGAAGTGTTTCTAGGATTTTTCCCTTTAAAGGGGAAAAAAGCTGATGACCTCAGTTCAGACATTTAAAAAATCTAGAAAGTGATGGACTTGACATAATGATGTGCAGAGCTCAAGGTTATGATAATGCTGCCACAATGTCTGGAATTCATGGAGGTGTTCAAGCCATTCTGAAAAGAAAGAATAAGAAAGCTATTTTTAACGGATGCGTGGACCATTCGCTTAACTTGTGTGGTCTTTTGCTGAAAATGCTTTATGTGTAACATGTTTTGGAACTCTTAAGAGAATGTATTCCTTCTTTGCTGCTTCCACCCATCGATGGGATGTTTTAATTGAACACACTGCAATGTCGATTAAAAGGCTATCAACAACACGCTGGAGTGCACATCATGCTGCTGTTAAACCGGTGAAAGATAAGTTTGATGAATGTGTGGCGGCGATTGAAGCTCTATGTGATCCTCGTGAAAATGTGGAAACAAGAGGTGCAGCACAAGGTCTTTTACCTGCTGTCTGTGATTTCACGTTTCTGTGCTACCTTTACTTTTGGGCTGCTGTACTTGAGGAAGTTAATTTGACACAGCAGTATCTGCAGACTAAAGGCTTAACTCTTGACAAAGTAGTGACCAAGTTAGAGGCATTAAGACTTTTTCTGCAGGAGAAGCGCAGTCACTTAGTGGAGCATGCAATTGAACAGGCACTTTTAAAAGCAGACCAATTTGGAATAACAGTAGAGAGAAGATTAAGGTTCAAGAAGAGAATGGCAGGGGAACAACTCAGAGATGCTGGACTCACTATGCAAGAAGAAAACAATAGGGCGATGCTGGAGTGTATTGATCGTTTTCATTCTGAACTCCAGACCAGATCAATAGCGATCAAGGAAGTAGCAAATATGTTTGAGGCTGTTCAAGCCAAGAGTCTTCTATCAGCAACTGAAGAAGAGTTGCTGGTGTCAGTTCCAAAATTGACCACTTTCTGTGATAAGCTATCCGAAGTAGAGATTTTAAAAGAAATACCAAGGCTGAGAAGACACCCGAAGGCAGCAGATATTGATATCCACAAAGCCAAAGACTGGTCAATATTTGATATTTTAAAATTCATAGTTGACTGGGATTTCCTTGAATCTCTCCCAATACTCTCACTAAGCCTACAACTATTTCTTACGATCTGTGTGTCTGTGGCTTCATGTGAGAGGAGCTTTTCAAAACTGAAACTTATAAAGAACTATTTGCGATCAACCATGGGACAGTCAAGACTTTCTGATCTGGCTATATTATCAATTGAAAGTGATATGGTGAAAGATATTGATTTTGATGATGTGATTGACACATTTGCAGCTTTGAAGACCAGGATGGGAAACTTTTAATTTTAAATAACAAAAATGTAACTTTGTCCGAGTTTGTCGAAGTTCTTTATTTATGTTTTACCTGAAGTATTGAAGTTATATTGTTCAATTTGTTTTCTTTCTTATGTCCTTATTAACTTTTTGACTTATTTTACAAACATTACTATATGCGATTATATATGGTACAGGAACATTCGGAAGAAGACCATCGTGAAAGTCTAGAGGGGTGACACCAAGAGTTTACCGCACTGGGTGACACCAACCCCAGTGACGCCACTGAAACTATGGTGGCAATGGACACAGAGCAGAGAATGCTTTTCACAATATACCAGCACTTGATCCTTTCAGTGATTGATTATGGACTAGGACTGCTCACTGCCTCGAAGAGTCAGCTGGTGAAATTAGAGCGCATACAGAACGAAGCTATGCGAGTCGTTCTGGGATGCACCAGAGACACCACAGTACTGTGTATGCGTTACAGCCTTGGTCTGCCGACTGTTGCTGGTAGGCTCAAGGTGATGCAGGCGAAGGCATACTTCAGAGTAGCTGCAGACACAGATCACCCGTTGCTTGAGGAGCTGGACGCCGTTAAGGGTCAGCGACTGATAAGAGGGAAATCATGGATGGCTCAGGCGGAGGATACGATCAGACAGGTATGCCCCTTGGAGAACATTAGGCGAGGTGAGGAGTGGGTCAGAGTGCCAGCGGAGCAGTCAGACTTGTGCAGAGTTATAATCACATTGAGCCGGGAGTGCAGGGAGTGGTCAACAGGGGCCACGGAAGTGGAAATCCAGCAACTAATTCAGGATAATGCTCGCTCGGGTGATGTGATTATCTACACAGTCGGGTCGGTGTTGAGAGGTAGGAGAGGTGCCTGGGGATTCTTAGCAAAAGCTAATGGTCGACGTTTGGTGCAGGAGAGCCTGGGATATGATACCACAACATATAGCTTAAGAATGGAGGTGGAGGCGGCCAGTGAGCTTTCCGCTGGATGGAGAATAGGATACACACACACATCGTGATTGTAACTGACTCAGAAAGCATGCTGAGGAAGGTGAGGACAGGCAAGCTTTTGGCAGAGTGGCATGCTTCGCTTCGGAGGTCACGGGTGGCAAGCATCGCCTGGATATTTTCTTCGGGGCATACCGGTGTAGTGGTTAACGTATTTGATGGTGTAATGTCATAGTTTCTTTACACTCTTTAACTTGTTTGCTAGTGCCATGTCATGTTTTCTTCATACTCCTCAACGTGTTTGCTTGTGTAATGTCATAGTTTCTTTATACTCTTTAATGTGACTGCAGGTGTCGTGTCACATTTTCTTTATACTCTTTAACTGGTTTGCTGGTGTCATGTCATAGTTTCTTTATTCTCTTTAACTTGTTTGCTGGTATCGTGTCATAGTTTCTTTATACTCTTAAACTAGGGTCCTCCGTGGCCAAGAGGTCAACATCTGCCTCGCCATTACAAGGCCGTAAGTTCGCCTCCAGACTCCATTATTCGGGTTACGACTGAAATTTCTCGGAGACTCCTGGGTGTCGTCGCTTTAGTTACTGTGTTGGTGCTCTGATGAAAGAGACCAAGCCATATGAGATGAAACCTGGTGAAATGAAATCGACCAACTCGCCTTTACTTTCCCTTTAACTCTTTAACCTATGATCAGTCCACGTCTGACGTCTTTTGAAATGTCCCCAATATTATTGTTTATGGAGCCAAAACATCACAGTTTGTGACATTTCCAATTTCAGATTGTCGATTATTATTTTTTGATTGGCATGTAGATTTGGCTTCTTATCCCTCTTTTCATTACGTGGGCATGAAAGGAATGCACGCAATATATATATATATATATATATATATATATATATATATATATATATATATATATATATATATATATATATATATATATATATATACATATACCGGTCTCTGTGGCTGAAGGGCTTGCGAACGCGGTTTGTGAGCCCGTATACCCGGGTTCGAAACACGGCGGTGCTGGTTTTTTCGAAAAAGGTATAGAGGCCGGTCGTTCAGAAAGTAATGGCAAACTACTGAACGTAACACTTGCCTAGTACATCAACAGCAGCTGAAAATGCTGGTGTTGACTGCAACGTCCCGTAAGGGATACGCAACACAATTTAAAAAAAAAATATACATATGTGTGTGTGTGTGTGTGTGTGTGTGTGTGTGTGTGTGTTGTTTTAGTTCAGGACAAACGTTGACATTCACCGTGCCTCTTGACAGACGGGATCACTTTTCTAATCCCTTAGCAACATTTGAGAGGAGGACAGTGTCATCTGCATATCTACATCCTGGAATTAGATTTCCTACAGTTACGAATGGAACAAGATTGTCGGTGACCTGACAGTTTCTGACGTTTCTCATTACCCTTCAACATACATGATGAGAAGGTATGGGAAGGAAATGCAGCCCTTTGCACCTCCAACTAATTTGATGTTTTCCATCGCTGCTCTGACAGATGCTGCTCATGACATGAATCAATTAAGTGGGTCACACATGCTGGAAACCACACTTCTCATGATCTTCCACAATTTCAGATGTTGAACAGAGTCGAAGGTCTTACTATGAAACAAGTATGAAGAACTACATTTAACTCTCTGAATTTCGCAAAGATGGTTTCCATGTTGAAGATATGGTTTCTGTTTTATCTGCCCTGTAACCTACCTGTACTTCTAATTCCCTTTTTAAGCCCCCGCCCCCCCCCCCCCAACCAAAAAAAAATCACCTTAACAGCGTCTGTTCTGGCAGTGTCACTTGTTATCTTATCACAAATTGTTTACTTTTAACCGAAGTCCTTCTTTATTCGTTAATCAACCGTTTTATTTTAAACAAATAGGCTGTGCCGCAAAAGAAGACTCAACGAAAACTAGCATTTATCCAACTGAATAAAACAAAATGGCATACACGAGACCTTGACACAACCGGAAGGAATAATAAGTCTTGACGTCTGCGAGAATACCCTCCATTATGTAGGTTAAGAAAGACAAGTCCCACATTCTCGTACAACTCCTTAACGACACTAGCAATAACATATATTTGGCTGTTTGTTGCCTCTATCACATTCGCTGTAAACCTGTTATTTCAGGGACACCGATGTCTTGACAAGATAATGTGCAATGTTTTTTAGTTCTGGCAGTGTCGCTATCTGTTATTGTAACGTCCGTATCGAGTAGCGCATGCCAAGAAGCCGAGAAACATTTCTTGTTTGAGGGTATAAAGTAATTACGTCAAGATAAATAATGTTCCCGGCACCGACGTTAAGTTCTCAATTAATATAAAGCAGAGGAAAAACAGATGCTGGCATGCGCTCGGAGAAGAGGATTTGAGACGTTGGCTGTGTGGGTGAGGGTTTGAGACGTTGGCAGTGTGGGTGAGGGTTTGAGACGCGGGCAGTGTGGGAGAGGGTTTGAGACGTGGACAGCGTGGGAGAGGGTTTGAGACGTCGGCAGTGTGGGTGAGGGTTTGAGACGTGGGCAGTGTGGGTGAGGGTTTGAGACGTGGGCAGTGTGGGTGAGGGATTGAGACGTGGGCAGTGTGGGAGAGATGTTGAATAAACAGGAGAAGCACGGGATAGGAGGGTTTGGCATGCGCTAGTTGAAGGTCCTTTGTTCTATTGAGTGATAGGACAAAGAGGAAGAAGAAGGAAGTAGAAGAAGAAAAGGAAGAAGAAGAAGATGAAGAAGAAGAAGAAGACGACGACGATGATGATGATGATGATGATGATGATGATGATGATGATGATGATGATGAACAGGAAGTGGAGCTTGAAGAAGGAGAAAAAGAAAGGGGAGGAAAAAGAGGGGACAAAACATCAATGGATGCATTTAAAAGATTCAGGTTTCATTCATAAAATCATCCTCGCAGATAACGGAAAAACAGAAAAAGGCTGAAATATAAACAGCACTGCTTGTAGCGGAAGAACTAAGAACCAAACACCTACAACAATAATACAGAGTGGAATCTGGACAGTTATCAGATTACTCACGCGTCAAAACTTTATATTGCCATTGAATCGATCAACCAGTAAGCAAACCAGAACAATCCAACATCTCTATATTCTATGCACTAGAAAATATAATGGTACCGAGAAGGGTAGTTTCCTGCGTCCTAGCTGGTACCACAGTTGGAACAAAAGCACACAACATCATGACCGAGAATCCCGACAGATTAAAAAACACACAGAAATACAGGCAAACGTTTCCATCGAAGTCTTTATCAAATAAATGAAACCAATGACTGCTTACCCCCTCCCCCACCCCTTCTCTCCCCCATCCCGAACAAACAAAACAAATTAGATTCACGTCCGCCTTCAAGGCTATACTAACGATTGGTATGGATTCATTATAGTATCTCGTGACAAAACAAGTCAACTGCCTGCAGCCTCTGAGTCTATAATACATTAACTTTGACGCGAAGATGCAGGCTATATAAGAGAGACTGACATTCATCGCTACTAAATATAAACACACAACAGCACTGCCACAGAATCTGGTCACGTCTGTCTCTTGCACTCTCGCACTTCAGCGCACTGCCTGTTAGACACAACCTAAATAGATGTCTTCCTTAGATAGTCTGTCTGTCTGTCTGTCTGTCTGTCTGTCTGTCTGTCTGTCTGTCTGTCTGTCTGTCTGTCTATCTGTCTGTCTGTCTGTCTGTCTGTCTGTCTGTCTGTCTGTCTGTCCGTCCGTCCGTCCGTCCGTCCGTCGGTCTTCTTCTTCTTCTTCTTCTTCTTCTTCTTCTTCTTCTTCTTCTTCTTCTTCTTCTTCTTCTTCTTCTTCTTCTTCTTCTTCTTCTTCTTCTTCTTCTTCTTCTTCTTCTCCTCCTCCTCCTCCTTCTTCTTCTTCTTCTTCTTCTTCTTCTTCTTCTTCTTCTTCTTCTTCTTCTTCTTCTTCTTCTTCTTCTTCTTCTTCTTCTTCTTCTTCTTCTTCTTCTTCTTCTTCTTCTTCTTCTTCTTCTTCTTCTTCTTAGCAATTTAAAAAAAAAAGGAATTTTAGGAATCAACTTATTGTATCGCATCACTATTTTTTTACGCTACACAATGTATGCGTATAATTTACTCTTAATGTTTTACATTTTGTTAAGAATGCTCACGATAATCGTCAGTGAAGGTGTGTGTAAAGTGCGGGAGTTTGTTCACATTAGTTTCGGTGATAATATGCGGCAATATGTGTGTGTCTAGATATGAGGATTGTGTTTGTGTTGCGGGATGAGTTTGTGGGTGGGGGTATGTGTGTGGGAGTATTGTGTGGGGATATGTGTGTGGGAGTATGTGTGTGTGGGTGGGGGAATTGAGATGATTTGGTGGGTGGGTGAATATGTGTGTGGATGAGGGATGTTTCTGGGTGGTGGAAATGTGAGTGGGTCGGTGGGGGTGTCAGTGTGGGCGAGGGAGATGTGTGAGATGGTGGGTATTGGTGGGTGAGGGGTGTGGAAGTGTGGGTGGGGATGTGTGGGTGGAGATATGTTGATGGGTGTGTGGGGATTTTGTAGGGGGTTTGGGGGATGTGTGTATGGGTTGGGGGATGGGTGTGGCTGATGTGTATATGGATGGAAGAGGTGTGTGGGTTGGGGATGTGTGTGTGTGTGGGTCGGTGTTTGTGTGTGGGTGAGGGAATGTGTGGAAAGGGAGTGTATGTGTGGATTGTGGAGGTGGGTTGATGGGTAGGAGAGGTGTCTTGGAGTATGGGAGAAGTGTGTGGGTGGGGAGATGTGTGCGGTTGAGGATGTGAGTGGGTGGGTGGGGAGGTGTGTGATGTGTGGATTTGTGGGGAACTTGTAGGTCAGTGCGGAGATCAGTGGGTTGGTGGGTGGAGGGATGTGAGTGTGGATGGGGTGTGTGGGTGGGTGAGGGATGTGTGGGAGGAGGATGTGTATTTGGGTTGGTGTGTTTGCGTGGGTGTTGGTGGGTAGTAGGATGTGTGGGTGTTTGCGGGTGGGAGATATTTGAGTGTAGGTAGGTGGGGGATGTGTGTGTGGGGGATGTGTGTTTGCGTGGGAGATGCGTGTGGTGGGGGGAGAATGTGTGTCGGTGGGGGATGTTTGTGTGGTTGTTGGGGTGTGTGGGTGGTTGTGAAATGTGTGGGTGGGCGGGGAAATATGTGTGTGGATGGAAAGATGTGTGGGTATGGGTGATTGAAGTGTAAGTGGGTGAGGGATATGTATGTGTTGGTGCGGGATGTGCGTGTGTGAGAGGTATGTGTGTGTGGTTGGAGGGTGTTTTGGCGGGTGGAGCATGTGTGTGTGGGTGAGCTTGAGTGGATTGGGGTATGTGTGAGTGGGTGGAAAGATGCGTGTGGGTGGGTGAGGGATGCGTGTGTCGTTGGGTGCGAGATTTCTGGGTTGGTGGCGGTATCTGTGAGTGGGTGGAGGGATGAGTAGGGGATGTGTGGTGGGTGGGGGATGAATGGTGGGTCGGGGGAGGGTGTGGGTATGGGTGGGTGATGTGTGAGTAGGTGAGAGATGTGTGGTGGGCTGGTGCGGGATGTGTGTGTGGGAGGTGGGATGTGTCACATAACATGAGAATATGCATTGTTTATGCTTACAACATTCATTTGACAATGTTTTGTCTTATGTGAATGCATCATGCATTGCTGATGAACGAAAGATGAGTGATTGGAAGTGCCGAATGCAAGACGGGCCTACGCACCCAATTTGTTACCCTTTGAAAATAAAGATCAATTCAAATTCAATTCAATTCAATTCTATCTTCTTCTTCTTCTTCTTCTTCTTCTTCTTCTTCTTCTTCTTCTTCTTCTTCTTCTTCTTCTTCTTCTTCTTCTTCTTCTTCTTCTTCTTCTTCTTCTTCTTCTTCTTCTTCTTCTTCTTCTTCTTCTTCTACTTCTGCATTCATCCGGAGTTTTTTTTTTCTGACGTGATTGCGTTGTGCCTGTTTACAGTAGAGTTCTTGCGCCGTTAGGCCGACACATCCGACTTCTGCGGGCATTTATTGACCAGGTTAACCTAAGCGGGGGGGGGGGGGGGGTGTCTGTCATCTAATATTGGTGCTAACTGGTGTGTAACAATATGGGACTTGCACCATATACCCTGTTCATCTGTCCCCCTCTCTTCCCTCCTCTCCTCTTCTTCCTGTCCTTCTCTTCTTGTATGGATTCCCCTCCCACTGTATTCGTATATATTTGTGCGATAAAATGTTAACAAAAAATAAATACAGAGAAAGGCAAAAAGAAAATCCTAAACTGCACAGTTTGCGGCGACTGCACTAGCCAGGCGCCCTTAATATCTCAGGCTCAAAGACACCCCCCCCCCCCCCCGCGCCATACACTGCAAGGTACTATATTGGCAGTAAATGACAGAGAGAAAGTAATCCGTCACTGATAAATTCACAGACGGGCAAGTCAAAGAATAACACAGTCAGCATAAAGAAAGAAATATTGCACCCCGCAAGATACTGATCGTAGAATGGACAGAATTTAATGTTAAAAGAGACTCACAACAAATAAATAAAATATGATGTGTCTGGAGTTTTGTTTTGACAAAATACACTCTAGGGAAAAGCGAACAAAATGTTACAGTAACTTTCAAATGTAAGACAGGAACAAACTGCGGATTTAAAATATCTTGGCTCGAGACAAGCAAAAATAGCTCAATCCAGAATAGACAAGTATGAAAATAAGCTTGTTATGATGTCAAGTTCTGGAAATAGAGCTCAACGGATTGGCTAGATTTGAGAACTTTAATGAGATTGGCACCATGTTAGATAAGAATGTTGATCGTTGCTTCAAATATTTATACATTTCAACACTCACACCCGGTTTTATATGATTGGTATACTACGCTGTTTCACTTCAACACACCCTCACACTTGACAACTTAGCAATACAACTTATTTTCTTTCTTTCTTTTTCTTTCGCTCGCTTTATACTCAAGCGTAGACCTTAAACACTATTTATAGTAGTAGTGGACTGAATTTTGCGTGTGGGTTAGCTTTCCCTTTTACCGGTGTCCCTCGGCTTAAGGCGAACCCACTCCGACTTCAGAGGTGCATACAACTTATAAGAAAAGTTACAGCATAACACATACACACGTCTGTCTTGCATCTTGTCTCTTGGTCTCCTACTGCCTGTCTTCCCCTGTAACTTTCTCGCTGTCACGAGGCACTCCAGCTTTCCCCTTCAAGTTTTATGAGTGAATCAACAAAAACACAAAGTAGAATCGGTAAGCTTAACTGGAACACAATCAGAAGGTACACAATGGGCGCTGCGGGCAAAGCATTCGTCAACATACAAACAATAACCATACACGGATACAACTACATGAACATATCTACATGAGAAAAAAAAGAACTATATATATATACACACAAACACACACAACACACACACACACACACACACACACACACACACACACACACACACACACACACACACACACACATTTCTCTCTATTTCGGGTAACCAGTACGATTTGTGACTTAACTTCTTTCAAGATATCTTCATTACCCTTGTCATCAATCCATCACTCTTCTATATAATCACTTCTTTGTAGTTTCCAAACAATGCCTGACTAGTCTGCCAATTGCCCATGTAGCACTTCGCTTTAAATCAGCCATCTGCTTTTCAACCAGCCCGGAAGCGCTCAGTTTTCAGATCATTCCGCAGGGACGATTAATTCGGTCTCCTCGTAAGAGTGTTGAGGTTTTCGGTTTTTCTTGCTTCCTTGAGTAATGCTATAGTCTGTTTACTTTTGTCTGACCCAATATAAAATTCCATATCTCAGTAACCAACTGAGGGAAAATGATGAGATTTAGCATATAATCTTATCAATATGTCCACCCAACAAAAACGATTTTGTTCTGGAGATTGTACAGCAGATTTCAAAGTTTGTTTATATGCGGTATATAATTTACGGATCAGAGATGAAGTGCACATTATTAAATGTATTACGTCTTCACACGGAACCATTAGCGTTGAATAGTTAATTTTCTCGTGGGACATGGGATTGACCTTATGATAAGAGCCTCGTGTAGTAGAACGGAGCATTACTGTAAAACAAGTTTGTTAGCGAGACATCACTAGTTTTCACCAACACATCAAAGAAATGTCGCCGCTTTCCATGATTTAAGTTGCTTTTGGACCTATCAAAAACATATTCCTTGGGTGGAGTAAATATAAGACGGCAGGAAAAATTTCATAACGATGCAACAGACAGTTTTCAAAATAATTGATCGTGAATGGAGGTATTCATTTCTGGAGAGACTATGGAAAGTGGCCTCGTCTTTTCACGAACAGGCTCGTCTGACTCATGGACTCGAAATCTCCGAGGAAGTGCCCATTCGTCGCTCTCTCTCTCTCTCTCTCTCTCTCTCTCTCTCTCTCTCTCTCTCTCTCTCTCTCTCTCTCTCTCTCTCTCTCTCTCTCTCTCTCTCTCTCGTCTCTTAAGACTTGGCTATATCAATGAATCTGCACTGATCAGAGTGTAGTTTTATCTTCTGTATACATCCTTTATGTAGTCTCGTACTGCGTGCTCGATTAACAGAACGTGTCATTAGCAGCTGACCACACACATATGTATATAGAAGATGTATAGAAGGTCCAGAAAACAGAACTCCATTTCAATACACTGACAGACCATATTCTTTGGGCATGTAGCGGGAAGGAAAAAGCTGGAGTACATCGTTACGAAGGAACAGCTAGAGGGAAAGGGATAGGATGCCGGACAGTTTGACATTATGGCATAGAGGAACATCGATATCAGATATAACTGACAGAAAACCAGACAGAAGATTGATCTACACCACACTAGAAGAAGTAGCAGCAGCAGCAGAAGAAGAAGAAGAAGAAGAAGAAGAAGAAGAAGAAGAAGAAGAAGAAGAAGAAGAAGAAGAAGAAGAAGAAGAAGAAGAAGAAGAAGAAGAAGAAGAAGAAGAAGAAGAAGAAGAAGAAGAAGAAGAAGAAGAAGTGTGAAATATGGTATTAATGTAAAGTATAAGTGAGTGCTGGAAGTGTTGTATGAGTAAGTAAAGGACCCATTTTTTACTTCTGGAGAAGTACTTTTTTACTTCCATTTTTCTACTTCTATTTCGTGCTAGCTTCATATTTGTATAGACTAATCTATACTCTTGGGGTGGTGTGGTTAATATCATACTAGTTGCGTTTACTCCCCAACACACACACACACACACACACACACACACACACACACACACAAACACACACACACACACACACACACACACACAGACACACACACATATATATACTTTCAATCTGGGAGACCAGATACATTTTTTTTTAAATCTCGTTGTGAATTCAAACTCACGTCACCAGGCAACCGTGCTATACAGCTGCCGTGTAGTAAGGTGCTATTCATACTTTGGTGACCAAACTTGAAGGTCCAGTCGTCAGTATCACGAAGACACGTTAACATCAAGGATATTCTCTGGTACACACTTTATGTAGCTGGGTCTAGCCTTCTTCTTTTTCTTATTCACAAAACAACACTAGAACACTTAGTTCACCACAAGCTAATAGTTGACAGTCAATCAGGCTTTCGGCAAAAATATTCTTGTCATACGGCCCTAACAAACATGATAGAAAACTGGGATCAAAATATTAACAACAGTACTCTAGAGTAAGCGGTGTTTATAGACTTTAGAAAAGCATTCCATATGATAGATTGTCAGAGTCTTGATTTGCAATCAATAAAGTCTCGTGGTGACTAACAGATGTGATAACAATCACTCACACAGAATGAATGTACATAACACAGTGACATCTCTCAACTACTTTAATCGCACTTCTCACAAACAGCAATCATAACAGGCATCGCTCAACTCAGCGATAATGCCATCTCAATATACATATATATATACAATACATCAGTTCATGAATGCAATATTACATACCATGCACTCAGTCTTTCTATACTCAAAAGGCTTTCTCTCATCTAGCGTCAACTCATACAATCAATACGTGCACTGCTCTCTTTCCACGTCTGTCCAGTCCTACGGTCCAAGGCTGTCTGACCGCTAGCCTCAGTGAGCCCGCGTTGGTCCTGCTTTCTCGTCTCGTGGTCTCCGTGTACCACGCAGACCCTTTCCCTGTTACTGCATCGTAAGTGTTAATGCAGTTCACGGGCGTACCTGGCCGTCGTTGCCAGGCGCTAGTGATGAAGATCCGGGGAAGATTCTGACATAGATCATACTATTCTAATTAAAAAAAAAACAAAAAAACTAGAAACAATGAAAGTAAGCTTTAATATAGTCACATTAATAAAATCATTTTTATTAGACAGAAAACAAGTAGTATCACACAATAAATCTTTATCTCAAGCCATTACCATTAATATTGGAGTACCTCAGGGGTCTATACTTGGCCCTCTGTTATTTGCCATTTATATAAATGATCTTCCGTTACACTTTTTGTCGTCCTGTGATCTATTTGCAGACGACTGCACAGTACATACAAAGGCTATTGATTGTAATATGCTAGAATCATCCTTGCAACAGGATATAATAAGTGTAGTTAACTGGAGTCATGCAAACCGCATGTAAATTAACATTTCTAAAACAAAATCTATGTTAATAGCAACCAGGCAAAGACTTTACAGTCTAAACTCGCAGAGAGCTCTTCAGCTGCACATTGGTAGCACGCCTGTAGAATGTGTAACCGAGCACAAGGCACTGGGTCTCATCGTTGATAAAAATCTAACCTTTAACCCCCATGTTCATTCTCTCGTTAAACAAATAGCCAAAAAAGTATATCAACTTGCCAAAAATTTTAAATGTCCTTGACGAAAACACAAGAAAGATATTCTATACTTCCCATATACAAACATATATTGATTATTGCTCCACAATCTGGGATGGATGCTCCAAATCGATAACAAAACGCCTTTATTCACTCCAGAAAAGAGCAGAGTGTTTAATTAATGGTGAAAAGCTTACCCACAATTCTAACCTACATAAACGTCTTCAGTTACTGCAACTCCACAAACGCCTACTATTTAATAAGGCTAAACTAATCCACAAAATCCTATTTCAAAATGCTCCAAGCTACCTTTGACCATTGTTTAAATATAACGCAAGACATAGCGAACGACACCATGTCCCTAAACCTAGGATAGACTTATATAAAACAAGCTTAGCATACTCTGCCGCTCAGTTGTGGAACAATCTTCCACAAGAAATCAAAGACACCACCAATCACTATACACACATTCGCAACCTGTTTGAACGCTACCTCAGTACAGACTACATGCCCTCATAAACAAACAAAAAACAACTACAAAAGACAAATAATAAGGGTAACTTTTCTTAAACGACAACTAGCCAAAAAACATTCCCGTGTGTGTGGAACGTTACATCTTCCTTAGGTGTTTATAATGCCCATGTGAAACATTGCCTCAGTGAGTCATGCATTATTGATTAATTTTCATGCGTTTTAATGCTTATTGTTCTTTGTTGTCAAAGATTTGCTTCATAAGTGATGTTGAATGAAAGAATGTATGAGAGGAAAGAAAGAAGAAGGGCAGAATGTCAGACGGGCCTGCCTGCCCAATTCTTAACCATTTGAAAATAAAGATTGTTCGTTCGTTCGTTCGTTCTGGTTCTTCTTCTCTTCTTCTTGTAGTCCATGCCGTGTGGTTTTGGTCATCCGTCTTTGTCGTGTATTGCCAGAAATCATCAAGAAATATCTCACTTCCAAAGGAATTTCAATCCAGGGAACTCCACCCTCCCCTCCTCCCAATTCATACACTGTGGTTAAAATAACGTTTTAGAAGCAACACAAGTGGAAGATAAACACCATGGACCACAATGAACTAACAAAGACAGTGAAGTTTATACATGGGACAACATTGCAGACATAGATAATACATTTGAAGCGAACAAAGATAAAAGTCTATGAAGAAAAATAAACAGCCAGGGTTTGATAAACATCACGACAATCAGAAAATAGACAGATGCAGGGAATCACATTTAATTTAAAACATCCCCTGCTGCCTTCCTGCTTGCGTCAACTTGTATCCAACTGAGCGATAATTCCTAAGACAATTCGCGCCGCTATAAACGGATTTCATTTTCTGAATTATACATTGTTTTAGGGTAGGGTGAACTGGGCGAATCCAAGAACATTCGCGAGACGGTCATTGGCTTATTAAAGGGTGAAACACCTTCCGGCCAGAAATAGCAGAACTTCAAATACCTTAACAACTTTATCAGCTGATTACAATCAGCGCCTGAGGTCAATGAACTCACGGGGACTATCGTTTTCTCACTAATGCCAAGAGACTTCTCAATCTGCTCATTTTAACCAGGGGAATTTATGGCAGCTAGGCACGCATTCTTTTCATAACGAATTACTTCATTCACTGCGTGCAACGGCATGCAATTGCCGACGAAGCTGTAGAATTTGTCCGCCGTTCAACTTGGACTACTCCTGCCCACAAAGTTGTCGAAATAACCCGGAGATATAGCGTAGAATGTTAATTCGTTGTCTTTGGGGAATTCCCGATTTGGCTGTAGTTTCCCGCCTTGTTTAGCATTCATTAATGGGTAACGCTTGAGAATCCGCAATTTCGCAACTGCGGAGCGCTATGGAGAACAAGTCATCTAAACTGTTCAAGAAACCTGATACGAAGGGGGGAGGGGGGGGGGGGAGAGAATGGCACGTCCCAAGCCTAAAACCATAAGACACCCGACGTTTAAGATGCGCAGCGTGGAAACCGCTAAAGACGTCAAAAAGAAGAGAGGAGAGAACCTGCCTGCGAGCTGCAGAAAAGAAACAGAACCTACAGTAACCTCAAATGAAGCTACCACGAGGATGACCGACGACAATCCACCACAGACAATAGCCAAGACTATTGAGAAGCAGAGTGAGGAGAAAGGCACCAGAGTCGGAAACACCGACTTACAGACTATCAGATGGGTTATCAAGCGCATAGAAGTGGAGCTTGTAGATAACCAGATACTGAAGCAGCTACAACTGGAAAATCTCCACATCCGAATTTTGAAGGCGGAGCGGCTACTGACATACTCCAAGATTCCTACAACTTTAGCGGTGGTGACAACAGAGGGCAGGCAGCTAGATACCAAGCCAAGCGTCGATGAACAAGAAAGCTCAACAGCCCAAACGATTCATTCCGACAATCACACAATGCTCGCGGTGCCAGAGGGCCGGTCACGGAAGAACATCGTGCCGCAGCAAGACAGAGAGAGATCTGATGATACTGCGCCGAACACCATGCTTTCAAGGAATGTCGGCTGGCCAAACAGGACAGGCACTTACGAAAGCGCAATGACAAGAGAACTTGCGCCAACTGCCTTGGCAAACATGAAGCATGATACCTGGGCTGCCCGTATCTCAAAGGACACAGAGACGTCTTAAAGACCGCTATTACACAGGCATCTCACAAGCTGAAAAAGCTCAGCTCCAAGGCTAGATTGACGAGTTGAAGAAGCAAGTCAATGCACTTCTGACACCGACACCAATCAGCGACAACGAAAAACTACTGGCTAACATAAAGGAAATCAAGCACAGTATACAGCAAGAGATGGGCATGACCGACATGAAGAAGAAGAACGAAGAAATCCTAACAGCCATTAAAACAGAGAGAGAACTGCTAAAAGTTGAAAAGGAGCTAACCAAAAAACAAGCCAGCAGAAGCCACGTGAAAGACCGCAGAGGTGCTGCAAACTGGAGTCAAGCCAAAGACCAGTGAAAAATCTCAACCTATTTTCATTGACGAATAAATTCAAGGGAAAACCAGTCTTCAACCGAAAATTTGACGCAAGCCTAGTCACTATAAAGGCAAAAATCGATAAACCTGTCGAAGAACGCAGAATACCTGAAAAGATGAAAGAGTGGACATATGAAGATATTAAGAAGGTAGCCAACTTGCTCACTGGTCGACCACAGAACAAGGAAACAAAAGCAAGTAAACAAAAGGATGAGTTCTTATAAGGACTGCATCCTATCAAAACAGACGAGCCAAAAGCCAACCCTGACCAAAGAAACGGCCAGAGGAGACGGACACAAAGGAGGACCCACCGGCCAATCCCCCAGCTGACGTCACAGGCATAAACGCTTCAAGCTCGAAAAGCCACCTAACACTGGCGCAGATGAGACAAACTTAAACCGCATCATGAACCATCACAACTGTAACCAACGCCACAGAGGCTGGTTGAACGTGGTGGAAAGATTTTTTTCCTTCTTTTTTTTTTTCTTTCTGCGAATCGGAATCGGAATCGGAATCGGAGAATCCGTTGAATGGAAATTGTTGTAAAGGTACAGTTGCACAAATATTTCAAACTTATTATGAGAAAACGAGCAAACATATTTCGTTAAAGTTTCTGGCCTCAAATTGGGCAACAAATATCGTCCACAATTAACAGTAATCCATTTTTAAAAAAGACTTTCGGCATTCTTTAAGGACAAACAAATTGCTACATAAAAGGTAGCGTTTTGTCATAGTGAAAACATCATCATCAAGTGCCATGCCAGCTGGCGTAGGTTTTCCTGATTCTCCACAGATCTCTTTCTGTGGTTTTCAGTATCAACTCCGCTGTTGATATTCCTAAATGTCACTGTCTCAATCTATCCAGTCTTTTCTCTTGAACTGCCTCTGCCTCTGTTCCCCTCGAACTTTCCAGTTGTCACAATGTTCTCCAATGCCTCTCTTCTCATCACATGACAAAAAATGCTGTTTGCCTCTTTCTTATCGTTGTCTATAATGTGTATAGAAGATTAGTAGTATGTGTCAATAGCTAAGTGACCACAAACCTATGTTTATAGAATAACTATAAAAGTTATCCACTACAGTGAGAAAAAGAAATAAAAGTGGGATTAAAGGCGCCATAATATATTTCATCCCACCGAGGTTACCCCACATGGCTCGACCTCTTTCCGAAAAGCGGTCTGCCGAAAGCGTCGCATAGAGCACGAACTCCGTTGCTCCAGCGACGAGCCACACGGATAATTGCAATATTTAACCTAATGACTGCATCAGGAAATGAACCCACAACATTCGGAGCGGTGGCTGACTAACCACACCACCAGCGAACCCCTCCACGGAGAAATAGAGTTAAAGTGCCATATTGCACCTATACTACTTTATGGTGTGAAATATGCAGACAAGGTGAGAAACATCGAATTGCAGTGGAATTGTGGTTTCTGATGAAAATACAAAGAATATCTTGGGCAGAAAGAAAAATGTATGAGAAAGTTCTACAAGAAACAAATGAAAATTGTAAATTGTTTAGAGAAATAAGACGCAAACAGTCTCGGTTTTGTGGACACGTTATGAGTAGATATCTACTATATATATAAAAGAGAATATTTCTTTGTGTGTGTGTCCTTTATGCGTTCCCGAACGGTCCATCCGATTGAGATGAAATTGTGTACAGATGTTCTCACTCCCGCGGATCCAACTGTGAAATAGTTAGTTAGTTTAAAATAAACAACTTTTCCTCAAGCACGAAAGAAAAAGGCATTACGAGCTTCAGAAACAGACGAGCAACGGGAAGCAAGACTGGAAACCAATAGAGTACGCACTACTCAAGCATGTTCATCTGGAAACCAATCGAGTACGCACTGCTCAGGCACGTTCGTCTGAAACAGGCGAGCAATGGCAAGCAAGACTGGAAACCGTTCGAGTACGCGATGCTCAAATAAAAGTGTATAGAGATAATTTATATTGCAGTAAAATAGAATCTATTCTATTTAAGACTATTAAAAAAAAAAAATAAAAGAGTTATATTTATTCTCTGGTAACTAATAAAATATCAATAAATTAGCTGCGAGGGCCCAGGGGCCGAACGCGTACTCTGTGCGCTTAGAGAAATGTATTTGAATGTATAATGACTACTTATATGAATTAAATGAGACGCTCCCGCCAGGGTCTAGGCGACGCCGGGCCGGGTCGTTAGCTAGTAAACAATAAAACATATTGCCAGGTCCGCATGGCCGAATGAATATGAATGCGTGTTCCTAAACAACCGGTGTGCTGATGCCGAGATAAGCGGTTCACCTCCTACACCGTACAACTGGACTAAAATGTTGACCTGTCGTCCTTGACTTTGGGACGTTAATTACAAGTACCTCTGAAGTCGGAGTGGGTGTGCCTGATGGCGAGGGACACTGATAATAGAGAAAGCTAACCCACACGCACGTTTAGGTACGTGTGTGGAATTATGTGCGTATCAACATGCTATTGTTATTTTTGTAACTATTTCCTGTGTTCCTTCCTTCCTTCCTTCCTTCCTTCCTTCCTTCCTTCCTTCCTTCCTTCCTTCCTTCCTTCCTTCCTTCCTTCCTTCCTTCCTTCCTCTACCTCCCACCCTCCCTCCCTCCCTTCCTTCCTTCCTTCCTTCCTTCCTTCCTTCCTTCCTTCCTTCCTTCCTCCCTTCCTTCCTCCACTCCTTCCTTCCTTCCTTCCTTCCTTCTTTCCTTCCTTCCTTCCTTCCTTCAGTCCATCTGTCCGTCCATCCGTCCATTCTTCCTTCCTGCCTGACTACCTGCCTGCCTGCCTGCCTGCCTTCCTTCATACCTACCTACCTTCCTACCTGCCTGTCCGGCTGCCCACCCGCCGGCCTGCTTACCTACTTACCTATTTACCTACATTCCTTCCAACCTATCTTCCTACCTACCTACATACCTACCTACCTACCTACTTTCCTACCGTCCTACCTACCTATTACATACCTACCCACTTTCTTACCTCTCTACCTAAAGTACCTATCTACCTAATACCTACCTGCCTGCCTACCTACCAACCTAACTACCAATCTAGCTACCTGCCTACCTGCCTGTCTACCTGCCTGCCTACCTACCAACCTAACTACCAATCTAGCTACCTGCCTACCTGCCTGCCTACCTGCCTGCCTACCTAACTTCCTTCCTTCCTAACAATCTGTCAGTTCGTCTGTTTGCTGACCTGCCTGTCTGTATACATATTTATCCACCATGAAGGCAGGCTGTAGTTACTGCATGTATAGCTGATAGGAAGGCAGGCTGTAGTTACTGCATGTTCATCTGGCAGGAAGGCAGGCTGTAGTTACTGCATGTTCAGTTGGCAGGAAGCCAGGCTTTACTGCAAACCGCAGGATATAATCAGTTAGCGAAAAGAACTCCGTTGGGTGAAATGTATGTTAGAACAGTGCGAACATGTGATTAGTTTAGTTTAGTCGACGGATCAACATCACGGCACACGGGTGTAACCCATAAGCGCTCCGTTCTAACCCATAAGTGCTCCGTTCTACTCCTAACTCAAGCCTGAGTCCGGAGAATCCCAACTCAGTGGAGGAACTCCGTAGCACCGGCGAGAATCCTGAAATAATTTAGGTAGATTTTTAACTCGAAATTTTGCCCGGGCAGCGCCGTTAGGCTACTCTTTTTCAATTTTCAATTGCCAAGGAATTTTTTACGTGCTCAACAATACACACAGGCGTCCGATCTCATTACCCAGAGACCAGGGGAAAATTTGTTACTAGAGGTCCACGTGAAAAAATCCATTCCTCGAGACCACTCAGCCCTTCTCAAAATGTGATTAAATTATAATGTTTGTACAAACAGTGTAGGCGGTGTAAATGGGTTTGTTCCGTAAGGCAGAGAAAACAACGTTTATCTGTAATTATCGTTAGCTGTTAGACGCCAAGCTACGGTACCCCGGGACAGAAGGATTAAATAACCACGAACTGAGTCGGACGTCAGCACCATGCAATATCTCCAAAATCCGCACAACAGAGCAGGGGAAGTCCGAATATTTAATATAATGTTGACATTGATTTTCTCCAGCTGCGCACTGGGATGGAGTCTGTAGAGGAAACGCCACCAAACTGATCATAATCTCAGCCAGGTCGTGAGCACGGTTCTGAATTATGACCGGGTTACAAACTAACGTACATCTATCTCCTCAGATGTCAAATGTCATGGCCGGATTTGCACACCCCGCTTGTTTCTGAGGGTGAGAGGGGAGGCGAGCTCTTCAGTAAGTCGTCCCCGTGGATGTAATACTCTCTTGCCGAGTCGAGAGGAAAGTCCCTACCTCAGCCTCACGCAGATAGAGGAAGTCACTACGTCAGCCTCACGCAGATAGAGGAAAGTCTCTACCCCAGCCTCACGAAGATAGAGGAAAGTCCATACCAAGCCTCACACAGATAGAGGAAAGTCCCTACACCAGCCTCATGCAGATAGATGAAAATCTCTACCCCAGCCTCACGCAGATAGATGAAAGTCTCTACCACAGCCTCACGCAGATAGAGGAAAGTCTCTACACCAGGTCACGCAGACAGATGTAAGATCTTCACGGCACTCAGGCCACGTGACCGCAAATGCCCCGGACTTCAGATTTAACACTTGGACTTACAGAGGATTTATCAACCAACCGACACTCAACCAACCAACCAACCCACCACTCAACTACTCAATTATCCAAACAACCAACCAACCAACCAGCCAACCAATCAACAAATCAACCAATCAACCAAACAACCAACCAACCAACCAGCCAACCAATCAACAAATCAACCAATCAACCAAACAACCAAACGACCAACCAGCTACTCAATTATCTGCACAACAAACCAACAAACCAACCAACCAAACAACCAACCAATCAGCCAGCTAACCAACCAAGTAATCAATCAATCAATTAATCAATCAATCAATCAATCAACCAACCACTCAACCACTCAATTATCCACACAACCAAACAACTAATTAACCAAACAACCAGCCAGCCAACCAACCAGCCAGCCAACCAACCAATCAACCAGCAAATCACATTAACATTGATTACCACAAAGTGATAGATAGTTAACAGAGCTGTCAAACACTGTGAAGACAGTAAAGGGAATAACCCTTTCATGCGCCTTGAGGCACACTAGGTGTATGTTGCTAGGCCCATACTTGTGTAGAACACTCAACACTAGCCTACAGATGTGGTCAATGATATATGATGCTAGGCCCATACTTGTGTTGTGTAGACCATTCAACACTAGCTGACAGAGGTGGTCAATAGTATATGATGTTAGCCCCATACTTGTGTTGTGTAGACCATTCAACACTAGCTGACAGATGTGGTCAATAGTATATGATGTTAGCCCCATACTTGTGTTGTGTAGACCATTCAACACTAGCTGACAGATGTGGTCAATAGTATATGATGTTAGTCCCATACTTGTGTAGACCATTCAACACTAGCCTACAGAGGTGGTCAATAGTATATGATGTTAGCCCCATACTTGTGTTGTGTAGACCATTCAACACTAGCTGACAGATGTGGTCAATAGTATATGATGTTAGCCCCATACTTGTGTTGTGTAGACCATTCAACACTAGCTGACAGATGTGGTCAATAGTATATGATGTTAGCCCCATACTTGTGTAGACCATTCAACACTAGCTGACAGATGTGGTCAATAGTATATGATGTTAGCCCCATACTTGTGTTGTGTAGACCATTCAACACTAGCTGACAGATGTGGTCAATAGTATATGATGCTAGGCCCATACTTGTGTAGACCATTTAACACTAGCTGACAGATGTGGTCAATAGTATATGATGTTAGCCCCATACTTGTGTTGTGTAGACAATTCAACACTAGCTGACAGATGTGGTCAATAGTATATGATGTTAGCCCCATACTTGTGTTGTGTAGACCATTCAACACTAGCTGACAGATGTGGTCAATAGTATATGATGTTAGCCCCATACTTGTGTAGACCATTCAACACTAGCTGACAGAGGTGGTCAATAGTATATGATGCTAGGCCCATACTTGTGTAGACCATTTAACACTAGCTGACAGATGTGGTCAATAGTATATGATGTTAGCCCCATACTTGTGTTGTGTAGACCATTCAACACTAGCTGACAGATGTGGTCAATAGTATATGATGCTAGGCCCATACTTGTGTAGACCATTCAACACTAGCCTACAGAGGTGGTCAATAGTATATGATGTTAGCCCCATACTTGTGTTGTGTAGACCATTCAACACTAGCTGACAGATGTGGTCAATAGTATATGATGTTAGCCCCATACTTGTGTAGACCATTCAACACTAGCTGACAGAGGTGGTCAATAGTATATGATGTTAGCCCCATACTTGTGTTGTGTAGACCATTCAACACTAGCTGACAGATGTGGTCAATAGTATATGATGTTAGCCCCATACTTGTGTAGACCATTCAACACTAGCCTACAGAGGTGGTCAATAGTATATGATGTTAGCCCCATACTTGTGTTGTGTAGACCATTCAACACTAGCTGACAGATGTATGATGTTAGCCCCATACTTGTGTTGTGTAGACCATTCAACACTAGCCGACAGATGTGGTCAATAATATATGATGCTAGGCCCATACTTGTGTAGAACATTCAACACTAGCTGACAGATGTGGTCAATAGTATATGATGCTAGGCCCATACTTGTGTTGTGTAGACCATTCAACACTAGCTGACAGATGTGGTCAATAGTATATGATGTTAGCGCCATACTTGTGTAGACCATTCAACACTAGCTGACAGATGTGGTCAATAGTATATGATGCTAGGCCCATACTTGTGTTGTGTAGACCATTCAACACTAGCTGACAGATGTGGTCAATATTATACAGGGCGCATTTACCTCCCATACCATTTTCTGGTACATATTTCAGGTGGCGTCTACCTGGAGGCCAGGCTGAATTTAAAATTTGGCCTCGATGGGATTCAAACACCCAAACATCGGGCTAGTGGGCATGCTTTCTGGAAACTGCGCTACCTCGGTTTTAAATATGCTCAACGTTAAGCCATTGGAAACGCTTACAGCCGCTGTTGTTGTGTGGCAATACGCTAGCAAATCCGTGAACCTTTAACCAAGTATCATGCACATACAAGTGTATTGTGTTATAACACGAAAGAAGGATACAGGATTCATCTCCATGGATGATGCCACTGATTATTCGGATTGTCTCGGCTGTTTTATCAGATCCTGACGGCTCTTGGACAATTCGTCAGCTTTGTGAGTCTCCAGGCACATTATGCAAATAACAATGGCTCGTTCGAACATTACTATCACCGACAAATAAATGCTTCCTGATGTCAGAGTCCACTTTAATCTACTAGTTTGGCACTCAAAGTTACCGTAACATGGCGCCCGAGTTGTGTACAAATACAGGCTTTGTCTTCATTATGTATATGCTGGAGCTTTAAGGCAGCAGACATGCCGATA
Source organism: Cepaea hortensis (assembly GCA_963921405.1). Classification (NCBI taxonomy): domain Eukaryota; kingdom Metazoa; phylum Mollusca; class Gastropoda; order Stylommatophora; family Helicidae; genus Cepaea; species Cepaea hortensis. Next base: position 197,244,377 of record OY992877.1, on the reverse strand, counting down.
TTATTAAGTCCTTGTGACGGAAGACTTGCATCTGGGGCCACTATTTCCAAGCCCCACCGACTGGTGACGTGAATCTGGAAGCGATATTTCGAAATCCTTGTGATAGGAGGACTACTTTGAGGCCGATATTTCAAAGTCGTTGTGATGGGAGAACTACGTTGAGGCCAACATTTCCAAGTCCTTGTGAAGGGAGAACTACTCTGAGGCCGACATTTCCAAGTCCTTGTGATGGAAGAACTACTTTGAGACGGACATTTACAAGTTCTTGTAATGGGAGAACTACTTTGAGGCCGACATTTCCAAGTCCTTGTGATGGGAGAACTACTTTGAGGCCGACATTTCCAAGTCCTTGTGATGGGAGAACTACTTTGAGACCGATATTTCTAAGTCCTTGTGATGGAAGAACTACTTTTAAGCCGACATATATAAGTCGTTGTGAAAAAAGTCGCTTAAAAGTCGACAGGGTCGACTTCATTGCTCCGGGTTTTTATCCCATATGGCTCGGTCTCTTTCCGCAGCACGGAAAGCGTCGCACAAAGCACGAACTCCGTAGCTTTTAGCGACGACCCATGGGAGTCTCCGAAACATTTAACTCGTAAACCGAAGGACACGGCCCGGAATCGAACCCACAACCTTCGGCTCACGAGTCAAACGTCAAATGGCTTGACCACTTCGCCACAGAGCCTCCCGAAGTCGTTGTGATGGGAGAACTACATTGAGGCCGACATTTCCAAGTCCTAGTGATGGGAGAACTACCTTGAGACTGAAATTTTCAAGTCCTAGTGATGGAAGAACTACTTTTAGGCCGACATATATACGTCGTTGTGATGGGAGAACTACTTTGAGGCCGACATTTCCAAGTCCTTGTGATGGGAAAACTACTTTGAGGCCGATATATCCAAGTCTTTGTTATGGGAGAACTACTTTGAGGCCGACATTTCCAAGTCCTTGTGATGGAAGAATACTTTGAGGCCGATATTCACAAGTCCTTGTGATGGGAGAACTAGTTTGAGACCGATATTTCCAAGTCCTTGTGATGGAAGAACTACTTTGCAGCCGACATATATAAGTCCTTGTGATGGGAGAACTACTTTGAGGCCGATATATCCAAGTCTTTGTGATGGGAGAACTACTTTGAGGCCGACAATTCCAAGTCCTTGTGATGGAAGAATACTTTGAGGCCGATATTTCCAAATCCTTGTGATGGGAGAACTACTTCGAGGCCGACATTTTCAAGTCCTTGTGATGGCAGAACTACTTTGAGGCCGACATTTCCAAGTCCTTGTGACGACATAACTACTTTGAGGCCGACATTTCCAAATCCTTGTGATGGGAGAACTACTTTGAGGCTGACACTTCCAAGTCCTTTTGATGGGAGAACTACTTTGAGGCCTATATTTCCAAGTCCTTGTGATGGCAGAACTACTTTGAGGCCGACATTTCCAAGTCCTTGTGACGACATAACTACTTTGAGGTCGATATTTCCAAATGCTTGTGATGGGAGAACTACTTTGAGGCCGACACTTCCAAGTACTTGTGGAGGGAGTCTTGCATCTAGGGCCGCTATCTGCAAGTCACATGACGAGTGATTTACACCAGAAACATATATTTCCAAGTCCTTGTGACGGGAGATCAGTATTTGGAACCAGTATGTTCAAATCATTGTGATGGGAGACTTTTATCTTTGACTGACAATTGCAAGTCCTTGTGACGGGAGACTTAGATCACTTTACGACTGCGAACCCAGGTCTATTTCATAACTACGTCTCATGGTGATTCAAACACCAGACAACCGGGTCAGCAGGCAATTTAGCCTGTCACCGTGTTACCTCGGCTCTGGAGGTTTCAGAGATACTCAGTGGTAAACCATTGGAAACATTTACCATTTAAGATGTAGGACGGAGCACGTGTGGGAAAGTCCCGAGTGTTGTGATGTCGGTTCTTGACTTCTCAACTCGACTCAACACATCTCAAACATGTTACAGCCTCTGTTGATGTGTGGCAATACGCTAGAGAATCCGCGAACCGTTCCCCAATGTATCAAGCACATCCAAGTGTATTGTGTTGCAACACGAGAAAGGGAGACACGATACCTCTCCTGGGAAGATGTCACTGTTTTATTCAAATTGTCCAAGTTATTTTATCAGATCCTGACGGTTCTTGGACAATCCGCCAGCTTTGTGAGTCTCCAGGCACATTATGCAAACAACAATGGCTTGTTTCAACGTTACAATTATTGACAAAGAATGACTTTCCTGGTGTCAGAATTCACTTTCATGTACCAATTGGGCACGTATTTCATACAGTGAGGGCATGATGGTGGCCGGGTTGTGTACAAGTAGAGGCGCCGTCTTCTGTATGATTTATTCACTCTTTAAAAAGGCAGACTGACCCACATGTGATGTGATGGGAGACTTGTATCTGGGACCAATATTTCCACTGGAATTACCTGTGAACCCAGATCGATTTTAAAACTCTTGTCTCGTGAGGGATTCAAACACCCAATCAGGCAGACAAGTTCGCTATCCAATGCGTCACCTCGACTCCCGAGACGTCAAAGATACTCAATGTTAAACAACTGGAAACATTTTACATTGAAGATTAGGACGGAGCAGGTATGGTATTGTCCCAGTTCTGTGATGTCGGTTCTTGGCTCAATTTAGCTCAACTCTATTGGAAACCATTGCCACACGGAAACGCAAAAGCCACTGGAAACGTTTACAGTCGCTGTTGTTCTGTGGCAATTCGCTAGAAAATCCGTGAACCTTTCCCCAAGTATCAAGCATATCCAAGTTTATTGTCTTGTAACACGAAATAAGGTGACAGGATACATCTCAAGGGATGATACCATTGTTTATTCCGAAAGCCCGTATTATTTTATTTTCTTACTGACGGTTCTTGGACATTCCGCCAGCTTTGTGAGTCTCCAGGCACATTATGCAAATAACAATGGCTTGTTTGAATGTTACCTTTCCTGACGAAAATGTCTTTCTTGGTGTCAGAATTCACTTTAATGTACCAGTTGGGCGCGTAGTTCATACACACAGTGACCGAATTATGGCGGTCGAGTTGTGTGCAAGTAGAGGCGCCGTCTTCTGTATTGATTTATCCGCTCTTTGAGGCGGAAGACTGACCGACACATGGGTTTATTACCAAGTCCTTGTGAAGGGAAACTTGTTCCTGAGATCGATATTTCCAAGTCCTAGTGAGGTAAGATTTGTATTTGGTGCCGATATTTCAAAATATTTATTGCGAATATTTACAAATCCTTGTCTCGGGAGACTTTATCAGGTACCGATATTTCCAAATCCGTGTGATGGAAGACCAGTATCTGGTGGAGGTTTTTCCAAGCTCTTGTGAAGGGCGGCCAGTATTAGGGATCGATATTTCCAAGTCCTATAAAACCAGAAACCAGTGTCTGATCCTTATGATGGGTGACTTCTGGGACCGATATTTTCAATAACATGTCACGAGAGACTTGTGTCTGGGACAGGTATTTGTAAGTCCTTTGACGGGAGACTTGTATTTAGGTAAACTTTTTAAAGTACGTGTGACGGGAGACCAGTTACTGGAACAGACATATCCAAGACCATGTGAATCTAGGACCAATATTTCCAAATCCTTGGGATCGGGGGATGGAATATTTAAGCCCATATAAGCAAGCCCGTGTGACGGGAGACTTGTATTTGTCTCAGATATTTCAAGGGCCTTGCGAAGGAGACTTGTAGCTGAGGCCGATATTCTAGGTCCTTTGAAACGAGAGGTCAGTATTAGGGGTCAATACTTCCAAGTCTTTGTGACAGCTGACGTGTTCTTGGGATCGAGATTTCCAAATCCTTGTATCGGGAGACTTGTATCTGAGACCGGATACTGACATTACTACCGAAAACAGATTGGTGTACAGAAATATGAGTCTAACATTATATGTCCAATGCGCACTGAGACGTATAGAAAGGTCCTTTTTACTTTACACGTATGATCTTACATTGTATTTTCAGTGTGTGAATCTTACAATCGCTTCTCTCTAATGTTTTGGGAAATATAATCATTGATGTTATAATTCCCGAAGGGACCTGTTTCCCAGGACGCACGGCGAGGACGTGATAGTTGGTCTTGGCCAGTATAAAGCTGACCCTGGTGCCTTGGAAACACATCAGCGTCCCTGATATGATACAAGCATTGGTGTGTTCACTTATTTCAGTTTATGTTCCTAAGTAGGCTTTATCTTTTTTTTTTTTTTTTTTATCATAGTTGGGAAACACGATCAACCGTGTTAATAAATTATAAATGCATAGGGACAATTATAATATCATATAGAAGGTGCGTCACAGAGATTAATAGTTGAATAGGTCGAGCAAAAGCTGCATTTCAGAAAATGAAAAATATCTTATGCAGTAAGTCACTATCATTGAATGTCAGAAAGCGAATGCTGACATGTTATATGAACTCATTTTGTTGTTCAGAAGTATATCATGCTCGGAATGTAAATGAACAAATTAGGAAGAACTTGGAAGCAAGCGAGATGTGGTTCCTGAGACGAATGTTGCGAATACCTTGGACTGTCAGAGTAACTAACAACGGTTGCTTGGAAGAGGCTAATGAAAGTTGAACACCACATGAGAGAGGCAAACAACATTCTTTGATAATGTGTTGAGAAGAGAAGCATTGGAAACCATCGTGACAACTGGAGAGATCAGCCAGAGAAGAAGCAAAGCAAACCAAGAGAAATAAAGCCGGATTGATTGTGAAGGTGACTTGGAGGGATATCATCAGCAAAGTTTATCCAGAACACCATAGGCGAAGATCTGTGCAGAGACCTGAACGCCTACGCCAGCTGACAAGGCAGATGGCGATGTTAGAAATAGGTTTAATTTGCTGGAAGGAGTTATTGATTACACATGAACATAAATATCAGGTGACAAAGATGTTTCCATTGTATTACCAAATCCGGTCTGGGCGATAATTAAAAAAGAAACGCTACTCACTCAACCCACGCAAGACTCTCATGAGAGTCAATAGTTCACAGTTCACTAATGATGTCTAAGAACCGAACTGATGAATAATGCAATTACCTAATCTCATTAATAGTACCAGCATTTACCCCGGGGTTGCTGATTGGCTTATGTTTGTAGCCCAAGCTGTCTTCTTCTTTCCCCAGTCGATGCGAAACAATCCATTGTATTTCTACCGTTTTGGACTTCTGGCATAATTCACATAGTGCTGCCTTTAGGTCTGCTAGTTCTCTACTGTTTTTGCTCTTCGCTATTGAAACAATTGACTTTGTTTCTTTCTGTGAAGAGAGCTCTTTATTTCTCTTTATTTCACTCTGTAAACAACATTTCCTCTGTAGAAGAGAAAATTTCTCCCTAATTAGTTTTATTATTACATTTTAACAGCTTTAACTTACAATTACAGAAGCTGGACTTGGTAGTTTCGTATGATTATGATTTTCATTCTCTCATTCGTTCACGGCAGCAGAATTTATGATTTGCATCACAGGTGAGATGGACATGGTCATCTGACTATGTTTGCAAAACAACCGTAAACGACATGGCTTTAAAACGAGAGGAAGAACTGGACTTACATGTATCGACAGCATCGGAGATATTTTACTATAGCAAGGAATCTCATCAGCCAGAGCTATCTACCTAACATCAGCCTTACCTCGACATCAGCACATCGGATATTTAAGAACTTTCGTTCTTATACATTCGGCCATGCTGACCTGCAGTAACACTGATAATAGGGAAAGCTAAACCACACGCAAAAATCAGTCCAGTGCTACTAGAAGTATTCAGCACGTGAATGGACTGCGCTTGAATAAAAAACGAGCGGAAAAAGCACCCCCACAAAGCTTCACAACAAGCAATGACCAGAATATACGTAAGCCCCAGTCTCCAGTCCACCTCTGGATAGATAAGACAAGATAAGACTTCCATTTCGGCTTCAGTCTCGGACTGGGCTGCTATTATAGAAACATTGAAATCCCCAAACAATTCACAGACAGAGGATTAGCTCTGGATTTTCGTTACATACTCCAGTACTGCCATGAATACGACATAGTACATTTTACAGACCACGATGAACTGAAAAAGACACTGAAATATTGCATAAGACAACATTGCAGACATAGACAATTTCAAGCCAACGTAAGAAAAATCAGAAGAAGTTCTGTATCCTAAGAGTTTTGTGTCCAACAGATTCCTGTCATATGTGCTTCACAATCATCTCAGACTATACATCTGAAGTCGGAGTGGGTTCGCCTGATGCGAGGAACACTATTAATAGGGAAAGCTAATCCATACGCCAAATTCACTCCAGCACTACTAGAAGTAGTTGTGTATGGACTACGCTCGAGTTTAAAGCCAGCGAGCCCAAATAAATAACAACAATCTCAGACTGTGTAGGTCAGCATGGCAGAATGAATAAGATCATCTTAAACATCCGATGTGATGATGCTGAATTAGCGGGTTCAACTACTACCCAGGTCAGTTGGACTAAAATGTTGACTTCTCGTCCTTGATTTTGGGACGTAAATTACAAGTACCTCAGGAGTACCTCGCCTGAAGGCGAGGGATATTGGTAATAGGGACAGCTAATTCACACGCAAAAATCAGTCCAGTGCACCAGAAGTAGTAGCAAGAGTATGGACTACGGCTGAGTTCAAAGCGAGCGAACGCAACAACAACAAACGACAACAACAACAACAACAACAACAACAACAACAAAACAAAACAAATCGCAGGCTGTTTACATGCACACTCAGCGCTTGCTCTTCTCTTTAAAGTTCGATACTTACGTCACGAACATATTCATTATTATAAAAACATGTGCAAATTGTACAATATCCACACTCCCTCACTCCACACAGACACAACGTAATGTAAACGTACCTTTGACAAGCGCAAGCAGCAATAGGCACAGGGAGCTCAAGCAAAAGGCACTCAGTGGGGGAGGGGGTCGGTGTCACGCATACCGCCTTTACTTCCCAAAACATTTCCGGGTACCCGTTTTAGGCCGAGTCGATGCGGGAGCAAAGGTCAATTTTAACATTTCAAAACCGTCCTGATGGGGCTCGAACCCAAGACCACTGGTACGACAGGCTTCTAGCTACATTTCTACGGCTACGACTAAGCCTACCACGACGGCTACCACTATGCCTACCACTACGGCTACCACCACAGCTACCACTACGGCTACCACCACAGCTACCACTACGGCTACCACCACAGCTACCACTACGGCTACCACCACAGCTACCACTACGGCTACCACCACAGCTACCACTATGCCTACCACTACGGCTACCACCACGGCTACCACCACGGCTACCACTACGGCTATCACCACAGCTACCACCATAGCTACCACTACGGCTACCACCACAGCTACCACTACGGCTACCACCACAGCTACCACCATAGCTACCACTATGGCTACCACCACAGCTACCACTACGGCTACCACCATAGCTACCACTACGGCTACCACCACAGCTACCACTACGGCTACCACCATAGCTACCACTACGGCTACCACAATAGCTACCACTACGGCTACCACCACAGCTACCACTACGGCTACCACCACGGCTACCACCACAGCTACCACTACGGCTACCACCATAGTTACTACCACGGCTACCAACACAGCTACAATTACGGCTACCACCATAGCTACCACTACGGCTACCACGACAGCTACCACTACGGCTACCACTACGGCTACCACCACAGCTACCACCATAGCTACCACTACGGCTACCACCACAGCTACCACCATAGCTACCACCACGGCTACCACTACGGCTACCACCACAGCTACCACTACAGCTACCACCACGGCTACCACCACGGCTACCACTACGGCTACCACCACAGCTACCACTACAGCTACCACCACGGCTACCACTACGGCTACCACCACAGCTACCACCATAGCTACCACTACGGCTACCACCACAGCTACCACCACGGCTACCACCACAGCTACCACCATAGCTACCACTACGGCTACCGCCACAGCTACCACCACGGCTACCACTATGCCTACCACTACGGCTACCACTACGGCTACCACCACAGCTACCACCATAGCTACCACTACGGCTACCGCCACAGCTACCACCACGGCTACCACTATGCCTACCACTACGGCTACCACCACAGCTACCACCACAGCTACCACCACGGCTACCACCATAGCTACCACCACGGCTACCACTACGGCTACCACTACGGCTACCACCACAGCTACCACTACGGCTACCACCATAGCTACCACTACGACTACCACCACAGCTACCACCACGGCTACCACCACGGCTACCACCACGGCTACCACAACAGCTACCACTACGGCTACCACCACAGCTACCACCATAGCTACCACTACGGCTACCACCACGGCTACCACTACGGCTACCACCACAGCTACCACTACGGCTACCACCACAGCTACCACCATAGCTACCACTACGGCTACCACTACGGCTACCACTACGCCTATCACCATAGCTACCACTACGGCTACCACCACGGCTACCACCACGGCTACCACCACAGCTACCACTACGGCTACCACCACAGCTACCACGACGGCTACCACTACGGCTACCACTACGCCTATCACCATAGCTACCGCTACGGCTACCACCACAGCTACCACTACGGCTACCACCACGGCTACCACCATAGCTACCGCTACGGCTACCACCACAGCTACCACTACGGCTACCACCACGGCTACCGCCACGGCTACAACCCCGGCTACCACTACGCCTACCACCACGGCTACAACCCCGGCTACCACTACGCCTACCACTACGGCTACCACCACAGCTACCAATACATAAAAAGAGAAAGAATAAAATTAATGCTATCAAAAAAATACATTTTAAATGCTACAACTTTGACATAATGGCTCTATAATTAGCAACAATTGGGATTTTAATTTTTAAACAAAACACAAAAAAAAATCGAGACGCGCGCTGGCCATGACAATGCAGAGGCTAATCAGTATTGAGAGCCTTTAGCACAAGACCAAAAAACAAATTGTTGTGTTTTCCGCCCACTCGCTTTGAACTCAGGCGTGGTCCATACACGTGCTACTACTACTTCTAGTGCACTGGACTGATTTTTGTGTGTTGATTTGCTTTCCCTATAACCAGTGTGCCTCGCCATCCAGCAAACCCACTCCGACTTATTGGGTACTTGTAATTTACATCTCCAAGTCAAGGACGAGAAGTCAACATTTTAGTCCAACTGACCGGTATAGTGCTACCTCGGCATCAGCACACCGGGTGTTTAAGAACGAGCGCTCTTACCTAGTCGACTATGCTAACCTCAGGGACATCAGAGGATCATGGTACACTGAGAATACAGCCGTAGAATTTGAAGAACAGGTGCAGATGTCAAGGCTGTTGTTGGTAGGCTTGTGGAGAACAAACGCAGACACAGGCTAGATATAAATATGTGGATATCTAGTGTCACTACATGTCGTGGGACAGGAACCAGCCAAGGTCTGTAATGTGATAATGCCATCACATGTTGTAGGAACCAGCCAAGGTTTGTAATGTGATAATGCCATCACATGTTGTAGGAACCAGCCAAGGTCTGTAATGTGATAGGGCCATCACACGTTGTAGGGACCAGCCAAGGTCCGTGATGTGATAGGGACATCACATGTTGTAGGAACCAGCCAAGGTCTGTGATGTGATAATGCCATCACATGTTGTAGGAACCAGCCAAGGTCCGTGATGTGATAGGGACATCACATGTTGTAGGAACCGGCCAAGGTCTGTGATGTGATAAGGCCATCACATTCTGGAGGCCTGGATGCACGGAGAGAAGGCTAGCCAGTCTTCCTCTCACTTAGCGAGACGAGGAACGCAGACGCCGTACTCTCGCCAGACCGCCATGACGTTATCCGCGTAACTCCATCTCACCCACGCCAGTAAGCCCTTAAGTGTAATAAATCATCATCATGATACACCAAGGCAGGCGGAGAAGCCGAACATGTGCCTACACAACCGTCTGTTTCTCCTGGTTCTGATTTGTTCTACAGATGACCATCGTGTGTACCAGTATACCAACACATCCATTAATTGTTTCCTGTTGACTGTCTCTCACACTCTCTGTTGACCTGTCTCTCACACTCTCTATTGACCTGTCTCTCACACTCTCTATTAACCTGTCTCTCGCTATGTCACAGAATGATGATAGTTTAGTGATTCCTAGGTAAAATTAAATGTAACATTAATGGCAATATAGGAGAAGGGTTAACAATCGAGTCGTTCAATCTGAGAGAAGGATAAATGGAAGGTTAGTGACCGAATATCAGAGACAGGTGTTCGCAGAGGTCAGTGCCTACCGATCTTATCGGCCGACAAGGCGGAGACACGAATACATCGGAACGGGGAACCCGAAGACGGTGTAATCTCTTTGAAGTGCGACGAGCGATGAACGAGGGAAACAGCGGAGGAACATAGTAGCGCGAGCAACTGACGTATACGTGATTTCACGGAACTTTTGATGTTACGGAAACGGCAAATGCGACTGTTGATGTATGGACATCAAACACTAACGAAGAACGGAAAGCCCAATATAAATAGTAGAAACTGGGGTTTCGGGTTTAGTGTGTGCTACCTAACGGGACGGCAAACTGGATTTATGTCTCCTGAAAATAGCAAAGAAATCATCCCGGGAAATGGGATAGAAGTGCTTGTGTGCTAATGGATTTCAGTGTTTGGAGTGTCATAAATTAATTATATAAGGTATTGTAAACTTAGAGGAATAGTATCATAGGGATATAGATGTTTGTGCTTAGCAGTGTTTTCTATTAGTGAGTAGTTTAGACTGTAGTGCACTCATCTGTCTTATGTCTGAGTGTTCTTCGGAGGCTTCTCATTATGGCCGGAGAAAGACATTCACATAAGAAGTAGTTTAAAACAGACTCATATCACCTGATTGTATTATCCCACAGGTTTCATATATATTCCTGACCTGTTCAGAAAAGAGTAAAGATCTTAAAGTCACAGGTGCAGTGAAAGTATGTCACTATAGCAAACTCAACCTAAACAGTCAATAAGAGTGGGTTGACATAACGAATGGCAAGAAACAGGTTTTGGAGAACCTTAGTGAAAGAACTTTATTCAAGCAGAGCAAATAGGCTAAAACATTGTAATTGGGTACTCACCTAAACGAAACAGTGAAGAACTATAGACTAGTTTACCTATATTCAGAAAACGGTTAAATAACTGTGGACAGGTGTGAGGTGTTTTCACTGATGGATTATAATAACATAAAAACGGAAAACTCTGTCTAATGAAGGGACTTACCGTGATCACATTACTTTACGGTGATACAGTGGTGAACAGTTGTTTTTTTA
>OY992877.1:197195489-197230489 GCA_963921405.1 Cepaea hortensis | reverse complement strand
AGAATAAGATAGGCAATATATATCTCTCTTTATCAAATCTCTCTCTCTCTCTCTCTCTCTCTCTCTCTCTCGCTCTCTCTCTCTCTCTCTCTCTCCTAAATTATCTCCTCCCTCCTCTCTCTCTCTCTCTCTCTCTCTCTCTCTCTCTCTCTCTCTCTCTCTCTCTCTCTCTCTCGTGTGTGATCTGAGAACAGCACTGTTTCACCAGTGCGTAAAAGCTTTTAGCCTACCGGTTTCACATGTGTCGCGTAATCTGATAACTCTAAACTTACCGCATTTCATCTCCCTCACCACATGCACTGTCTCTCCCTCACCACATGCACTGTCTCTCCCTCACCACATGCACTGTCTCTCCCTCACCACATGCACTGTCTCTCCCTCACCACATGCACTGTCTCTCCCTCACCACATGCACTGTTTCTCCCACACCACATGCACTGTCTCTCATTCACCATATGCACTGTCTCTCCCTCACCGCATGCACTGTCTTTATGAATTCAAACATAATTCTAACACTTTAGGTGCAAGTTCTGGAAATGCCCTTGGGTGACAGGAAGTCAATCTCCTAGCAGCTTTCTCCTCATAGCGCCATATCTCCTCAAGAGGAGCCTCCTTCTCTCTTAGTTGGCTTGGTTATCCTCTTTACACTCATATTAAGACTTCTTTCATGGTTGGTTAGATTATGCAGCTGAACTGTTTGTACGGAATGGGGAAGCTAGCGCCATGTGAAATTCTCCTTGGTCCCCGTTTACGACATGTATTGGGGCTAGAGAATGCCACTATTCTTACATTCTTTAAACGTCCCTTGAGGAATACCGATTACCTAAGACAGAGGCATGGAGAAACAACATCGATACAATGGATACAGAACACTGTGGGCTGAGATCTGTGGAGACAGGGGCATGGAGAAACAACATCGATACAATGGATACAGGTCACTGTGGGATGAGATCTGTGGAGACAGAGGCATGGAGAAACAATATCAATACAATGGATACAGAACACTGTGGGCTCAGATCTGTGGAGACAGGGGCATGGAGAAACAACATCAATACAATGGATCCAGAACACTGTGGGTTGAGATCTGTGGAGACAGGGGCATGGAGAAACAACATCGATACAATGGATACAGAACACTGTGGGTTGAGATCTGTGGAGACAGGGGCATGGAGAAACAACATCGATACAATGGATACAGGTCACTGTGGGCTGAGATCTGTGGAGACAGAGGCATGGAGAAACAATATCAATACAATGGATACAGAACACTGTGGGCTGAGATCTGTGGAGACAGGGGCATGGAGAAACAACATCAATACAATGGATCCAGAACACTGTGGGCTGATATCTGTTGAGACAGACGAACGCATGCGCCATTTGGCAGAGGGCATGAGGATGATCATGAACTAGCACATGGAACTCTTCCCGAACTTGTGCATCCCCTAGATTTGTGGTAAGCGTGTCAGTACAAGTCCCTTACACACACTATAGGCTCATTGTGCACACGGTGTTAGAGCCATATTTTCACAGACCAACCGGCACTCGGTGGCTGATGTGGACAGTATCACGCCGGACACATTTACGTCCCAAGGCATTTCCTCAGTGATACACATGCGCACATCCAAGTTGAGTGAGTCAATATATATTATTCGTAGAGGAATAAACTAAAAGAATACATGAGAAGAGAACAGGACCCACATCTGGAGTGGCTGATTCAGTTGGGGAGGAAGTGGGGGGGGGGGGGGAAGTGAGAAGAGGGTATGGTCGACACTCAACTCGTACAGGAAAATGCAGACGGACATTCAGTCAGGGTACATCTGGTACCATCAGCATGGGAGCTCTTCGCTGGCTACTGTAGAAGGAGAGGAAGCACTTTTGGGAATGTCCTGAGTGCGATGATCTTCATTCTTTATTTCATATATTCCGTAGAGGACAATAACACAACACGTACGACCGGATTTGTAACAAGCCTGCGGTGATTAATCATTTGTCCTGAAGCGGTCTCCTCCATGAGTCTGTGATGTCATGGGGGAATCATGTTTTGTAGGCCTACATCCACCGAGGAATAGGTGGCCAGCCTTTCCCTCACTTAGCGTGACGACGAACACAGGCGTCAAACCCACGCTAGGCCACGCTCATTTCTTCTTCTTTCGTTCGCTTGAAATGTCTATAACTGCAATGTTGTCTCTTATATGAATAATCTAACAGTCTTTTTTAGTTCACTCAGCGGTCCATAGAGTTTATCTCCCACTGTTGCCTCTCTAGGTCAGAAAGTTCACCTGGATATGTTGTAGTTTGGGCAGTCCTGGAGTATGTGCTCTGCTGTCTGCGACGCCAAACCACATGTGCACATGGCTGAGTCACCAATCTTGAATTTTGTATACATGTGGTTGCGTAATCTATTGTGGTCTGTTCTGAGGCGCAGAATAATGACTTGTTCTGGTCTGTCCATAACGTGGTGGTCGTCTTGAGTAGGGTTTGGTGGCTTTCTGACTGATTTGATCATTCTTTTCTTTTGGTGGAATGTAATGGGCACATCAGGCTGTTCTTCCTTGGCTCCTTCCTTAGCCAATCGATCAGCTCTTTCGTTTCCGGGTACTCTACAGTGGGATGGTATCCACTGTATGGTGACCTTATGCTGACTGCTAAGTTCAGAAAGTAATGTCCTTGGAACTGGTAATTTTCCATACAGGAGTGCCTCTATTACTGATTTTGCATCTGTCAATATCACCACAGGTTGTCTACCATGGCTGGTATTTTGTAATTTCTCTATTGCTATACAACGCTCATGACTTCATCAGTACAGATCCTAATCAACTACACTAACGCGCCAGCAGGACTGCGGTTCTAGTCACATCATTTATCTTAGATACTGAAAACAAATAAGTTAAATAGATCGTGTTAGTCAGTCAGTCAGTCAGTTAGTCAGTCAGTTAGTTAGTTAGTTAGTCAATCAGTCAGTTAGTTAGTTAGTTAGTTAGTTAGTTAGTTAGTTAGTTAGTTAGTTAGTTAGTTAGTTAGTTAGTTAGTTAGTCAGTCAGTCAGTCAGTTAGTTAGTCAGTTAGTTAGTTAGTTAGTTAGTTAGTTAGTTAGTTAGTTAGTCAGTTAGTTAGTTAGTTAGTTAGTTAGTTAGTTAGTTAGTTAGTTAGTCGACAGATCATCCTCATTGCACATCGAGCCATTCAGTCCATAACTGCTCGGATCCCCTCCTCAGCAAATCCCCTGTGTGTAGCGGCTCACTACACCAGTTCTGTGTTGGTTTATTACTCTTCTTTGGCTTCCTGAGTAGTGTTCTTGTCTGGCCACACCTCTTTTAACTTGCTGTTCTCGCAGCCTGACCATGGTTGTAGATTCCCAGTCATCGTTTGGTTCTCGTAAACGACTTACTTCTCGTAGAGCATTCAGAATGTCTGCCTGATCCATGGCTTGTCCGCCTTCCACAGTAGCCCTACCTGCAAGCCTGTAAGACTGTCATTTCCTTGTACACCCGCATGCCCTGGCACGAAGATTAAACTAATCTTTGCCAGCTGAGGCCGCTCCAGAGACATCAGCCACTCTCTTCGGATCCACCCCGTCTCTGTCCTCTTGAGCATACTCATTGCGTCACTAAGGACACATGCCGTATTGGATGTCTGTGTCTCGAGCCATGATATTGCTTTACTTACTGCCATGACTTCCATAGTCAGGCTGCTTGTGGTCAAAGCAAAAGCGCCAAACTCTTCCTTCACAATTTTCCCTCCTACCTGAGCCGTAAAGGCCCATGAACTTTTCACTCCTCGGACGACCGACCCATCCGTGTTAATTATAACGAAAGCAGTTTATCATTTTTAAAAGTCCTGTCGTCTTTGTGGTGTTGAAATACTTTTGCATGAAAGTTGTCTAAAACGTGCTGCCAAAATCTCGACGCGTTAATTTCACGCTAAGTAAGTTTATTTCTGTCTCTGCGAGCTAAAATCAAAGTTTACGAACTGAAAAAAAAATAAAAAATTACGCTGTTATTTGATAGTTGTTATTGTGTATGCGATCACGCACGTCCTACTCAAAAAGAAAGAAAATAAACTAGATTTCTATTTTTTTTTCCCTATGTTATTTTGCTATCTACACTATACCAAGCTACTCACGAGTATTGTTGTATGTGTTTATCTTTTTAAAATCTAGCTCCAGACATTGATTGATGAGATACGTGAATTGGAAATAGGGTAGGCGGTGATGTTTTCTGTCTGTTTACTTAAATTAAAGTATACAGCACGCGACTTGCCCATGTATTTGCAAAACAAAATTGAGAACGGCCGGATCATTCAAATGAAGACATTGCTGAAAGCAGTACTGGAGAGGTCTTAATGGGACGTGTGTTGACATACAGATTGGGGTTTTCTAGATACTTCGTGCGTGATTCTCTTCATGCTGAGACATATCGTTTGTTTGTACGCCTTCTTGTGTTGTTGTCGTGCTCAAGACTAGTAGAAATACCCACATCTGACATTGGTACAGATTACATTAACGGTTGGTATGTCGTGGCAAAGTGATGATTTAATTTGAACAATCCCTTAACCATTCAATCCCAAAAGCATATACATCACACCAGCTAGGTATCGACACAATTTCCAATGATCTTCTTCGTACAAAAACACCATAAAATATGATACTACTGTTAGCGGCTTATCCAACTGAAGGAAAGGCCACACAGACATACAGGGTGTATTGTAAAGTCTCACTACACTTTGTAGAACAAATGTAAAAATGAAGTACATGATGTCATAAAAGATGTGGGCCACAGTCCATCGTTAAGCAATATGCAGCGAATGGCCATGGTCTGCATGAGTAATTCTTTGCACTCCAAACAGAATGGTGTTATCAACGGAAGAAAGACTTTTTCAAATTTGTTCTACATTCAAAGTATAGTAAGACTTTAGAAACACATAGTATATTCAGACTGCAACTGATACCATTAGCGTTCGGACTCTTCGCTGGCTGTTGCAGATGAGGACGGAGCACGTATGAAATGTCCCGAGGTCTGTGAAGTCGGTTCTTGTAGACTCAACTCAACTCAACAGAACTAAAGTTAGATAATGCGACAAATACAAACAATCACACGTTTGTGCTGTGTTGTGTCTGGAGAAGAGAATATGGGTTTCACATTGACAAGTAACTTTTGTTGTGTTTATTCAGTCGTAATCAACAGCTTGTTAGAGTATCCTCATATGATTATTGCTGATAAGTTAGTCTCATATTATCTATGACACACGTTGTTCTCATCCGATCATTCCTGATAGATTATTCTCAAATGATCATTTCTGATAGGTTATTCTCATATTATTATTGCTGATAATTTATACTCGTATGATCATTGCGGATAGTTTACTCCCATATGATTATTGCTGATATGTTACATTTCATATCATTATTGCTGATGATGATAGATTATTCTCATATGATCATTGCTGATATGATCATTGCTGATATGTTAAATTTCATATGATTATTGCCGATAATGATAGTGTATTCTCATATAAACATTGCTGATATGTTAAATTTCATACGATTATAGGTGATAAGTTAATCTCATATGATTATTGCTGATATGTTAAATTTCTTATGACTATTACTGACAACCTAATCACGTGTGATGATAACTGCTGAAAAGTTAATCAGATGAGAAAATTGCTAGTAGATCATTCTCACCTTGTCACGGCTGACTGGTTAATCTCATATTTCTTTTTCTTTTTTTTGCATATCCCTTACAGGACGTTGCAATCAACATCAGCATTTTTCAGCTGCTGTTGATGTACTAGGCAAGATTACGCTCAGTAATTTGCCTTTGCTTTCCGAGCGACCGGCTCACATACCCTTAAGTTACCAACGCGGAGAGAACCGCTACCGATTCTCGCGCAGGTTACGTTACTCACGAGAATATACGGGATTACGGAGAAAGACGTTAGCACCTAAGCCAGGGAGACCGATCTTTATTATATACGGCATATGTAATCTTGTTTCCAAGCAGACTTCAATTACCTCCCGCTTCATTATGTATCTGCAGGCTTCCTGGCCTAGAAGTTAGCGACTTTTCTCCGTAATCTCGTATACTCTCGTAAGTAACGTGACGACGGTGAGAATCAGCAGTGGTTCGAATCGCGTCGGTAACTTACGGGGTATATGAGCCGACCGCTCAGAAAGCAATGGCAAACAACTGAGCGTAATCTTGCCAAGAAATCAACAATCAGCTGAAAGATGCTGATATTGACAGCGATGTCCTGTAAAGGATATGCAAAACATTTCCGTATGTATCTGCCTGTCTCTATATACAGCTGATGACATCTACCTTACATACAGTACATTATATCCTGTTTCCAAGCAGACTTTCAAAATTATCACCTGCCTTATTATGTATTTCTCTGGCTCCACATAAAGTTCACAACTTTCATACTTTTAGCATGTTAAATTATATAGGTTACATTTATGTTAGGCTGAGGTAGTTTTCCACCTTCTTTTATCAATGTGTTATCCTCCTTATTTTCAGGTATGTTACTTCTTCTTTCGTTCGCTTGAAATATGTCTATAACTGCAATGTTGTCTCTTGTATGAATCTAACAGGCTTGTTTAGTTCACTCAGCGGTCCATAGAGTTTATTTTTGTCGTCTCTCTAGGCCAGAAGGTTTGCCTAGATATGTTATATATTTTGGGCAGTCTTGGAGTATGTGCTCTGCTGTCTACGATGCCAATCCACATGTGCACATTTTGTATACATGTGGTTGCGTAATCTATTGTGTCCTGTTCTGAGGCGCAGAATAATGACTTGTTCTAGTCTGTCCATAACGTGGTAGTCATCTTGAGCAGGTTTTGGTGGCTTTCTGGTTAATTTGATTATTCTTTTCTTTTGGTGGTATGTAGTGGGCATACCAGGTTGTTCTTCTTTTGCTCCTTCCTAAGCCAGTCGATCAGCTCTGTCGTTTCCGGGTACTCCACAGTGGGATGGTATCCACTGTATGGTGACCTTATGCTGACTGCTAAGTTCAGAAAGTAGTGTCCTTAGTACTGGCAATTTCCCAGACAAGAGCTCCTCTGCTACTGATTTTGCATTTGTCAATATGCAGGTATGTTAAAATATGACAATGTAATTTTAAAAAAAACTATTAACAACATACCATTAGTTTATGCAAAAAAGGTTCCAACCTTCTCAGCCACAATGAAATAGCTAAAAACAAAAGTAGTCTCATATTATAATTGTTAATTAGTTAACCTTACATGGTCACTCACCATCATCCAGTGGCTTGTTCTATGCACAACTTCTCCACTCCCGTTCTTATAAATGTCTTTCTACATAATTTCCTTGACCGTGGTCAGCGTGACGAAAATGGATAGGAGCGCTCGTTCTTAAACGTCCGGTGTCCGGTCAGTTGGACTAAAAGTTTGACTTCTCGTCCTTGACGTGGGGACATAAATTACAAGTACCTCAGAAGTCGGAGTAGGATCGCCTGATAGAGAGGGAGACTAGTAATGGGGAAAGCTAACCCAAACGCAAAAGGCAGTCTAGTGCACTGGAAATAGTAACACGTGTAGGACTACGCTTGAGTTCTAAGTGAGCGAATCCCAAAGAAAAGTATTATTGGTGAGAGGGTAATCTGCCATGGACATTGTTGTTAGATTAATGTCATATCTTTCTTCTTTTAGAGCAGGGGTCACCAAACTACGGCCCGCGGGCCGGACACGGCCCGCGACGTCAGTTCATCAGGCCTGCCGACGGTACTCGAATATGCTTGATAAAACGTATGGAACACGAGACGCTGTGATATAATTTAAATTTAAATATTATATTTAGAATACTAGGAGATCTTCACACGTGCGGAGACCTCCTGGCTGCTATGTGCCTTAAGGGAAGATGAGTCGCAAAGAAAACTTATCACAAACAACAGCAAGAAGCAGTCATCGTTTTTTTTTGGCCACGTTATGAGAAGACAAAAACTGAAATATGTTGTGACAACCGGACAGATTTGCGGAAAGAAAGAAAGAGGAAGACAGATTATGAAGTCAGTGAGAAGATTCTTGACAGTCGTGAGTCAAGACACGTAAGGGAGTCAATACACGAATTGCTCTATGCCGTCGGAGATTGCAATTTGTGGAGAGGCATGATCGCCCACGCCATCCGACAAGACATTGGATGATGATAATGATGTATACTAAATATTGTTCTGAGAAAACTTATTCTACACTCGAACAATACCTTGACTATGTTGTTTAATTGTTTCAGCTGGAGTAATATTCATATATCACTTCATATTATATATCACTCTGCAGTATGCACCTGAAGAGATGCAACGAAATATGCCCGGCAATAAATCGTGCAACATATTGTTTGTGGTGTCTGTGTTTAAACACATATTCCACTCACTTCAATATAATTTCTACTTTCTAATATGCCGCTCATTTCAATAGAATGTCTTGTTTGTAGTATATATATATATATATATACTATTTTGAAAGTATGCCGTCTTCAGAAACAGAAACATCCGAGATGTTAAGAAGAATAGAAAACAGCCATACAAACACTCCAGAAACATCTCGCTATAAAAACAATTGAAATGCATCACAAAAATTCCATCTGAAAAAAAAAGCTTTATGTGCAAACCAAATGTCCTTTAAAAACAGGAGAAATATATTTAATTATTTAATATCACATTTTCCCAGTGCGAAATGCTCCTGTTTAATGAACAAAAGCGTCTGATTATTCGCTGGTGTGTGGCAATATGGGACGTGGGAATGTAAATAGCATATTTTCCCCAATTAATAGAGGGGACCAGAAGGAAAATTATCTTGTACATTGTTCTAATGCTCCAGGGATCCACTCTTTGTTTAAAAGAAAACAGAAACATATGCTAATAAGATAAGATGATACTAAAACATAAATATGCATCTAATCTTGTGATTACACTGCTGCTCTTGCTTACAATACATCCTTGCTAATGGTCTCCATACATTGCGTTGATTTAATTTCTATAACAAGGTATAACCAGGTAATTCTTGCCGGGAAAAAAAAATTCAACAACATTAAGAGAAAGCTGGAATTTTCAACAATGTTACGTGAATTAGGATACAAGGTCGGTCAGTTATTCGAATAATCACACTTTGTTGCGTGACAGGGAATTCATTGATTCAACGCGCGGAAGGAGTCGACTCTTTTCACAATGTTTATTGTCATTTCTGTGATGTGTTCGTGATGCAATCAACGGCGTCTTTAGTGGGAACTTCGTCATGAAGGGAGTCGCGGTGGCGCAGTGGGTAGTACTCTTGCCTGCCGGATCGGCAGCCATATGTTTGAAATCCTCGTCAATGCGGATTGTAGAAGATGACTTGGTCTCTCAGGTCGACCTAGCATAACATGTATACCATTAAAAGTTTCGGGAAGTAAATGCGCTCAACGCGACCACGTCATCTACCTAGTGCTGAATGGTCTATAAAAATATGGCATAACCACCATATAACCAAAGCACCTTAGGCGTGTCAAGGGAACTTTGGGTCCAAATGGCGGATAGGCGATTGAGCTGTTAAGGCTTCTGGTGCGTTTTTGCTTCTAGCTATGGCTTACTTACGCATTTTCCTCATTTTGGACTGGAGTGTTACCGGCCTCCCTGGCGTAGTGATTAACGTTTTTCTCCGTAATCCCGTATATTCTCGTGAGTAACGCAGCTGTGCGAGATTCAGTAGCAGATCGCGCCGCGTTGTTTACTTACGTGGGTATGTGAGCCGGTCACTCAGAAAGCAATGGCAAACTACTGAGCGTAATCTTGCCTAGTACATCAACAGCAGCTGAAAGAAGCTGGTGTTGAATGCAACGTCCTGTAAGGGATATGCAACATAAAAAAGTACATGGCTCCGTCGCCCATCTACTGAGATTGGAGCGACACTGTGAGCTATGGATTTCGTGTGGAGTGATTTTACATCTGTCCGCGGTTGTTTGTATTGCGATCTGCATGTTAAGAAAGTGGCGACGGCCGGTTGCTGAACTGGCTAGTTTTGCATTATGCAGTTTGCCTGTGCGGGCTGTTGGTTTGTCGGTACTTATGTTTGTTCCACTTTTCACATGGGGTAGCGAGGACCATTTTGTGTAATATTCACGGGCACATGAACAGAGCATTATGGGGTGACCCTTTGCCGTGAAGTTGGAACCACGACTAACTAACAACTAATTAACAACTAACAACTAACTAATGACTAAGTAACAATTAACTAACGACTAACAAACGACTAACAACTAACAACTAACTAACGACTAACTAACGACTAACTAACGATTAACTAACGATTAGGGGACCTAAACTTACTAACTATATTATCCAGTAGCCGCGGTGGTACAGTGGATAGACACTCGCCTGCCGGTCTGTCAATATCTTAGATAGTAAAGTCAGTTCTTTGTCATATAAGATTAAACTACCGTATGACAGTAGACGGGACTGGCTGCTTTCTGCTATCGCCGAATGTTGGGCGACGCTCACCAAACCCGACACTCCACATTGTGCCAACGGCCTCGAGAGGATGAGTACAATGGGAAGGGTACAAGCTTCACCCTAAAGCGAGAAAATGCAAACTAAAGACTAAATGTCATGGCAGGGCAGATCAAATGTTAAGTCTTGGTCGGTAACTAGCCTAGAACGGAAGGTCCAACAGACGGACGGTTAGAACATTGCTTTGCTAATTCGACAGCTTCTGCAGCTTATCTTGTTCCAGATGCATTGGTATTACATTTCCTCTGGTGTAAACTAGACAGAGAGAGAAAGGAGAGAGAGGAGAGAGAGAGAGAAAAAAAAAGAGAGAGAGAGAGAGAGAGAGAGAGAGAGAGAGATCATGCTGCTTGGTCAAGACATGGTCTCTAAATTCAGCCCAGGCTCAGTGCTATGGTAACCAGCATGGCGGTTAGGCATTGAACTGCTACGGCCTCTGGAGTATTTATCCCCGTGGCTGCGGTTTGCATTTCGAATTTTCTTCATGTTGGACTGGTAGTATATGGTTCCGTCGACCTGCTACTGATTGAGTGCGTGGCGCGACTCTGTGAGTTGTGATATTCATGTGAAATGCTTTTATATGTCCGCTTTTGTTTGTACAGTAAACTGCATGTTCCGAACAATGATGGCGCACCGGCAGTGGCTGAATTGACTGATTTGCCTTTTCGGTTCACGAGTGCATTTTTCAGGAGACTCCTGGGAGTCGGCGCTGGAGCTGCGAAGTTTGTGCTTTTAGCGGGTCTCCCTGCGGATAGAGACAGAGACATGTGAGAAAACCTAGGTCATTGAGGTCTTTCTGGTGACTGCCGATTCCATCGACGATGAACTGTGGTTTCCGGGAGGACTTTTATGTTGGCATTGTGGCGGCGGCATTATGCACAGTGTACCTGTGCGGGCTGTTGGATTGCCGAGACTCCTGTCTGTTCCACTTTTCACGTTGGACAGTGGGGAGCATTTTGTGTGATATTCACTGGCACAGGAACTGAGCATAATGGGGACGACCCGTTGCCGTGAAGTTGGAACCTCGACTAACCAACCAACCAACCAACCAACCAACCAACCAACCACCCACCCACTCACCCAACCAATCAACCAACCAACCAACCAACCAACCAACTAACTAACTAACTAACTAACTAACTAACTAACTAACTAACTAAGTAACTAATTAACTAACAAACTAACTAACTAACTAACTAACTAACTATGGAGAGGTGTGACTCAATTTTATAAACTTTCGTCTATCAAGAGGACAAGGTGTCAGTCAAACAAAAGACAATGAACCCCATGACACGCAGTGGAGCGTACTGGTTGTTTAGTAAAAAAGTAAACGAATCTTCAACATGCCGTACGGCGCAACCCGGCGTATGGTATTTGACCCATATTTTCATAGATCAACCGACACTCTTTGATTGATGTGCTCAGCATCACACCAGCCGCATTTGCTTCCCAAAACATTTCCTTGTACCCATTTTAATCTGGGTAGACCTGGGAACATGGGTCGAGTTGACAAATCCGTTCCGATGCGGATACGAGCATATGGCTGCCTGACCGATAGGCAGGCGTGCTTGCCATTGCACCCCCAGTCTTACACTGAACATGACTTTAATTTTTTTTTTTTTGCGCTCGCTCGCTTTGAAGTCAAGCGTAGTCCATACACACTATTTATAGTAGTGATGGACTGAATTTTGCGTGTGGGTTAGCTTTCCCTATTAACAGTGCCCCTCGACATCTGGCGAACCCACTCCGACTTCAGAGGTACTTGTAATTAACTCTCTAAGTCAAGGACGACAGGTCAACATTGTAGTCCAGCTGTCCAGTGTAGAGGTCAAACCGCTCACCTCGGCATCAGCACACCGGATGTTTAAGAACACACGTTCTTATCCATTCGGCTATGCGTACCTGCATGACTTTAATGAAAACACTGTCTGTCTGTCCTTGTCGGTAGGCTAAAAAGCTTTCACCGTACGGGAATTCTTCAGGGACGGGACACGTGTTGCAATGTCCCGAAAGCAATGATGTTGATTCTTGATTTGATATTTCTCTCAATGTTGGCTACATAACATGAAATTAGGACGTTCGCATCTAGCTTATTATGCTGGGTACAGGTCCGTCCCTCCACAACACAGAACTAATTTTCCTAACTTTGTTAACAAAATTCCTTTTTCACAATATTCAGAAATCAGGAATGTTTCAAGAAATTGAAAATATACGGATTATAGCTGGTGTCCACATAGAGCTAATGGAGGCATTGTTCACGGCATCGTGTCAAACTGAAGATGTAGCAGAGATCGACCAGAAGAAGATAAGCCAGAGGTCAACCAGGTAGAAGATGTAGCTGAGGTCAACCAGGTAGAAGATATAGCAGAGATCGACCAGTAGAAGATGTAGCAGAGATCAACCAGGTAGAAGATGTAGCAGACGTCAACCAGGTAGAAGATATAGCAGAGGTAAACCAGGTAGAAGATGTAGCAGAGATCAACCAGGTAGAAGATGTAGCAGACGTCAACCAGGTAGAAGATGTAGCAGAGATCGACCAGAAGAAGATAAGCCAGAGGTCAACCAGGTAGAAGATGTAGCAGAGATCGACCAGTAGAAGATGTAGCAGAGATCAACCAGGTAGAAGATGTAGCAGAGGTCAGCCAGGTAGAAGATGTAGCAGAGATCGACCAGAAGAAGATAAGCCAGAGGTCAACCAGGTAGAAGATGTAGCTGAGGTCAACCAGGTAGAAGATGTAGCTGAGATCAACCAGGTAGAAGATGTAGCTGAGGTCAACCAGGTAGAAGATGTAGCTGAGATCAACCAGGTAGAAGATGTAGCTGAGGTCAACCAGGTAGAAGATGTAGCTGAGGTCAACCAGGTAGAAGATGTAGCAGAGATCAACCAGTAGAAGTTAAGTCAGAGGTCAACCAGGTAGAAGATGTAGCTGAGGTCAACCAGGTAGAAGATGTAGCTGAGGTCAACCAGGTAGAAGATGTAGCTGAGATCAACCAGGTAGAAGATGTAGCAGAGATCAACCAGTAGAAGATAAGTCAGAGGTCAACCAGGTTGAAGATGTAGCTGAGGTCAACCACGTAGAAGATAAATCAGAGGTCAACCAGGTTGAAGATGTAGCAGAGATCAACCAGTAGAAGATAAGTCAGAGGTCAACCAGGTTGAAGATGTAGCAGAGATCAACCAGTAGAAGATAAATCAGAGGTCAACCAGGTAGAAGATGTAGCAGAGATCGACCAGTAGAAGATAAGTCAGAGGTCAACCAGGTAGAAGATGTAGCTGAGGTCAACCAGGTAGAAGATTTAGCTGAGGTCAACCAGGTAGAAGATAAGTGAGAGGTCAACCATGTAAAAGATGTAGCAGGGATCAACCAGTAGAAGATAAGTGAGATGTCAACCAGGTAGAAGATGTAGCTGAGGTCAACCAGGTAGAAGATGTAGCTGAGATCAACCAGGTAGAAGATGTAGCAGGGATCAACCAGTAGAAGATAAGTGAGAGGTCAACCAGGTAGAAGATGTAGCAGGGATCAACCAGTAGAAGATAAGTGAGAGGTCAACCAGGTAGAAGATGTAGCAGAGGTCAACCAGGTAGAAGATGTAGCTGAGGTCAACCAGGTAGAAGATGTAGCTGAGGTCAACCAGGTAGACGATGTAGCTGAGGTCAACCAGGTAGAAGATGTAGCTGAGGTCAACCAGATAGAAGATGTAGCAGATGTCAACCAGGTAGAAGATGTAGCAGATGT
Organism: Cepaea hortensis; assembly: GCA_963921405.1. Classification (NCBI taxonomy): domain Eukaryota; kingdom Metazoa; phylum Mollusca; class Gastropoda; order Stylommatophora; family Helicidae; genus Cepaea; species Cepaea hortensis. Next base: position 197,216,259 of record OY992877.1, on the reverse strand, counting down.
CAACCAGGTAGAAGATGTAGCAGATGTCAACCAGGTAGAAGATGTAGCAGATTTCAACCAGGTAGAAGATGTAGCAGATGTCAACCAGGTAGAAGATGTAGCAGATGTCAACCAGGTAGACGATGTAGCTGAGGTCAATCAGGTAGAAGATGTAGCTGAGGTCAACCAGGTAGAAGATGTAGCAGATGTCAACCAGGTAGAAGATGTAGCTGAGGTCAACCAGGTAGAAGATGTAGCAGAGGTCAACCAGATAGAAGATGTAGCAGAGGTCGACCAGCAGGAAGATGGACACAGGGCATTGTAGATTCTTGGTATTAAAATACATAAGGCAGGGAAACTGGCAAAGTATCAAGAGTCTGTCCGGGGGGGGGGGGGGGCATCATAAGAACGTTCTCTATAATGAGCCTGCAGCGTGATGATGGCGTTCACTTGGTGATGAGGTAAGATTTATTGGGTATTGTGGTCAGATTTTGGGGATGATTTCAGATTCTGTTGGTGCTGCGGTCAGATCCATAGGGCGGTGTTGTCAGAATTGAGCATGGGGTGATCAGATGCATTGGGTGGTGTGGTTTGATTTTGGCATGATGTGGTGAGATTTGGGCATGCTATGGTCCAATTCATTGGGTGATGTGATCAGATTTTTGCATGATCTGGTCAGATGCATTGGGTGATGTGGTCAGATTTGGACATGATGTGGTCAGATTTGTGTATGATGTGATCAGATTCATTGGGTGATGTGGTCGGATTAACTGGGTGTGATCAGATTTTTGCATGATCTGGTCAGATGCATTGGGTGATGTGGTCAGATTTGGACATGATGTGGTCAGATTTGTGTATGATGTGATCAGATTCATTGGGTGATGTGGTCAGATTTATTGAATAGTTATATAGACGAACATGAAGATTAGCATGGCAGGAAAAGAAAACAAAGACATTTCACTCAAACTGACAGTGAAGACAACAGAATGACAACAAGTCACAACTCCTAGTTAAAAGACGTGCCATATGGAAATCTTGACATGAAACGGACAAGTGGAAGACAGCGCTACAGATGGGTGGAGAACACAGCACGGGGGTTAAAACGCAAGAAGATCGACTTCATTGCAATTGGGTTTATCCCATATGGTTTGGTGGCACAAAGTACGATACCCCTTGGCTCCAGCGACAAGTCTCCATGAAAATTGCAATAGTGAGCCAAACGACATGACTCGGAATCGAACTCACAACTTTCAGAGCGAGAGCGACGTAACTACTTCGCCACGGAAACTCCACTGTGTGGAGAACACCAAGAGCGTCACTGGGAGAAGCTTCAATGAGTGCACCATGAAGACGCAGGTCGGAGGCTATTGAGCACTCACTGCAGCAGACCTTCATTGTGGAGATGGCACTTAATTGATAGACGGCTATTTTGACAGCCTAAAACCCAAGTTTCTTTGTGTTGGTTCACAGCTGGCTATGACGACAGAAACTAATCCTGATGTCAAACAACACAGGGACGTCGAGTAATCCCCTGTCTGCCGTGGATTTGTGACGATCTGTGCCAACAGAAACCGCCGTTGACATAAGTCGTAGACTTCACACACTCCACGAGTTGTCCAGTAAAATACAGACAATGCCTTATCTCCTGGGGTATGATGAAGAGAAGGAATAATATCCCAAGCAGTCTGGAGATTTTCAGAGTCGAATATGTTTCGTTGATTCCCCTATTGTTGTCTACAAACATGTAACGTTGTCTTTCTCTTGCACGCTTTCCCTCCATCTTTCTTTCTAGAATACCGTTTAATAGGAAGCTGTGTCATTTTGTGTCAAAAGTAAATCATTGTATGATAGACATGACTAATGAAGACACTATTTTTGGAGTATCTAGTTGGTCATGCGTCGAAGTACATTTGTTCCTGCAGCGAGGCGCTGTTGCCATTTGGAGGTGACAGGTTCGAATCTCGGTCGGTAACTATAGCTTTCAAATTTTATGTTGTCTAGTGCGTCCTCTAGTCTCTACTTCTTTCATCTTCGTCTGTGAGCGCCAAACAATACTACGTGTGTTTATTTATGTATCTGTCAAAAGTAGTTTACTAGTAAGAGAAGTAAATATCTGGATAGCTTATTCACATGGCCACAATTCTGGTGGTCGTTTGAGATGTCGAAACATGACATTTCACGCTTATAGACATGGCACATGATGATGATGACTTTACTAGTCTGACCGTGGTCTCATTAAGTACTGTTTTCTTCTATCTCAATTTAGTAAAACTTCTGTGATTGTTATCTTTTACGCCTTGACATTTTTCATGTGTGTCTATATAACACATTTCGACAGTTTTAATTTTGCCCTCACTTTATTTAATCATTGCCCATGTTTCTGTACCATGCTATCAATCAATCAGTCTATCGATCAATAAGGTGCCGTATCCACATTAAAGGATGTCTGCAATGGATCTCCAACGCTGTCTGTCTCTCGACATGATTTTACATTCTGTCAGACTGATGTTCGTCCATCACTTGATGTTATCTTCCCACTTGTATCGTTATCTACCCCTTGCCCTCTTGCCTTCAACCGTACCCTCCGGTATGGCTTTTATAAGAGTGTTAAATCTTTTAAATAGTTCATTTGCCACTTTATTTTATTTCTCTCATCAATTCCTTTTCATTCCCATTTTTCTAGAATCTCTGTATTCGACTGTTTTTGTTTTCATGAAATACGACACAGTCGACGTTATTGCCCCGGGTTTAATTTAATATGGCTCGGTCTCTTTCACAGCGCGCCCTGCCTAAAGTGTTGCACAAACCACGAATCTGTAGCTCCACCGACGACCCTGAAGGATCTGTAGCTCCACCGACGACCCCGAAGAAGTCTCCGAGATAATTGCACCGGTGAACAAACGTCGTAGCCCGAAATCGAATCCACACACTTCGGAACGCGAGGTAGGCAGCGCAACCACTTCGCCACGGAGACTAGCGCACCGGTCGCATCTACTTCCCACATTTCCATTTAAGGCTGGGTGGCTGTGGGAGGCCAGGTCAAGTTTTACAATCTGCCCCGATAGGGATTTTAAACTGTGCCACCGGGCTCGGATGGTAAGATTGTGTTCACCACCGGGGTAGGATGAGAAGAGTGTAGTCACCACCGGGGTAGGATGAGAAGAGTGTAGTCATCACCGGGGTCGGATGAGAAGAGTGTAGTCATCACCGGGATCGGATGAGAAGAGTGTAGTCATCACCAGGGTCGGATGAGAAGGAGCGTAGTTACCGCAGGGTAGGATGGCAAGAGTGTAGTCACTACCGTAGTCGGATGGCAAGAGTGTAGTCACTACCGTAGTCGGATGGCAAGAGTGTAGTCACTACCGTAGTTGGATGGCAAGAGTATAGTCACTACCGTAGTCGGATGGCAAGAGTATAGTCACCACAGTAGTCGGATGGCAAGAGTGTAGTCACTACCGTAGTCGGATGGCAAGAGTGTAGTCACCACCGTAGTCGGATGGCAAGAGTGTAGTCACTACCGTAGTTGGATGGCAAGAGTGTAGTCACCACCGTAGTCGGATGGCAAGAGTGTAGTCACTACCGTAGTCGGATGGCAAGAGTGTAGTCACTACCGTAGTTGGATGGCAAGAGTGTAGTCACCACCGTAGTCGGATGGCAAGAGTGTAGTCACTACCGTAGTCGGATGGCAAGAGTGTAGTCACTACCGTAGTAGGATGGTAAGAGTGTAGTCACTACCGTAGTCGGATGGCAAGAGTGTAGTCACTACCGTAGTCGGATGGTAAGAGTGTAGTCACTACCGTAGTCGGATGGCAAGAGTATAGTCACCACCGTAGTCGGATGGCAAGAGTGTAGTCAATACCGTAGTCGGATGGCAAGAGTGTAGTCACTACCGTAGTCGGATGATAAGAGTGTAGTCACTACCGTAGTCGGATGGCAAGAGTGTAGTCACTACCGTAGTCGGATTGTAAGAGTGTAGTCACTACCGTAGTCGGATGGCAAGAGTATAGTCACTACCGTAGTCGGATGGCAAGAGTGTAGTCACTACCGTAGTCGGATGGCAAGAGTGTAGTCACCACCGTAGTCGGATGGCAAGAGTGTAGTCACTACCGTAGTTGGATGGCAAGAGTGTAGTCACCACCGTAGTCGGATGGCAAGAGTGTAGTCACTACCGTAGTCGGATGGCAAGAGTGTAGTCACTACCGTAGTCGGATGGTAAGAGTGTAGTCACTACCGTAGTCGGATGGCAAGAGTATAGTCACCACCGTAGTCGGATGGCAAGAGTGTAGTCACTACCGTAATCGGATGGCAAGAGTGTAGTCACTACCGTAGTCGGATGATAAGAGTGTAGTCACTACCGTAGTCCGATGGCAAGAGTGTAGTCACTACCGTAGTCGGATTGTAAGAGTGTAGTCACTACCGTAGTCGGATGGCAAGAGTATAGTCACTACCGTAGTCGGATGGTAAGAGTGTAGTCACTACCGTAGTCGGATGGTAAGAGTGTAGTCCCAACCGTAGTCTGATGGCAAGAGTATAGTCACTACCGTAGTCGGATGGTAAGAGTGTAGTCACTACCGTAGTCGGATGGCAAGAGTATAGTCACCACCGTAGTCGGATGGCAAGAGTGTAGTCACTACCATAGTCGGATGGCAAGAGTGTAGTCACTACCGTAGTTGGATGGCAAGAGTGTAGTCACTACCGTAGTCGGATGGCAAGAGTGCAGTCACCACCGTAGTCGGATGGTAAGAGTGTAGTCACTACCGTAGTCGGATGGTAAGAGTGTAGTCACTACCGTAGTCGGATGGCAAGAGTGTAGTCACTACCGGTGTCGGATGGCAAGAGTGTAGTCACCACCGTAGTCGGATGGCAAGAGTGTAGTCACTACCGAAGTCGGATGGCAAGAGTGTAGTCACTACCGTAGTCGGATGGTAAGAGTGTAGTCACTACCGTAGTCGGATGGTAAGAGTGTAGTAACCACCGTTGTCGGATGGCAAGAGTGTGGTCACCACCGGTGTCGGATGACAAGAGTGTAGCCTCGGTACTGTGCCTCGGCTCCCATATAAGAGAGAGTCACCTATACAGAGGTAGGATAAACACACATGGTCTCAGCCTGTTTTCTTCCGCAAAACATAGCACGGGCATGCCATGAACAGATTTCTAGCAACTGCTTTTAGCGGAGTCGTTATCGCAGAGGTCTGAATGCGAACGTGCAAGAGAGGGAACGGTTGCAGGGCAACATATAAGGAAGATTCACTTTTATTTTGTGACGATGTCAGACAATGAGCGTGAACAGAGCAGAGGGATGCTATTACTCCGCTAGGAGGCAGAGACTGCTGCTCATCAACCACAACGGAAAATTATCTTGTCTGACACTTTCAAAGAGAGACTCCAAATCTCCGTCTCCAAGTGGTTAAGCCGTCTGCCTCGCGCTCTGAGGGCTGTGGCTTCGATTCCGGCCTACGTGATTCTGTTGAGGCGTGCAAATTTCTCAGAAACTCTTGGGAGTCGTTGCTGGAGCTACGGAGTTCGTGCCTTGTGTGGCGCTTTTGCCAGGCCGCCCTGTGGAAGAAGTCCGAGCCATGTGGGATAAATAACGGTACATCGAATTCGACTCTCTGGCCTATTAAACCCCTGTTTTAAAACTCACTTTTAAACCTAACCAGGAAATGTCAGAAACATGACAGCGATGAACGAATCCGTGCTCAGTAAGACCACCACAGTGTTAACAGTTTCCTACGGATATGCAATAGAAACATGCAGAACACTATTTACGACACAGGAAATGGGGAGGCGGGGGAGGGAGGCTGTCCTACTTACCCCGGCTGCGTCACTGAGTGTGCGTGGATAGACTAAAATAGAAGGAAATAACAATGCTTATTTAAGGTGTTGCAATGGCGACAGAGAGTATACTATTACAGACGTTGCAACAACTACTCCAAATCCTACAAGTCAGTCAATATGTTATGTGAAGCTTAAGTTGCCAAATAACTAACAACCTTTGGAAATCAAGGCCGACGCTCTGGCTTAAGGACATTGGACGAGTTTCACAATTCGCCGACAGACGAGATCAATGGTTCGAGATCAGCGTGGGTGATTTGGAAGCAGATCGTCGTTTAGAAGGTCAGTCGCTGACAAAGTCGGTCGCTGACAAAATCAGTCGCTTAAAAAGCGACGATAAACTTTTTTTTTTCGCATATCCTTTACAGGACATTGCTGTCAACACCAGCATCTTTCAGCTGTATGTTGATTTCTTGGAAAGATTACGCTCAGTAGTTTGCCATTGCTTTCTGAGCGGCCGGCTCACATACCCCGTAAGTTACCGATGCGATTCGAACCACTGCTGATTTTCAACGTCATCACGTTACCGACGAGAGTATACGAGATTACGGAGAAAAGTCATAACCTCTAAGCCACGAAGCCGGCGACGATAAACTAATGAACGTAAATATATTGCCTAGTAAATCTGGAAAGTCATTCAATGTTGGGGCCGAACGTCATGTAAAAACATACAGATAACTAATTTGAAAATGAAGAAACAATGAAGATTCAGCTTGCCAAGATTTTGAAAGCGACTCTATTCCACAGTAAATCGTTGGTACCATCTTGTATAGTTTTCAGTTGCCTTGTGTGATGTTGTGTTATGTTCTCTAATTGTAACGTGTTTATTATCTAGTGAGTTTCAGTAAAACAGTGTTGACTTGGCTATCCCCCTCCTGCAGCCCAACGAGTTTGAGGCATAGATGACATTGCTGCATTCAAACATAATTTAACCCGGGAAGGTTAACATGGTCAACAAATGCATGAAGAAGTCAGAAGTGTCGCCCGAAAGGTGCTGATATCGCAGCTCTGCTGCACACAGACAACGCAATTAGGTCCAAAACAACAATCCTGGCGGGAGCAGCTGCAGCTGCAGCAGGAGGGGAGGAGGGGGGAGGCGAAGAAGAAGAAGATATATCATATAAGTATAAGACGAGATAAGATGACTATCATATTATAGTGCAGAATCGAAGTCTCAGCACTCCGGACAAGCGCATTAGCACCAAGTCTCTCCCAGCAAAAGTTGCGTGGTGTACATGCTGATTATTCCTGGTGCGCACTGATCAGCGCAGGTCGGAACTGTCCCCATCTGTTATCAATACCAGTTTGTCATTTCCTACTTCTCTGGATTTAACGCCGTGCCAATATGGGAGCATAGTAGACCTGTCTGTTTCAATATTAATATCACTTACCGATCACCGCTCTCGCAAAATGAATGAGGCAGCAGACTACTAGCGACCACTCTTGACATGTACTAGGAACGGAAGTTTAGTTAAATATATCTGGCAGCGGTCAAGGTTACCTGTACCCCCATAGACCTGTGTGGCATCGTCCCCTAGCAGGTACGTGCTGTGGTTATGTGAAGTGTTAGGAGCATATTTTATAGGCCTGGGTACACTGGGGGATTAGGTGGCCAGTCTTTCCCTCCTGTAGCGAACGCCGAGAAATGATATTAAACCATTGTCGGATGTCGTTCATGCCATTATCAACATATGCAAATGACGATTACAACAAGCGCTTGCTAGAGACCTGTTGGGTGGCAGTATCCCAGTGGGGAAAGGGGGAGTGGAAAAAGGAGGGGGGGGGGGTTGACACGAGAGCAGAGGTCGTGAGACATCTCCTTCCGTTCAAAGTGTGCCGTCGAATGTATGAATGATATGGCTGTGAATCTATAAGAAGTTGTTTCGTTTATGCTGTTGAATATTTCCAACTAGAATTACATTTCCGGTCTAGCCGTTTTGTTATAATCGTATACGCGGATTTTAACACACACGTGTCCAATCCACAGCAAGGAAACAAGTTGCGTTTGTCAAGTAGTTTGTTGCTTCTGTGCTGACAAAGTCTTTGGCGGCAATGTCTATTTGGTTACTTGTGATCGTGTTCTAGTAAAGCTTACCGACTACTTCTCACTGTTGGTGATTTATTCGTTGTTGAATGTTGTAAGTCTGACAGAAGAAAGGTTGCTCCTTTACATCAACATTGTACCTGTAATGTCTGTCCAGTTGTGTCTAACAACGAGCTCTTGCGGAACCCTGTCTGTCAAGACACAAAACCAACCTTTCGTGAGGTCCATGACACCGCTTCACACTTGATTCTCTGTTTCAACAATGATAATGGAGTAGACTGACCACCACGAGCTGCGTCCCCATGTAGCAAGGATCATTGAATGCCCACAGTATATCCTCTTGTTCCATTGTCAGTGCACACACGACAGCTGAAGGAGTTGCTTGTGCCCGCTGGCCTGACGGTCATGTGCTCGAATCCCTAATAAGGTGGGCATTTTCTTTTAAATATACCTGAGCTCCAAGATGGACCGAGCCTAAGTTAGGAATCAGTAAATGTTCTGGGAAATAAAGGCGGTGGCTGTGGTACTGACCACATCCGCCATCGGATGCCGATGGGTCAGATTCTTATTGGGGAGACACGGTTTCGAATCAATCGGTACGGCGTGAGGTTTTATTTCTGCTAGCGGCAAAAAGAAAACTGTAACCTGCACAGTTCGCGGCGACTGCACTAGCCATGCGACCTTAATTCTTCAGGCTCAAGAGCCCCTTGCCATATACCACAAGGTACTATATTGGCAGTAAATTACAGACATGACTATATACCCAATTGCCCATGTGCTACTAGAGGCGACAAAGGAGGGTTGGTGTGAGGCTGACTACCTCAATTCGTGCACGACTTTAGCTGCAAAATGCAGTCAGTCATGAATACATCTACAATTGCATTGGTGTGGGTTGGTTGATGGCTTACGCTCGACAGGGAAATAAAAGCCACACGAGGAAGAAGACTATGTATCCAATACATAGGAACCGAAAGCCACACGAGGAAGAAGACAACTGAAAGCCACACGAGGAAGAAGACACCTGAAAGCCACACCAGGAAGAAGAATATGTATCCAATACAGCTCAAGTGTGTGAAAGGGTCCATTACTTAGTTGACTTTATCAGCACTGAGGTGTGCATGAGTTGTCGAAAACTAGTGTATTACTGGAACGATCAGCAACTACACCTTAACACATTTGTAGAGAGAGAGAGAGAGAGAGAGAGAGAGAGAGAGAGAGAGAGAGAGAGAGAGAGAGAGAGAGAGAGACAGAGACAGAGAGAGACAGACAGACAGAGACAGAGACAGAGACAGAGAGAGAGAGAGAGAGAGAGAGAGAGAGAGAGAGAGCGAGAGAGAGAGAGCATATTTGAGTTTTCCAGGATTGTCGTGACATCGAATTTTCACAAAGATACAACTGGCACCCTAACTTCGTGTGTCTTAGTTTGTGTAACATCCTCAGTATTAAACACGCCTACAAAACTGAACAGATTTCCAATAATTGGTTCACCTCAAAGTAAACCGTCAAGTCTTTATAGATAAGTTAAACGTTCATTTGCGTACAAACTTTCACAAACAGAAGGATAAAAGCAGGTAAGTTTGGAGACAAACTCAGTTTTATCAGTTTCCAACAACAGCACACAGTAACACCCGCAACAACCCATGTGATCACCGATAACAGGCAGCTAGGTAATCTTTCTGAGATTCCGAGATTTTCCACTTAATGATTTCCCCCTAGGTGGGATGTTCCGAGACCTGCCACTGGAAAACGCGTCTGTAAAACATCTGATTATTTCAGGTATAAATCTCCTGATTGTGTGAGAGCAAAAGTCAGACTTTCTATTCACGAATTCAACAGGAAAGATTACTCATTTGTGTGTGTTTTACATTTTACGTTGGTTTGTGATTGTTACTTTCACTGGTGCAGTAGACGTTCGAATTTTACCCAGTGGGGACACGAAAATGATGATGATGATGATTGAGAATGAAAGAGGCACTTGTGTATGCATGAAGAGAAGGTTGGCTGGTTGGCAATTTGCCATTTGACCGTTGACATTCACCGATTGCAATTGCAGTTATGGACAGGAGATGATGAGATCTTGTCATTATGTCTATGTCTCGGAGGTCTTTGTCATGTTATGACGAGATATATTATCAGGATGTTTGGTGGGTGATGAGGTCCCCAACTCCTCAGGAAGTCCCAGTATCCATCTCGAACAAATGTGATCATTGAGTGGTTACCACACACACTTTCGGGTTTAGACTAAACTCCATCACCAGAGAAGAAGGATTGGTGAATTAGAAACACCCACCCCCTCTCCTCCCCTTGTTTTCTTTTCGTTGTGTTGTTGATATTTTGTATCGATGACATTGGGTTTTATTTCTAATGTATCTCGATTGTGTTCTTTATTTTTCATTTTGTAGCGCCCGAGGGAGACAGGTGGTATATTAGCCCTATACTTACAGTCAGAGCCCTTGGTCACAATGAATCATTGCCTGCTGGCTGCTGAAAAGTTAGGATGTTTAAACCTGAACTACGGGAGTTCTTTCTTCATCTCATTGTTTAAAATGAAAGAGATATTGCCTGCTGGATTGTCTGAAGAGGAATATATATATTATCTGAAGGACCCCCGGCCTCAGCGTCACCACGCTCATATTCAAGAACAGGAAACTGGGTAACAGCCCAGTCTATGATTTGTACCAGATTGGGTTTGGAGAGTACTATTGTTTACTGCCTCACTCACTTGATAATTGTCTCAGCACCTGGGTATACAGAGTGGATTACTAAATACAGTTGAAATGTCAGGTCCCTATATCTGAGAGCTACCGGATGATGCTCAGTATTACCTTGTCTGCAAAGACACTAGGATTTGCCTTTTTCGTCTGAATAAAGAGTGATGCCCTTGTTATGGACCAACCGCCGGGTTTCATCTTCAACTGGCCTATACAGGAAGCTGATGGACAGTCTATGATACAACAGCCTATAGCAGTGTGGATACGATGACTGCTGTGTAGACTCTCAGCTTACTTTGCAGATTTATATCCTTCAAACCCGGATATGTGCAGTCGGGCTCTATACCCAATTCAGGTCATCCAGACATGTATTCATCTGGAGAACGCTTTATCCTGCATATGCCCGATATGTGCAGGCAAGTTCTATACCCAAGATCACAATCATGTAACCATCTGAAGAATTATATGCCATTTCTATACCAGACGGATTACACTAGGCAAGAATATATAACACCCAGCTCATCAGCAGCTGTGAAAGCCACACCAGAATATATAACACCCAGCTCAACAGCAGCTGTGACTTAGTTGGATTATGTTCAGGGTGGAGAGTATGTAGAATTATCCTTTCATGCATCCTAGCAGTGGATATGGATAATATTTGAGTGGAATATAATTGTGGTGTTACCTTACACTTCTCAAGGATTACTTTCCGGATATTTATGAGAGAGAGATTTACCAGCATCACCCAGAGTGAGAGAGAGAGAGAGAGAGAGAGAGAGAGAGAGAGAGAGAGAGAGAGAGAGAGAGAGAGAGAAAGAGAGAGAAAGAGAGAGAAAGAGAGAAAGAGAGACAGACAGAGACATAGATCAGGAGGCTGTCTGTTTTTAAATGGAATACTTTGTTAATTGTTCGGCCTAGAGTGTTTTTATAATTTTTTTCTTGACATAATGTTGGTTGGTTATGAACTTTTTAGTGGGTTTTGGGGGAATCTATTATTTTTTTCTGACTTATGTAATTCACATGAATATGATGTTGTGTTTGATGTATATGATATTACAGTTCAGCTCACAGAGTTTTCCCAAAACTAAATACTTATCAATACAGTTTCTAAGTTTAAATTTGTTCATAGACTTTATCATTGCAGGCACAATTATAAACAAGCCTTATATTTGTTCATTCACATCTTCCTTGCAGGCACAATAACTGATAAGCCTTATATTTGTTCATTTCGGTATCACAAAGTTAATAATTCTTTGGGTAATTTGTCTAAATTATGTCACAATACGTTAGGCAACTAAATTTATTGTGACGAAATTGTGAAAACCAAATGAATAAATTGGCAAGACTAATAAACAATTACAGAGATAATAATTTAAAATAATTTACTCAAAGGAAAGAAGCCACAGTAGCACAGTTGCTAGAACCTCACTTGTCGGCCCGGTGTTTGTGAGTTCGAATCCGCGGATTTTTTAAATTGATCTGGGCTTCCAGGTCGATTAATCTCAAAATGAATACCCGGAAATGGCTTGGGAAGTACTATACCGACTACATCAGGGAATGGGTGCCTGTCTGTAATAATTTGGGTCGGACACCATATACCCAATGTCTCTTAACCTAGCTCTGGAGTTAATTCATTGTGATGTTTTGTTCAACAGTGGTTGTTCACATCTGTTATGTAATACCGTTTTTGTGTGACCCTGTTTATAAAAATGTTGGAGATCACAAGTGAAGTTGGAGACATACATATAGACAACTTTTCCTTTTAGAGTGAGCATCCTACTCTGTTGCCTGTGATAAGTATCCAGGATCTCTACACCTTCTACAGGAACCTATTCTTCTATCTTAGTGTTGAACTTGTACCATTTTTCTGTCTTGTTCTATGCTTGGGGTTCTGGGCCATTCCAGGGTTTCCATAAGAAGGCTGATTGAAAATTATAACCCATCCCATCCGGGATACCCCTAGCAAACTTAGCCTTATCACTCATATATTATTTTTACACCTCAAAGAAGGACACTTGGGCCAATGCTGCAACCTTTGCATTTGATGTCTACGAGGGCTTCCAGGATAAACAAGAGACAGTGGCGGTAGCTCTTGACCTGGAGGATGCGTATAACAGGGTCAGGTATGACCGGTTGATATACACACTGTTGGACATGGAAGTCTGCCCTTGCCTTGTCAGATGGGTTGCGACGGTCCTCTATGAGCGTAAGGTTGCACTGCGCATGGGTTCCTGGACTTCTGACCCTTGTACTATTAAACTTGGGTTGCCACAGGGATCTGCCATGTCCCAAGTGCACTTTAATGTCCACACCAGCAAAATCGCAGCTATTGATACACCTGGTGTGGGTAGAATCTTGACATTTGCAGACGATGTGCTGTGTACAGACAGGGCAGAGACAGAGCCAGTTTGGACGAAGACTTACAGGTGGCAGCAACAGGGTGGCAGAGTGGTGCAGAGACGCAGGGGCCGTTATAAACCCAGACAAGGCATCGGTTGTGTGGTACTCCCTGGATAACGGATTGTGAAGGCAGATGTCCCAGGTATTATGTTAAATGGATGTCCGCTTAGTAGAGAGAGTAAATTGAAGTACTTGGATATAACCTTTGACAGGTGTTTGTCTTTTAAAGATCATGTGGAGGCTTTGATGGTGAAGACTGATAGGGGACTTAATGCATTGAGGGCAATGGCAGCAGTTAATAATTTCTGTCATTGAGTATGGTTTGGGGTTGCTGACAGTGAATCTTCCGTTAATCAAAGTGATTCCGTGAATCAAAGAGCCAGCTTGAAAGGTTGCACAGAATGCTGCCATGCGGGTAATCCTGGGGTGCACAAAGGACACATCAATTATATGCATGAGGCATATCCTGGCGCTACCAACAATGACGGATAGGCATAGGGTCCTTCAAGCCAAATAGTACCTGAGAGTTGCTGTAGATAGGGATCACACCCTGCATGAAGTCATGGATATTACATCATGCGTTTGTGGGACCAGGTGGAGAAGGCTGGGGAACAGACTGAGAATCCGTATGTGGAAAGAATGGGATTGCGGGGGATCGGTAAGGGTTCTGGAAGAATCTGAAATCTGAGAGGGAAGACCAGGGGAACTTTAAATCAGATAACGGTGGGAACGATTAGTAGTATGACTCTTCGCTGGCTGTTGAATGAGGGGACGGAGCACATATGGGAATGTCCTGAGTGCAGTGATGTCAATTCTTAACTCAACTCAACTCCTGGCAACATCCAGTGCAGCTCAAGGGCAACTGAATACAGTTAACAACTAGATGGGTGAAGGAGATTCGAAAGATAAGACAGCTTCTGACCATAACACGTGAAGATACACTATCAGGAATCATCTTGACATAGTTTAAAAGACGGTCCCTACAGCAAGCAGAGAAGAAAAGAACCAGATATCCTCTTTCCTGGCTTGTCTGGTCATATTATTTACTGTCACAGATTAATGCAGTCAATTCGACCCCAGTGTCCGTTACTTGCGTCATATCTAAATATATTGATGCCCTAAGTTACCATGACATGTCCGACAGTTCACACGTTGTTGACGAGAGCAGCCAAGGCTGTCACGACCCTTGGCTTGAAAATTTGAAACTACAATGTGCCTTATTAGTTACAACGCAATTTGCGTGAGTTTGTTTTTACTCTGAACCACACAGTCTGTGTTTCGTCACACCTATCTATATGAAGACCCATCGCTTCACACTACTGCGACAGTATCTGTAATGAGGTTAGCTTAATAGCTAGGAAAAGAATAACACTGGCGCTGTTTTGTTTTACAGCTGACATGAATTCGCTATAAATCTTTCATGTTCTACATTTGTCACTGTTTTGTTACAAGGTTTTTTTTATTTTACATGTCTCATTGTTTCATTATAATCCTTTGTTCGATGAGATGAAATTTCAGAAGACACAACAATCTTAACATAAGACACTCAAGTACGTCGACACCAGAGCTGTTAGCTCCTAATGTGACACCCAAATGAACGGGTTCGTCATTTATAATTTAGAGAAAGCTATTACAATTTTTTCCCCCCTATAAAATCAGATTTCAGGAAGTTACGAAACACAAATAAAAGACAAATAATACAAATAACATAATAGCCATCACATCGTCACTTGAAACATTCAGCTAGGTTAGTTGTTGATCGCGATTCCAACTTCACGGCAAAGGGACACCCCATAATGCTCCGTTTCTGTGCCAGTAAATACCACACAAAATGTTCTCCACTGTCCCATGTGAAAAGGGGAACAGACATCAGGCCCGACAAACCAAAAGTATGCACAGGCATACACGCATAAGGCCGCCATTAGAATGCCAACACAAGAGTCCGCCATTAATATTACAGTTCATCGTCGATGGAAGCCGAAGTCACTAGAAAACCAACAGATGCAAACACGTTACTGCATAAAACAAAACCAGCTAGTTCAGACACCGGCTCTAGGCCATTTTTCTGAACATGCACTTCACAATACAAACAACCACAGGAAGATATAACATCAATCAATCATGTGCCATGCCGGAAAGCGTGGGCGGTCATGACTCGCCATTTCACTCGATCACCAGAGTCGTGGATCAGCTCAGTATTCCTGTCTCGACCATGCCATGTGGCCAAGCCATCCAGGTATTTACTTCTCAGTCTTCCCCTAGGTCTGTTCCCTTCCATCTTGCCAATTGTCACCAAGTTCTTCAATCCATTTATTCTCATAACATGTCCAAAATATTTTGACTGTCTACGTCTACTTTCTTTAATCAATTTACGATTTTAATTTGTCTCCGGTAGTACGTGGTCATTGGTTTCTCTATCTGCCCATGGTATTCTTTGCATTTTCCTCAGAAACCACATTTCTGCAGCCATCAGATGTTTTTCAGCTTGACTGCTCATTGTTCAAGTTTCACATCCATACAAAAGAACAGGCTCTATGTAGCACATCAACACTCTTTTTCTCAGATATTATGACTGTTCTGAGATAATTGTACCGATTCACTTGTTGAAGAATATTCCCATTTACTTGTATATTGCATTGTGGTATTTCGTTCTTCCTGGTGACGACCATAATCTGTGTCTTTTTACAATTTAATTCTAACCCCACTGTGTGCAACAACCGCATCTACTAATTTTTGCAGATCCTGCTCATTGTCTGCAATAAATACTGTATCATCTGCACATCTAATGTTATTGATGTTTTGTCTTCCAATGCTGATTCCATTTATATCTTCTACATTTCTGAAAATATTTTCACCGTATAGGGAAAAAAGATCTGGAGATATTACACATCTCTGTCTAACACCTCTCTTAATAGGCTGACATTGTCCCACTTCATTATCAATCCTTATGGCAGCTTGTTGTTTCCAATATATGTTTTTTATATGCCCAATGCTTTTCTTATCAATTTGTAGTTCTGCAAGCATATCCACCATGTTGACATGTCTTACTCTATCAAAAGCCTTTGTGTAGTCAATAAAGCAAAGATGTATATCTTTGTTAACTTCCATAGAACGTTCAATAATTGATCGCAGCACATATATATATATATATATATATATATATATATATATATATATATATATATATATATATATATATATATATATATATATATATATATATACTGTGTAATAATACACATCATTTATTGTACCCTTTTCTTCTACAAACCCACATTGTTCTTCCCCTATTTCAGGTTGCATTTTCTTCCTCACTCTTTGCATGATAATTAGTAGCAAAATCTTTGTGATGTGACTCATTACCCTAATTGTTCTATGCAGATCACATTCCAAGGCTCCTGATTCCTTTGTGATTACAATAAATACAGAATTACATAATTCAGAAGGTATATCTCCGGTATCATATAATGTGTTCAGCAGTCTGGTGGATTGATCTATTCCATATTCTTCTAAATCTTTAATCATTTCTGTCTGTAGTCATGTTATCTGCACCGGGGGGGGGGGGGGGGGGGGGAGGGGCCTTGCCAGCTTTCATATGTTTAAGAACATTTCGAACTTCCATCTTCAAAATTGGTGGTCCTTCATTATTAAATCGAAAAGCATACTGTTCATAAAGGTTTTTCACATAGTCTGACCATACATGTAGAATCTGATCTTTTTCTATTATGATTTTGCCATCTTTAGTTTTTAGACAGCCTGCTGATGTACCTGTTCTTTTACTAGTAAGCTCCTGAATTCTTTTGTGCACTAATTTGGTATTTTGACTGGTGCGTTGTTTTTCAATTTCTAAGCAATTTCGCTCACGCCATGCTTCTTTTGCCTCCTTACATAATATTCTGACTCGTCTGTGAATTTCTTCATATTTGGCAGAATTATTTTTGTTGAATCTTCATATTTCCATTAGTTGTAAAATTTCTTCAGTCATCCATTTCTTACGACACACCTTCTGTAATTTTGGAATAGTTGTTTCTTCAGCCAAACTGACTGAATTCTTCAACATTTCTCATGTATCATCCACATCCTGGAATAGGATCTCTACATCAGACAATATATCAAATCTTTCTGTACTTCTATGTTGAATTTGTTTTGTATTTCCTTGTCGTTACTCAATGTACACAAATTTAGTGTTTCCTGTTATATACTTGACTTTCTTTAACTTTATCCTCAATGTTCCTGCAAGTAATCTGTGGTCTCTATAACAATCAGCACTGGGAACTGTTTTTGCTATTGTTAACGCATTTTTAAATCTTATGCTAATCAGAATGTAATCAATCTGGTTTCTAATCCCGCTAACAGAACTCCTCCATGCCCATAAACTTCTAGGGTGGTGCTTAAACCAGGTGTTTCCTAAAATCATTTCCGGCTCTTTTGCCCACTCTACAAGTCTGAATCCTCTTTAATTTCTCTCTCCTAAACCATAGTTTCCTCCTGTGTATCTATCACCTTGATTTTCTACTTTTGCATTGAAGTCCTTATGATGATGTTTATTTCTGAATTTTTACATTTCTTTAAAGCAGACTCTATGTCATTATAAAATTCCTCTACACTATCTTTACTGGATTCTCCTGTTGGGGCATACACTTGAATACCATTTATGCTAAAAGGCCAGCAGCTTAATTTAACTAGTAGAACTCTGTGTGACACGGCCCAATATCCTTGAACAGATTTTGATGTTTGCCGGTCAAAAATAATTGCTACCCCCCTTTGTCGATCTTCTCCTCCAGAATAAATAATCTTAAAATCTTAATCTATCTTGATGCCTGCTCCTGTCCATCTCGTTTCGCACATCCCTAAAATATTAATGTTCTCTCTTTCCATTTCTTGTTTGATATTATCTAATATTTCGTCGTCGTTTAACGTCCTAACATTCAATGTTGCTAATTTTAATGTCTCTGTCCTTGTCTTTCGATTATCTGTCTTTAGGCGAATCATAATGAACTAGGCACTTTTAAAGAAGGTAGTTTGCCGTTGCTTTTCTTCTATGGCCATTGTCCCGTCAACGAGATCTTCTGCCTACCGTCGCAAAACTTGAGACCATAACCAACAACTATCTGTCAGCTGCCCTCCTAATTTCATCCACCACCCGCCTTCTGGGGCTGCTTTTGAACACTTCCAATAAACGAATACGAAATAACACCACATAATCTACAGGAAAACACTAATAACAGCGTCTCACGAAGAATAAACGCGTCACGTCGTCGCCGGAAACAAAAGATATAAAAGCATTCCGCATTAAATCCACAGCTCACAGTGTTGCTCCATGCTCTCAACTCAGTAGAGGGGCGACGGAATCATGTACTACCAGTTCAACAGGAGGAAATTGCGCAAGCAAACCGTAGCCAGAAGCAAAAACACACCAAAGGCCTTAACAGCTCAGCCGCTTATCCGCCATATCCGACCGGAAATCCATACAGGTAGGTGGTTTGAACATATATGGAAAGCCACGACGTCGCATATCTCATAACGACACATAACTGTGACCTATAAACTGACGTCATCATCTCTATGGCAACCGCCCGTTGTTTAAATCGTCAGCATAATTAACTCACGGTCCTCTCACACGTAAACGGTGACCCATTTCAACCTATTCTAGTCCCCTAATTAGCCCCATTTTTCGTATATTCTCTCAAATGATCACGTCCTTTTAATCATTCACAGATAAATATATACTCGCTATCTCCCGTGTCTCATCCGGGCTCAATTGATGAGAAGAAACTGTAGTCTCGATCAACGGGAGATTTATTTGTATTAAGTATGTATTGACCCAGTCTTGATTTGTCGACATGATTATCCTTGACCTGTCACCTCTGGGGAAAACATACAGCAGACAGCATGATATCATGATGCAGCTGAGCATCTAAACATAGATAAACACTGATAAGACATCGACGAGGAAGTTTTGACTGATAGTTATACGTTAAAAAGTTCATTTACAGGACGTCACAATCAACCCCTGCATTTTTTAGCTGTTTGTAAGTTTCTAGAAAAATTTTACTTTCAGTAGTGTGCGATTGTTTTCTGAACGACTGACGCTCGTCGGCAGTTAGCCAAAAGGAAAGTTAATCTTCCTCATAAGGCTGTCATAAATACATGAAAAGTCAGCAAATGACATATTTACACGCACTGAGAGACACTGGGTATATGGTGTTAGCCCCATAATCTTCATAGACCAAGCGGCGGTCCATATGGGATGTCTTTTGCCTTCAGCCGCTTTGATCTCGAGCGTCGCCTACACACATGCTATTGCTACTAGTAGTAAGTGCTAATGAGTGCACTGGCTTGGTTTTGCGTGTGGATTAGCTTTACCTACTACTATAGTCTGTTTACTTTTGTCTGCCCGAATATAAAATTCCATATCTCAGTAATCAACTGAGGGAAAATGATGAGATTTAGCATATAACCTTATCATTATGTCCACCCAACAATAAAAATTTTGTTTTGGAGATTGTACAGCAGATTTCAAAGTTTGTTTATATGCGGTATATAATTTACGGGTCAGAGATGAAGTGCACATGATTAAATGTATTACCTCTTCACACGGAAACATCAGCGTTGAATAGTTAATTTTCTCGTGGGACATGGGATTGGCCTTATGACAAGAGCCTCGCGTAGTGGAACGGGGCATTACTGTAAAACAAGTTTGTTAGCGAGAAATCACTAGTTTTTCACCAAAACATCAAAGAAATGTTGCCGCTTTCCATGATATAAGTTGCTTTTGGACCTATCAAAGACATATTCCTTGGGTGGGGGTAAATATAAGAAGGCAGGAAAAATTTCATATTGATGCAACAGACAGTTTTCAAAATAATTGATCGTGAATGAAGGCATTCATTTCTGGACAGGCTATAGTGTCCCTCCCCATCAGGTGAACCCACTCCGACTTCCGAGGTACTTGTAATTTACCTCTTCAAGTCAACCTTTAAGCCCAGTTGACCGGTGGCTGGAGTGAACCTACAACGCCGCGGTCACCAGAGAATGTTTAAACGCCACTGAGTTAAACCTTTCGGCAACATCGACCCCGATTGGGTGATGTTATCAATATCAGGCCTATTGCCTTGTCTTCCCAGGCATGTCCATGTTAGTCTGGCTCGACTCGGTCGATTAAAATAATTCCACCTCAAGATGAACAGTTTATAAATGAACATACATGTACTATTAGGAGCTCATAGATGTTTAAGAAGGAAGGAGAGACTAGACGACGCGTTATACAACGTAAAAATTGAAAGCCATACTTACAGACCGCAATTAGAACCTGTCACCTCTAACTTACGACAGCTCCTCGCTGCAGGAACAATTGTACTTCGACACATGACCAACTAAACACCCCAGTCTACTTCTATGAGTGCCTAACAATACGCGTGTGTTTGTTTATTACTTGTCGCAGTGGCTTAACGATGAAGACTGGAACACAATTCCTCCGACCTGGAAGGCTTGCGTAATAACCACGCGACTCCTTCTCACATACATGGACTAGAGAAACATACGACCTACCACGCGTATTTTGGTCAACACATTATCCGGAGGTCCACGTTGCTGAACGAGCCACAGCATCCGAGTTACTAAAACAATGGCAGGCTCGGTAAAGTAGTCAAGGATTAGAATCCATGTCGGGGCATATATTTACAATTGATATGAACCCCCAGTTCGATCCAACCTGAAATGGGTACCTGCAAATAGCTTGAGAAGTAAAGGCAGCGACGGGTTACTGACAACATCATAGACGTCTATAAATGTATGGGTC
>OY992877.1:197162989-197190489 GCA_963921405.1 Cepaea hortensis | reverse complement strand
TGTCCCTCCATTCTTTCCTACAAAACCCCAATGCCTTGTCGTACCTCAAACACACAACACAGTAGTCATTGTTCAGATGCCCGGTTTATGAAAATGGCGGAACCAATTTGTGGTGACGACACAGCTTTCAAGGTCTCAACTTCCTGTCCAAAACATAAAAATAAACCCATTTGGGTCTATGCTGGCCGTCGATGGTTAGTTATGTGCATCTTCTTTAAATGAAGTCGCAGTCAATTCCAGCATTTATTTGTTTGTTTTTATTTTTTTTTATTTTTGGTGTTATTGATTTACTAGGTAGGTTTACATTCAGTAGTTTGCCATTGCCTTCTGAACGACAGACACCCATACCATTGTATGAAAATAAACCAAGCCGGTCTGCTTCCAAATCGCCTGCAGCTGTGTTTCGAAAGCGGTATGTGGGATTGAGAATTCCGTTAGCAACACCTTCGCAACGGTACCGGCTCCGTCGATGGTAGCTGGACAAAAAGAGACATTTTCTGGCTTCACTTGTTAATTTATTATGAGACTTTGGTGATCGTATGAAGTAGTGAATCATAACATAACCGCCCACGCTCATCGACAAGACACATAACAATGATGAGCTAATAACGTGATCTCATCAATTATTCCATTAAAACTCAAATTTCATAAAAGGATAGCGTTAAATCTGAGTCCACATTTAATAACTGGTTTCTGAAATTGTGTTCCTCCGAGAAAATTACTTGATGCCACAGAAGTGTGATATTACAGTTTCCCAATGGCTGTATGTACTGGGTTGGCTTCTTGACAACTGAATATCTAATCCTTGTAAAGGAAACATTACCAATCTCAATTGGTGAACCCTTTGTAGCCACTAAGACAGTTCATAATTAAAAACACGCAGGTATTGTTTTTCGCGTATAGAAGTAGAAGACAGAAGGAGTAACTAGAAGACACTCTAGACCAGGGGTGGCCAACGTTTTCAGCAGGCGGGCTAAATTTCAGAAATAAAATTTCCTGCCGGGCCACGGACCTAATTTTTATTTTTTTATTTTTTGTTAATTAAAGTAAACAAGCAAGCGTGCTACAGCTTCGACCACATCGTCGATTCCTACTCCGCGGGCCACAACATGACTCCCGGCGGGCCGCATGCGGCCCGCGGGCCTCGTGTTGGCCACCCCTGCTCTAGACTACACCGTAAGTCGAAGTATACAGCAGCGAGGCGCTATCGTCATTTGGAGGTGACAGGTTTGAATCCTGGTCGGTAACTATAGCCTTCAATGCTTATGTTGTCTAGCTCGTCGTCTTGGCTCTACTTCTTTCTTCTACTTCTATGTTATTTTAATATCAAAACTGAGAAGGAAGACCAGGAGAACTTTCAATCAGATAGCGGTGGGAACGATTAGTAGTATGACTCTTCGCTGGCTGTTGAACGAGGGGATCGAGCGCGTATGGGAATGTCAGAGTGTAGTTATGTCGGTTCGTAACTCAATTCAACTCAACTTAGTGGCCTCAAAGGGTTCCCCATTTGAGATTTCTGTTTAACATGTCTATAACATCTTCCTAGCATAGAGGTTAGCGACTTTTCTCCGTAATCTCGTATACTTTCGTAGGCAACGTGACGACGGTGAGAATCAGCAGTGGTTCGAATCGCGTCGGTAACTTACGGGTATGTGAGCAGGCCGCTCAGAAAGCAATGGCAAATTACTGAGCGTAATCTTGCCAAGAAATCAACAATCAGCTCAAAGATGCTGATGTTGACAGCAATGTCCTGTAAAGGTTTGCAAACATATTTTATTTATAACATTAGGACCGACCAATCATGTCTCTCCTTTAAATGTTCGTTAATGTACTAGAGAAGAACAATGTGGGTTTGAAGAAGGCAAGGGTACAGTAAATGCCATGTATATACCGAGAACAGTAATTGAACGTTCTATAGAAGTAAAGAAAGATCTATATCTTGCTTTATTGACTACACAAAGGCTTTCGATACGGTGAGACATATCAACATGATGAGGATGCTTGCAGATTTATAAATTGATGGAAAAGACCTTAGACTTGTAAAAAAAAATATATTGGAAACCACAAGCTCCCATAAGGATTGATAATGAAATAGGTCAATATCAGCCTATTAAGAGAGGTGTGAGACAGGGATGTGTAATGTCTCCTTATCTTGTCTTCCCTGTACAGTGAAAATATTTTAAGAAATATAGAATATATGAAAGAAATCATCACTGGAGAACGAAACATCAATAACATTAGATAAGCTGATGATACAATATTGATTGCAGAAAATTAGCAGAATCTGCAACATTTAGTCAATGTGGTTGTTGTACATAGTAAACAACTAGGATTATAAATAAATTCTAAGAACACAGAGAGGAAGAAGGAAATACCACAATGTAATATACAAGTAAATGGGAACATTCTTAAACAAGTGAATCGGTACAATTATCTTGGAACAGTCATAACATCTGATGGGAGATGCCTTGAAGAGAGTAGAACAAGAATTGCCATTGCGAAGGTAGCCTTTAGCAAGATGAAAAACATACTGACCAATAAAAAGATGTCAATTACAGCGAGAAAAAGAATGTTGAGGTGCTTGATGACAACTGCCAAGACCGATGGGAAGAGAACAAGAAGGCAGAGAAGTAAATACCTGGATGGCTTGGCCACGTGGTATGGTCGAGACAAGAACACTGAGCTGATCCACGACTCTGGTGATCGAGTTAAATGGCCCACGTTTATCGGCATTGCACATGATGAACGAATACACTATATACAGCAGCACGTTGCGGTGTGTTTGTCTAGTGGTCTATGCTGGTCTTGTACGTCCTCCAACATCCACTCGTTTCTTCTACTACCATGAGCGCCAAGCAGTACATGTTTATTTATGAATGACCAACCTAGGCCTAATCTAAGCCAGTTCCAATGAATTTCGGTGAGTCATGACCTGGTGTCATCCTAATATCGCTCACCTCAGATGTGAAGTTCCAGTTCAGTCATGCACACCTCGCTGCATTCTGTGCTTGGCGAGGGACACACGAACTCTGCAACATATCCCCCTGTAGATGGAACTGCGATCAGAAGGAATGTCTCTATTCCAATATACCTCCGATAGATGCAAGCATATTTCGGGGCTTCAGCCACAGGAACTCCAGTGCACTGAAAGAGTTTACGTTTACAGTCCCGGGGAACAGCAACAATAAGAAGAACAGCAACAATAAGATGAAAGACAACAATAAGAAGAACAGCAACAATAAGAAGATCAGCAACAATAAGAAGATCAGCAACAATAAGAAGAACAGCAACAATAAGAAGAAAGACAACAATAAGAAGAACATCAACAATAAGAAGAACAGCAACAATAAGAAGATCAGCAACAATAAGAAGAACAGCAACAATAAGAAGAACAGCAACAATAAGAAGAAAGACAACAATAAGAAGAACAGCAACATTAAGAAGAACAGCAACAATAAGAAGAAAGACAACAATAAGAAGATCAGCAACAATAAGAAGAACAGCAACAATAAGAAGAACAGCAACAATAAGAAGAAAGACAACAATAAGAAGAACAGCAACAATAAGAAGAACAGCAACAATAAGAAGATCAGCAACAATAAGAAGATCAGCAACAATAAGAAGAACAGCAACAATAAGAAGAAAGACAACAATAAGAAGAACAGCAACAATAAGATGAAAGACAACAATAAGAAGAACAGCAACAATAAGATGAAAGACAACAATAAGAAGAACAGCAACAATAAGAAGATCAGCAACAATAAGAAGATCAGCAACAATAAGATGAACGACAACAATAAGAAGAACAGCAACAATAAGAAGAACAGCAACAATAAGAAGAAAGACAACAATAAGAAGAACAGCAACAATAAGAAGAACAGCAACAATAAGAAGATCAGCAACAATAAGAAGATCAGCAACAATAAGAAGAACAGCAACAATAAGAAGAACAGCAACAATAAGAAGATCAGCAACAATAAGATGAAAGACAACAATAAGAAGAACAGCAACAATAAGATGAAAGACAACAATAAGAAGATCAGCAA
The DNA here is from genome assembly GCA_963921405.1 of Cepaea hortensis. NCBI lineage: Eukaryota > Metazoa > Mollusca > Gastropoda > Stylommatophora > Helicidae > Cepaea > Cepaea hortensis. Next base: position 197,186,443 of record OY992877.1, on the reverse strand, counting down.
CAATAAGAAGAACAGCAACAATAAGAAGATCAGCAACAATAAGATGAACGACAACAATAAGAAGAGCAGCAACAATAAGAAGAACAGCAACAATAAGAAGAAAGACAACAATAAGAAGAACAGCAACAATAAGAAGAACAGCAACAATAAGAAGAACAGCAACAATAAGAAGAACAGCAACAATAAGAAGAACAGCAACAATAAGATGAAAGACAACAATAAGAAGAACAGCAACAATAAGAAGAACAGCAACAATAAGAAGAACAGCAACAATAAGAAGATCAGCAACAATAAGAAGAACAGCAACAATAAGAAGAACAGCAACAATAAGAATAACAGCAACAATAAGAAGAACAGCAACAATAAGAAGAACAGCAACAATAAGAAGAACAGCAACAATAAGAAGAACAGCAACAATAAGAAGAACAGCAACAATAAGAAGAACAGCAACAATAAGAAGAACAGCAACAATAATAAGAACAGCAACAATAAGAAGAACAGCAACAATAAGAAGAACAGCAACAATAAGAAGAACAGCAACAATAAGAAGAACAGCAACAATAAGAAGAACAGCAACAATAAGAAGAACAGCAACAATAAGAAGAACAGCAACAATAAGAAGAAAGACAACAATAAGAAGAACAGCAACAATAAGAAGAACAGCAACAATAAGAAGATCAGCAACAATAAGAAGATCAGCAACAATAAGAAGATCAGCAACAATAAGATGAAAGACAACAATAAGAAGAACAGCAACAATAAGAAGAACGGCAACAATAAGAAGAACAGCACCAACAAAACTCCTCATGGGAACAGTGAGCTAAGACACCCTGGGATGGCTATTGCATCGAGGCACACCGATTCCGAGCCGCGTTGTTCGGTTCCCTCGTGCAATTTTCTCAGTCTTTTTTCTTTCGCGTTTCTGGTCCCCCATTTTTGATCTTATACTGCTTAATATAGCGATCTTTCATCTTGACGACTATTTATTTCTACTGTCCAAGTGACATTGTACGTGGGCATCTACTGTCGTGACTAGCCTTCAACTGTTATTCTACCAACCCTCGACTCTTATTCTACCATCCCTCAACTGTTTTATTCTACCAGCCCTCAACTATTATTCTACCAGTCCTCAGCTGTTATTCTACCAGTCCTCAACTATTATTCTACCAGTGCTCAGCTGTTATTCTACCAGCAAGCTTGTGTAGGCGAGAGATCTGTATAACAGTACACGTCTGTAGAACCAACAAACGAAGATTATGCAATAAAGTACTAACTTTAAGAGGGTCGACTTTGTTGTGCAGTGTGTTCCCCCATTTGGTTCAGTCTCTCCCTGCATAACAGCAAGCCCCTTGTCGAGAGCATCGCACAAAGCACGAACCCCGTAGCTCTAACGATGACCATTTTTACCCCCTCCTCCCACCCCAACCACCCCCGGAGTCTGCTAAACAATTGCACTCGTGATCTGAACAACGCATTCCAGGGAATGCACCCACGACCTCCAGATAGCGAGGAAGACAGCTTAACAACTTCTGCCCGGAGACCCCCAAGACTGTTCAGGTACAGAAGTATTTAGATCTTGATGTGTATGAGAACCCACGCATCCCTTTGTTAACTGTTCTGAATCAGCAAGATTTCACGTAAAAGCACAAAGTGACGAAAGAATGAGACCTTAGAAGATAAGGGTTTGAGTGAATTACGTGACGGCGGACTTAGTGAAAGCGACTAACGACCTGAGACTGAATGTGATACTTGGCTGCTCTCATTTGTGAAGAGCTAGTGACAGCCTGGCCTGTATTGGGAAATCAAGACAATCTTCTCGGGACCTGATGAGCGAGTGTGAGGAAGGATCGTCGGTAATTGTGAGTCTGTAATCAAGTCTCTGTAGCTACTGGCTGGAGTCTGGGTTGTATGTGCAACGCCTACTCAAGAGTTACCTGAAACCCCTTGTTCACTTTGAGACTTTTATCTGTATTGTTACCACTGGAACTAGAGAAAGAAAGAGAGAGAGAGAGAGAGAGAGAGAGAGAGAGAGAGAGAGAGAGAGAGAGAGAGAGAGAGAAAGAGAGAGAGAGAGAGGGAGAGAGAGAAAGAGAGAGAGAGAGAGAGAAGGGGTTGGCAGAAGAGAGACAGAGACAGAAGAGTGAGAGAGAGTGCGCGAGAGAGTGATAGAGAGAGTGAGGTTTAGAGGGAGGGGAGGGTGAGAGAGAGGGAAGGAGAGAGAGAGTGAGAATGAGAGCGATAGTGTGAGATAGAAGGAGTAATAGTGAGCATATGATAGAGAGAGAGAGAGAGAGAGAGAGAGAGAGAGATAAAGGGAGAGGAAGAAGGATGGGAAGAGGAAGGTAGTGGAAGAGAGAGAGAGAGATAGAGAATGAGAGAGAGAGGAACGAACGAACGAACGAACGAACGAACAAACTTTATTTTCAAAGGGTTAAGAATTGGGCACGCAGGCCCGTCTAACATTCTGCCCTTCTATCACTCTCTTTCATACATTATTTCATTCACACATATTCAAGGCTAACAAAGAACAGTAACAATATAAAAGATATGCATTATAAAGGCATGGGCAAAATGCAAACATCAAAACTACACGACACAGTAATATTAGATAATGGTCTGACACTTGTTATTAGCCATGTGGAATATACTGGCCTACAAAAAGGTGATTGGCTGTTATACTAGAGTTTTGTTATTATTATTATTATCTCAATTATTAAGGGGGAAGGTAATCCGTATTGAGATAGTGTTCGAATAATTTGCGATTATATGAATAGGGATTGGTGATGTCTTTGATTTCTTGTGGAAGATTGTTCCACAGCTGAGATGCAGAGTACGTTAAGCTTGTTTTGTATAAGTCAATCCTAGGCTTCGGAATGTGTAGTATATTTAAACGTTTACTGTGTCTAGCATTATATTTAAACAAAGGCCAAAGGTAATTTGGGGCATTCCGATGCAGGATTTTGTGAATTAGTTTAGCTTTATTGAAAAGCAAGCGTTTGCGGAATGGTAGTAACTGAAGGCGTTTATACAGGCTAGGATTGTCAGATAAATGTTTGCTATAAATTAGACTCATGGCCCGTTTCTGTAGTGAGTAAAGTCGCTTGGTGTTTGAATTAGAACAACCGTCCCAGATTGTAGAGCAGTAGTCAAAGTGTGTCTGTATATGAGAAGTATAGAATAGTTTCCTTGTGTCCTCATCAAGGAAGTTTTTAATCTTGGCGAGTTGATAGACTTTTTTCGTTGTTTGTTTAATGAGCGCTTGAACATGGGAATTAAAGGTTAGATTTCTATCAATGATTAGGCCTAATGTTTTGTGCTCAATTACACTTTCTACTGGCATGTTATCGATGTGAAGTTGAAGTGATGTGTGTGGGCTTAGAGTTTGAAGTCTTTGTCTGGTTGTTAATAACATTGCTTTTGTTTTAGTGATGTTAATTTGCATACGGTTTGAATAGCTCCACTTAACTACATTATTTAATTCTTGTTGTAAAGACGACTCCAGTAAAATACAGTTTTCAGCGTTTGTACACCGTACAGTCATCTGCAAATAGATCGCAGGACGACGAAAGATGCAAAGGTAGATCGTTAATATATATGGCAAATAATAGAGGGCCAAGAATAGAGCCTTGCGGTACTCCAATATTGAAGGTAGTGGTTTGAGACAGAGATTTATTGTGTGATACTACTTGCTTTCTGTTTGATAGAAAAGATGATATTAGAGTGACTACATTAAGGCCAATTTTCACAGTCTCGAGTTTTTTAATTAAAATAACATGGTCTATCATATCAAATGCTTTCTTGAAATCAATAAACACAGTTCCACACAGACTGTTGTTGTTTATATTCTGGTGCCAATTTTCTATCATGTTTGTTAGGGCCGTATGGCAAGAATATTTTGGTCGAAATCCTGATTGGCTGTCAACAATAAGCTTGTTGCGAACTAGATACTGTAATGTTACTTTATGGATGTGTTTTTCTAGTGGCTTAGATAGTGATGATAGTAAGGAAATGGGTCTGTAATTGTTCGGGAGATCATTGTCCAATGAACCAGATTTAAAAAGAGGGTACACTTTAGCGATTTTGAGAGCTGATGGAAAGTGGCCTTTGGTTAGACACTGATTATATATATAGGTTAGTGATGTACAAATCACTGGCGCAGCACAACGGAGAATCCGGTTGCTGATTCCATCTAACCCAGAAGAGGTTGTGTTTTTTAGGTTACTGAGGTAAGTGAATACTTCAGTGATTGTCATTAGCGGTATGTAGGAAAGAATATCGCGGGAGCATCTATTCTCGCAAAACGATGACAATAAAGATAAGTTGCAAGGAGAATTAGGTATTGAAGCCTTCAACTGGTCTATGTCAGTTTGAAAAAAATTACTGAATTGGTCGCATGTAATATGATTTGATGGTAAAGAATTTCGGAAGTTATACTTGTTTGTCAAGGTGTTAATTGCCTTCCATATATCCTTACTATTTGTTTTATCCATTACTAAGTTCTTAAAGTAACTTTTCTTTTCCTGTCGTATGCTATATTGAACTTTGTTTTTAAGAGTACGGTATGCACTGATATCCCGCTTTTTATGTGCTTTATCTCTGTCTCTCATAATTTCAAGTATTTCCTGGGTGATCCAAGGTGGCTTGACGTGGTGTTTTACTCGAACTTCCTTGACTGGCACATGTCTATCAAAAACATCAATAAAGGTTTTCATCCAGAATTCCAGAGCATCATCCGGGTCAGGAAGCTGATAAACATTGTCTAGAGGTGAACTGAGCAAGTCCTGTAAAAATGCGTTTTGGTTGAAATTTTTGTAACTTCTATATTTTACACTTATGTGTTTATGTTTAGGAGTTTTAATTCCTTTTTTAGACCATGTGCAGCATATTGGGTAGTGATCGCTCATTGCACAATTTGGTACGGTGCATTCTATGATGTTGTCTGAGCAAGTTACATAAATGTGATCTATGACTGTTGAAGATGACTTTGTTACTCTAGTAGCTTGTTGTACTATTTGTTGGAAATTGTATGATGCAATTATATTTCCCCATATTATGTTGGATTTGTTGGTGTCAATGTTAAAGTCTCCGAGTAGTATAATTTCCTTCCCAGAAGCGAAAACCACATCCATCATGGTAGTGAAGTTTTCGTACCAGACGTGTCCAGCACTGGGATTTCTATAAAGGTAGCCAATTATCAGGGGAGTGCGGTTTTGAAGTTTTAGCTCTAGCCAGATACATTCTATTTCGCAAGTTTCAAAGTCTAGCCTACGGCGAGCATTTAGTAAATTAGAAACATAGGTTACTATGCCTGTCTCTTGTTTCCTACAGGGATCCCTTCTAAAAACTTTGTACCCTTTAATAGAGATGTCCTCATCTGAAATTGTATCATTAAACCTACTTTCACTAAGGCCGAATAAATGAAAATTTTGATTAAGAATAGAAGATAACTCTGGTAGCTTGTTAAATAAGCTGCAAATGTTTAAGTGTCCAAGGCGTATTCCTGACTTATTGAGCCAGTGTTGCCACTTCTCAGACATTTCATCCATGAAGAAAGTGTAAATTCGTCAAAGTTAAGCTAAAATACAAGATCATAAAACAAAATCACAATTACATTAACTTACAAAATAGCAGTAATACAAATCAATAAGTAAATGACAATATTATAACGATATAACTAATTAGACCAACGAATATAATGCAAACAAGGAACAAAACGAATTAAAGAACATACAACAAATAATTAACTTGAAAAAAACTACTTCACAAGCTAAGTACCAACTGTTATCCAAAAGAATCAATAAATGACTATACAAGTCAATGTCTCTGTTTAAAGCGGGGAGTGAAGACCCCCTCACTCAGGGTATTAAGGCGATAAAAAGTATTATAAAAGATATCTAAGTGTCAATCTCTGTGACTTCAATACGAGTCAATGTTTACAGCCGCGTACAATCTAATACGTTGCTATATAAATCAATAACCAAGTATGCGCATAAACTTTATAGGAGAGGCCCTTTATTGTACCGAGATCCGGTGTTGCTTTGTGCTGAATTGCTAGTAAATACCAGGCTGTGTTGGTCCTTGGTACAGCGACATCATAAATGCCTGCCAAAGTGAAGTTGGGCTAAACCGTGTGAGGTATAACAACTCTGGGTTACAATGGAGTGGATACTGTTGATTTCTCACGGGTGTGTAACGACTTCCAACTACAGGCTCTGATTCGTGGCTAACAGGAGGCTGTGGTGGCACGTTGTTGTTACTACTGGATCGATCCTTGCTGTGGAGAAGAGGGAACGTATCTTCATAATTATCACCCTCCTGCTTGAAAGAGGGCGTATTGTACGGATTTGGTGTGATGGAATTGTTCCGTCTGGCTTGGATATCAGGTGCCTTGGTTATGAGTGGTCTGCTCTCTTCTGGTTTATTGGTACTTGATGTGGCGGCAGTATGTCGTCTGGCTTGAGTTTGAGGTGGTGTAGCTAAAAGTGTCCTACGCGATCTAGTATTGGATGTAGGGTGTGTACGTTCAGGGTACTTAAGATTTTTGGCGAGCAAGCTGGTGCCAAATGTAGACAAATGTACTTGATCTTTATAAAGTCGCTTTTTAGGTGCTCCTGACTGTGAAGTAAACACCGGTGTGTTGTTGATGAACTGTATGTTGTTGTGAGAGCAAAACGTCTGCAATATGTTGTTATTTATGTCAGCTAGACGACGCTGGAATCCATAACTCGGTGATATGATGGAGGAGAAGAAGATGGACGAGTTAGGAAAAGTGTGACGTAATCCGTTCAAGAGCGCCAGCAGTTGAGATGTTGTGATTTGCTGGTTGTTCATGGTGTCATTGATACCAATATGGACGCTTGCCCTTTTTACGTTAAGATTTACAGCCAACCTCCTAATCTTGTCTGTTAGCCGGTCAATACCAGCCCCAGGCAGTGGAATTATGGAAACAATGTCTTTGTCTGTAGTAGCCATCCGGTCGCTATAAAGACCTTTCATTAGAGAGTCGCCTATTATAATGTGTGTACAGTCGGGTCGTGCTGTCTGCACATGTTGGTTGTCAGTACGCCTTGCTCGTTGTTTCTCCCATTTAGCAGCAGTCTGTACGTCTCCATGTGACTCTCCCTGTGTTTCCTGGAGGCGTGTGTTGTCTGTTGGCAGTGCACTATAGCACTGTACGTTTTCTGACGAATTTTCTTGAAGCACTTCGAATCTGTTGCTTATCTTTACACCAATGGGATAGACTGCTTGTAGCGTTTTATCTTCCTCTGCACGTTGAGGTTTTTCCGCGTCTTGTTTTTGGTGAAACTGGGCTTCAAGATTCTCCGAATTTGATACAGCTGTTTGGGAGTTACACGCTTGTTCAGTTGAGTTGGTGGAGGACTCGTGCTGTAAAGTTTCTATTGTTTTTCTTAGCAACAGATTTTCCTCTCTCAGGAGCGTGATTTCTTCTTTGAGATCAGTGTAGTCACTGCTGGTCTAGCTGTTAGCTGCAATGTTCGCTGTAACAGTAACAGTGAGCGCCTTTAAGGATTGCTCTATTACCTCAATGCGCTTATGACAATCGCACGATTGTCCATTGATAGTTGGCGTGTTATCTAAGGCTGGTATTTCTTCTGCTACACTTACGTTGGTCTCTACGTTGTTTTGGAGGTGCTCCATTGGATATTCAATGGCCAAGAGCACTGATGGGGTAGGTGACCTCGTGTTGATGGCATTGTCCTGTTCATTTATTGTATGTGTTAGTTGAGAAACATTGTCTGCTGTGGTGTCCACAGCTGTAGTTGTGGGCTGTGTAGATTCTGAGTCCTCACTCGAGACGAGCATGTTGATGATATCTTGTGTCTTTGATATGTCTCTACTCGTGAATGTAAGTATTGAGTTCTCCAGCTCGATAAAGTCTAATTTTAGCCAAGATGTAATGTTTTCAACGCTGCCCTAAGCTAGTAACTTGTTCTTTGAGTGATATAAATGTATTGTAAGGACTGGCGTCGTAATCAGATCTTCCACGTAGGCCCCGCTTCTATCTTGTCTGTGTTGGATTCGTTCAGGCTTGTAATAATTGATGAGGCACGTTCGAAATGCCTCATAATGGAGTGTATTGTTAAAGGATACTGTAACACATTGGCCGGAGTTGGTGTGTTGGACGACTCGGCCGACTGGATTCGCACACCTGGCTAGCTTGGTCTTCACCGCCTTCTCTTTGTTTAGTGTGTATGGTTTATTCACGGCCGATCGTAAACCGGATCTTGTTTTAACACCAGTCACCTCCAGAGAGGCCTCTCCTATAGATGACATTACTGCATCATGTTATCAAACCCGTTTGAAGAATGTTGTGAACTCATCGTAGTCTAGACGCGCCGCGGGCCACTTGAAGTCATGTGTTGCGGTTCGTTTGTTTTGACAATTGAGACAACAACACAGGCTGATCAGGAACTTGCGATAGTGTGTGCAGGCGACTTACCACGCGCTAGTCAAGCATGGTTTACACACGTTGTCGCTAATCGACAATTGGTAATTTCGAAATTGAATGACCTTACCGTCCATTTATCAAAGGAATCCTCATTTCACTACACCACAGTCACATAAACTTAAGATATTAATTCGTATTAGATCCAGTTTCAGAACTAACACAATGTTATACATAGCATCTCGATTGAAATTAGACAAAACTTGATAAATTCTATAAAAACTGGGAGAGCTTGTGAAAACACGTCCGCTCGTAACCGGAAACCGGCTGAAGAAAAAAGAAGAGGAAGGGAGAGAGAGAAGGAAGAGAAGAAAAAGAGAATATAGGGACGAGACGGAGGAGAGAGACAGCCGTAGAAAGAAAGAGATAGAGACACAGACAGACGAACGGACTGATTTACGGGCGAGCGGGCAGGCGGACGGGCGGACGGACGGATGGATAGATGGATAGATGAACAGACAGACAGACAGACAGACAGACACACAGATAGATAGAGAGATAGATAGATAGATAGATAGATAGATAGATAGATAGATAGATAGATAGATAGATAGATAGATAGATAGATAGATAGATAGAGAGGGGGAGGGAGGAAGGAAGGAAGCGGGAATGAGAGAGATACATGGAGAGAGGGGGAAGTGAGGGTGGGAGAGAGTGAGAGAGATGGGGAGTGATAGTGGAGAGAGAGAGGAAGAGTGTATGTGGGAGAGAGTAAGAGGGAGGAAGAATGAGATTGTGAGAGAGATAGTAAGAGAGAAAAGAGAGACAGGGATAGATAGAGATGGAGCATGAGAGAGAGAGAGAGAGAGAGAGAGAGAGAGAGAGAGAGAGAGAGAGAGAGAGAGAGAGAGAGAGAGAGAAAGGGAGGGGGGAGGAAGAGAGAAATGATCTGATCCCAAGAAAGAAAACAAGCATTTCGACAACTATCATCATTATCATTGTTTCATCGCCATTACAACGTGGGTGTAGAGCAGCTTTAGAAAGACAGCCGCTGTATTTTATACTCATCTCCAGGATTCTGTACGGATTAGCTGAGAGGGTGTTGCGGTACTACAGATGTATGCCGGAACGATGTAAATTGGAGAGCTTTCTTTAATAATTGAGAATGTTTTAATATATCTAGAACGCCCTCAAATAGCTGGCGCCCACACATAAGGGATGGGAACTGTGTCAGCGCAGTGGCCAGAACATTTGCCGTCCGAGTCGGTGGTCATGGGTTCCAATCCCCCTGCAGGCGGGGATTGTTATTCGTTGTCCTGGGTCTTATTGACCATATACCAAATACGTTTTATGGCCTGTCAAGCGAGTAATTTACTTTATGCAAATAGGTAGGTATCAATAAAACGACTGCATAATGAAAAACGACCTTGTTCATGATAGAAGAAGCAACATTTAATGTAAAACAAGAAAAATAACCGATATTAAAAAAAAAAAAAAACAAGCTTCAACAACGGCAGCAGGAGCTGTAAGGATAACAGCCACAGGAGATGTAAGGACAACTGTCACTGGAGATGTAATGACAGCTGTCACAGGAGATGTAAGGACAATTGTCTCTGGAGATGTAATGACAGCTGTCACAGGAGAAGTAAGGACAACTGTCACAGGAGACGTAAAGACATCAACCAAAGGAGATGTAAGAACAACAGCCACAGAAGATGTAAGAGCAACAGTCACAGGAGATATAAGGACATCAGCCACAGGAGATGTAAAGACAACAGCCACGGTCGATATAAGGACAACAGCCACAGGAGATGTAAGGATAACAGCCACGTGAGATGTAAGGATAACAGCCACATGAGATGCAAGGACAACAGCCACGGTCGATATAAGGACAACAGCCACAGGAGATCTAAAAACATCTGCCAGATGAGATATAAGGACATCAACTACTGGAAATATAAGGAAATCAGCCACATGAGATGTAAGGACATCAGCCATATGATATATAAAGACATCAGCTACAGGAGATGTAAGGACAACAGCCACAGGAGATATAAAGACATAAGTCACATGAGATGTAAGGTCATCAGCTACAGGTGATGTAAAGACAACAGCCAGAAGAGATTAAGAATGACAGCCAGAAGAGATGTAAGGACATCAGCAACAGGTGATGTAAAGACAACAGCCAGAAGAGATTAAGAATGACAGCCAGAAGAGATGTAAGGACAACAGCCACAGGAGATATAAAGACATAAGTCACATGAGATGTAAGGACATCAGCTACAGGGGATGTAAAGACAACAGCCAGAAGAGATTAAGAATGACAGCCAGAAGAGATGTAAGGACATCAGCCACATGAGATGTAAGGACAACAGCCACATGAGATGTAAGGACAACAGCCACATGAGATGTAATGACAACAGCCAGAAGAGATGTATGGACAGCTGCTACAGGAGATGTAAGGACAACAGCCACAGGAGATGTAAGGACAACAGCTACAGAAGATGTACACAGAGAGCAATATATCATGATGTACTTGATAACATCTGCGTTTATTTTATCTACGGCTGCCAGCCTGTTTGCTGTTGTGGGCGTCCAGGTAGATCAGGCCTAAAATTGGTACCAGGAAAGGTAGTGGGAAATAAAGACGTCCGACATACTATTTATCTCATCACCCAAAGAGTGGTTATTGGTCCACACACACACAGACACACACACATGCTATTTACCCATCACCTAAAAAGTGTTTATTGCTCCACACACACACATACACCATATACCCAACACGCCTCATGGTGTGAGAAGAGGCCTTACTTACCACACACCCAAAGTGCTCCTTGTGTAAAGGGCATCCGTTAATTTACCTATGTAAAAGGGTTAGAGGTCATCAAAAACTTCCCCATAATGAAACAAAAACACTGTTCAAGATAGTATCAGCGATATTTCAATCTAAAACCAGAAACATAACCGATATTTAATAAGCAAACTTCAACAGCAGCAGGAGACTACACAGAGAGCAAGATATCATGATATACTTCAGAACATGTTTGTGTGTTATTAGCTACAGCTGCCGTCCTGCTTGCTCTTCCAGCTCTCATGCCCACTAATATCTTAACCTGGCATTATCATGAAGATCTAGAACTGTTTTGTGGGTTTCCTGGGAGGTCACGCCGCTTGAACCAGTCACATCCTCAGGTATATAATTATCTAGCATTCACAGAACCGGCCTTGACATGGCATTCTGCTCTGAACGGAAGACAGCGGCAGGGCATTATGTCCGCCATCATCCAGGAGACCCCCCCCCCCCCCCCCCAAAAAAAAAAAAAAAGAAAAGAAAAGAAAGTTAAACACCATTTTATGTGCCTCTGGGGCATGAGCATATGAAATTAGACCCATAGTTTTATAGACCAAACGCCTCTATATGAATGATGTGGTCGGCGCCACACAGGGCGATTTTACTCGCCAAGACATTTGTGGTATCCATTTTACTCCCCAAGACATTTGTGGTATCCATTTTACTCCCCAAGACATTTGTGGTACCATTTTAGGCTAAGCCGCCGTTAAACCTAAGTCAATTTATATAAAAAAAATCCGAATCCGAATTCGTCCAGCTGCGGATCAAACTCATGACCTTCGAGTCGCCAGGCGAGTGTGTAGTCACCACGCTACCGAGTCCCCCCGGCCACATAAAGAGCCAATAAATGATGCGTGGTTCGGGATAAACCAACTAATCGATAGGGGCCACGATAGCGCTGTGGCTAGCCCGCTTATCTGTCGGCATCGTGGTCATGTGTTTGAATCCCCGTCGAAATGGAACTTTTAAACTTGACCTGAGTTTCCAATTGACCCTGATTAAAATGGATTTAATAAAATGTCTGGGGTAGTAAAGTCTGCCGGTATGACCACATGACCCACCCAGTGCCGATGGGTCTACACAAATATGGAATTAGCACCATATAACCAATAATGCCGCGGTGTGTGTAAACGAGTCCTTCACTCTTTGTGACAACTCATGGGGGAAATGTGACAACTCCTCATGGGGGGGGGGGGGGGGGAAATGTGACAACTCATCATAGGGAAAATGTGACAACTCCTCATGGGGGAAATGTGACAACTCCTCATGGGGGAAATGTGACAACTCCTCATGGGGGAAATGTGACAACTCCTCATGGGGGAAATGTGACAACACCTCATAGGGGAAATGTGACAACTCCTCATGGAGGAAATGTGACAACTCTTCATGGGTGAAATGTGACAACTCCTCATGGGGGAAATGTGACAACCCCTCATGGGGGAAATGTGCAGGAATACGGCTACTGTAATGGGCATTTGAGCGTGCGTGGCTCAATGTACGGTGAAGTCATTTGACATAACATAACATAACATAACATAACATAATATAACATAACATAACATAACATAACATAACATACCATAACATAACATAACATAACATATTATAACATACCATATCATAACATGCCGGCTCCCTGGTCGAGGGTTTAGCAGCTTTCTCCGTAACCCCGAATACTCTCGTGGTTGACGTGAGCGCACGAGAATTGGAAGTGGTTCGAGTCGCGCCAGCGACTTATGAGAGCATGGAGCCGGTCGCTCAGAAAGTCGTGGCGTGCCGATGAGCGTAATCTAGCCTAGGAATCAACATACAGCTGAAAGATGCTGATGTTGAACGCAGTATCCTGAAACAGGATGAAAACGTGGAAAAAAATTAACATAACATAACATAACATATCATAAGATAAAATATCATAACATAACAATGTAACATATCATAAAATAACATAACATGACATATCATAACATACCATACCATAACATAACATAAAATAACATAACATAGCATGACCTAACATAATATGAGAAATTAATCGGCATGCCTTGTATCGACGAAGGGATTACTAACGCAATTAGCAATACCGTGTTCGAAACACAGCCGCTGGTGGTTTGGAAGCAGACCGTCTAGCGTTGTTTTCAAACAATGGTATGAGTGGCGGTCTTTCACAAATTAATGGCAAACCACTGAACGTAAATTTGCCAAATTATCACAAACAGCCCAAATAATGCTGGGTCGACTGCGACGTACTATAAAGGATATGCAACTAAGTTTATTTTGTATAGGGCTGCTTCCCTCATCTCCACATATTCACACTAGCATTACCAGTGTTACAATCACCATGATCATTGTCCATGATCTGCCCCCACTCCTCTTCTTCATTACTGAAAAGTAATACACCCCATTACTTCTATCTCTCACAAATAATTGTTCCAAAGACCAGATCTTACAACATTCTGTTGTGTTGACAAGAACAAGTGAAAGAACTCTGATATAGAACGAGACAACAACGCGCAATTTCAGTGATCAGATGATGTAAGCAGATTTACTGCCGCGAATGGCGAAGAAATCTGGGCTAATCTTTGTCAAGTCTAATACCTTTGCACAGTGAAATGCCGTAATTGATTTTGTATGAAATAATTCATCCTGGAACGTTTTACAAGACATATTTATGTGCAAAATAAGAGTGGATTATTAACAAAATCTCTACAAGACAAAAGCAGCAGAGTGTGCCAGATGAATTTTAACAGCCGCTTTATAAATAATCAGTGTGCGTACATAAAATTCATGCTTAACAGACAACAAAAGAAATACTAAAGTTCGACTGGCTGAAAGGATAAGACAGCTCGCTTTTAAACTTTTGATGATCTGATAATAGAGTAGGCTGTTAAACGCCTATACCGACATTACGTTGGACTTAAACGTTGATGTAACGTGCGTTTTTTACGCCAAGGTGGGGGAAGATGCACGAGTTAAGAATCTAATAGAACTATCGAGGTTACAGGGGTCAGAGAAGAGGAATGCGGATGTAGTGTCAGAGAGGTGGAGGAGAAATCCCAAGACAATGGTTGAACCCCAAAACAGTGATTGTAAGAGCAGGTGCGCATCAAAAGGAAATCACAAAGGAGAAGCGAAAACGTGCTGAAGAAAGAATAGACACAGGAATACCCTAGAAGTGTAATTTTGGGGGAAGGTTGTAATTGGGTTCAAGGGTGAAATAGACTTTCACGGGTGGGCCCGGGGAGAGTGAATAAAGACAGAAGTCTGGGCAAATTGGGGACAGTAGAGTCGGGGGATAAGTGATGGAGTCTTAGCCAGGCAATGGAATTCTGAGGCTTAGCTAGGAGAGTTGAGTTGTGGGCTACGTTAAGGAAACTAGCCAGTTACTCGGTGTTTGGGCTAAGGAGGGAAACTTAGCCAGACATTCAGTTGGGTTCGGACACGGGAAAGAGTCCTGTGCGTCTAGTTGTGTCACAAGGCCAATCGAAGGCAGTATTATGTATTTACCTGTTCCAATGTGGTATGTTTCCATCATGTCTCTTCATAAGCAATAAAGTTTTGTGAGCGAAAAAAAAAACAGAAACACGGTGTTATCCAGTGCCTATAGCTATTCATAAGTATACCTGCAGAGTATTCATACAGACATGCCTCTGGACATAACCATAGCCAATTCTATCTGTCAATAACATTGTGATAGCTGACTTCTCTTTACAATGCAATGGCAAACTATTGAACGTTAAATTGGCCTGAATATCAGTCTGGGGTTAATTGTCAAGTCCTGCAAAGGGCATGAAATAATTTTTTTAAAAGACATATCACGGAATGTCAATCATTGCTGGAGCGGACCCGCTCAGTTCTCTGGGCTGAAAAATAAACCTGGCTTGCCAAGGCAGTCACTTCGTCGTGTGCACGCTGGAGTTTATATTTAATCCCGGTTAGGCAAAATGATGTGGCCTTACCAAGGATTCAAGCACACGTCCACGGTTTATCAGGCGGGCACAGTCATCACTCGACCACTTGTTCATTTTCATCGGCAGTCAGCAAGATAAATGATGATGTTGATGGCGATAATGAGGTTGATTATGATGTTGTTGAAGATGTGTATAATGAAGATGATGATGATGATGATGATGTCGATGATGATGTTCATGACGGTGATGCTGTTTATGACGTATTCATAATGACGATGTTCATGAAGATGATGATGATGTTCATAACATGTTAATGATGATGATGTTCATGACATGTCCATGCTGATGATGGTCATGACATGTTCACGATGGTGATGATGATGACGATGACTTTAATGAAACGTTCATAATGATGATGATAATGATGATCATAACATGTTCATGATAATGGCGATGTTGATATTGATGATGATATTGATTATGATGTTTTTGAAGATGGGAATAATGAAGATGACGATGATGATATCGATGATGATGTTCATGACGATGATGCTGTTCATGACGTATTCATAATGAAGATGCTCACGAAAATGATGATTATGTTCATGAAATGTTCTTGATAATGATGATGATGATGTATTTGATGATGGTGTTGATGACGATATGCATCATTATGGCAATGATCGTGATGATGATGATGATGATGATGATGATGATGATGATGATGATGATGATGATGATGATGATAAATGTTGCATATCCCTTACAGGTCGTTGCAGTCAACACAAGCATTTTTCAGCTGCTGTTGATGTACTAGGCAAGATTACGCTCAGTAGTTTGCCATTGTTTTCTGAGTGTCTGGCTCACATACCCCGTAATTACCAACACGGCGAGAACCGCTACCGTTTCTCCCGCAGATTACGTTCTTCACGTGGATATACGGGATTACGGAGAAAGATGTTAACTCCTAGGGCCAGGGAGACCGGCATTAACAATCACAAAATATGTTAGTCAAAGCAATATGTTCCCATTCTAAACTAGAACCAGAAAGGTACAGGCAATATTCACCGAATGAGTGCAGGAAAGTATGTAGCTCCGTTAGCGGCCGTCCTGGTATTACAGACGGTGTGCAACATGTGAGTCGCAATATTCATGTCTATGTGTGTGTGAGAGATTGTGTGTGTGTGTGTGTGTGTGTGTGTGTGCGTGTGTGTGTGTGTGTGTGTGTTTGTATGAGAGGGTGTGCAGTTGCTGGATGTGTGTATTTCGGCCAGACGGTTTCACCTAGTCGCTTTACTTAATTGAGGGAATCTCTGTGGCGAAGTGGTCAAGCCGTTTGACTCGGGCTCCGAAGGTTGTGGGTTCGATTCCGGGCCGCGTCCTTCGGTTCACGAGTGACATTTTTTAGTGACGCCTGTGGGTCGTCGCTAGAGCTACTGAGTTCGCGCTTGGCGCAACGCTTCCCGCGCTGCGGAAAGAGACCGAGCCATATGGGATTAAACCCCGGTGCAATGAAGTAGACCATGTCGACTTTTAAGCGACTTTTTTAAGCTTCACTTTATTTCTTCAGTGCACACTTGAGGAAGGTAACTGGTCACGCCATCTCATATGTCGTGGTCCTGAATTCGTGAAGGTCTAGCACTGAGTGAAGGCTGCCAGCGCACTATCGAGGCTGATAGCGAACTGCGCATGTAATGCCAAGCCCACGATTGGACGAAGGCTCGATGCTTGCGCTCGTTGTTTGCTACAGTGAGGAAAGATTGGCCATCTATTCCTCCTTGCGCTCAAGCCCAGTAAATGTTGCGGCGCCTACCACATCACAAAGCCTGGAAACTGCTTCGGGATATGTTTATCATTAGCACCTCATACCGCAAGGCATTTGTGTCCGTGTCCCATGACACTGCACTTTATACACTTGATTGGATATAGAGATTTCAGAGATAAGATAGATATGAAGAAATCAGGACTAAAGTTGGGGTTATAGCTGCGCAAGATTTTATTAGACGGCAGCAAGTTAAATGGTTTGGCCATGCATGTAGGTTACCAACTAACAGTATACCACAACAAGCAATGATGTACAGACCAGAGGGAAGCAGAGGAAGAGGCCGACCACGTAAACGATGGACGCAGGGAATAACAGAGTCCATGGGAATATCGATACATGAAGCCCATACGCGGGCACTCTCCCGCTGTTTATACTTCACCTCGACACTGTAAGGTACAAGAGGAACATGAAGAGATGAGATAAGATAAGATGAGATGAGATGGGATATAGAGAAATATGTCAGGCAATAAATTGTGATGTCTTTTGTTGGTCTTGGCTGTTACTGATAACCTCCTGTTATTTAAGAATGCTGATAAGGAAAATAATATCTGGATATTGATAACATAGGTGATATCACCATCATACATTTACAGCGCAAATTGGCCTTATCAGTCACACTCGCTACCGCCATAGTTAAAAGTTATTATGCCTTTTTAAAGCACAAACTATCGTCTGTCAAGACGGCAAGGTGCCAATGTGTGAGGTGATATCAGTTATCATTACATACGATGTTGATGGTAAGAAAAATCATCATGTGCTATTCGGATAAGCCTGAGCGATCATTGTTGATCAACTCACACCATCATCCCTGATCAGTTCTGTTTTTGTGTTCCGGTTATGCCTTGCGGTAAAGTCAACGATGTATTTATTTCTTCGTGTCTCCCGTCCTCTTGTAATCTCCCATTCTCTTGCTATCTCCCATCCCCTTCATATCATCCATCCACTTCCTATCTCCCATTCTCTTGCTATCTCCCATCCTCTTCCTATCTCCCACACTCTTGCTATCGCCCATCCCATTGCGATTTCCCATCTGCTTGATATCTCCCATCCCCTTCCTATCTCCCGTCTTCTTCCTATCTCCCACCCTCTTCCTATCTCCCACTCTCTTCCCATCTCCCACCCTCTTGCTATCTCCCATCCCCTTGCGATCTCCTAACTTCTTGATATCTCACATTCCCTTCCTACCTTCCATCCTCTTGCTATCTTCCATCCCCTTCCTATCTCCCATCCCCTTCGTATCTCCCATTCCCTTCATATCTCCTATCCCCTTCATATGTCACATCCCCGTGCGATCTCTCATCTACTTGCTATCTCCCATCCCCTTCCTATCTCCCATTCCCTTGCTATTTCCAATCCCCTTGCTATCACCCTTAAACTTGATATCGCCCATCCTCTTGCTATCTCCCATCCTCTTGCTATCTCCCATCTTCTTGCTATCTCCCTTCTTCTTGCTATCTCCCATTACCTTGCTATCTCTCACTCTCTTGCTATCTCCCATCCCCTTGCTATCTCCCATTCCCTTCCTATCTCCCATTCCCTTGCTATCTCCCATCTTCTTGCTATCTCCCATCTTCTTGTTATCTCCCATCTCCTTGCTATCTCCCATTATCTTGCTATCTCCCATCTTTTTGCTACCTCCCATCCTCTTGCTATCAAGTTTGCCAATTAATGTGAAGTTGTCAAGTTTATTTCTCCTTAAAACTTCCAAAAACTATCGCCTGTCTACGTTTACTTCCCCAAGTCATCACTGATTCCCGCAACAAATGTAACATACCTGATAGTTACAAAGCTGTACAACATGTAACATCTTCCCCATCTCTCCAAGTCAAGACAAGGTCGATGACATCCATTAAGCTTCCCCAAAAGAGGCAATTCAGACTTACTGTCTTCGCCTGTAAACAGACTTCCCTTGATCCGGTCAGTATCTCAAGATTACTATTTTAAGTCCGTTAATCTTCCATTGGTTCTCGGAGACCATCTGGTAGGAGATACCGCAGGAAGCCGTGATTATAGATTTCTTAAAACTTTCTTTCCAGACTCACTCCACCACTCCAGTAGATTTCTTCTGTCTCCCAAAGCTGTCCCCTTCGATATCTCTTAACAGTGTTACTCTACCATCCTCTTGCTATCTCCCATCCTATTATTATCTCCCATTTTCTTGCTATCTCCCATCCTATTATTATCTCCCATTCTCTTGCTATCTCCCATCCAATTAAGTTACTTGCATTTCCTTTACGGGACGTTTGTAGTCAGCACCAGCAGTTTTACTGTTGTTGATGTCTTGGTAAATTTACGATCAATAATTTGCCATTGCTTTCTAAACGACCGGCGCCCATACCATTTCGTAAAAACCAGCGCAACGCGGTCTGCTGCCAAATCGCACGCAGCTGTGTTTGGAACGCGGGTATGCGAGATCACGAACCGCGCCGTAATGCCTTCGCCACGGAGACCGGCTCTCATCCTATTACTATCTCAAATTCTCTTGCTATCTCCCACCTTCTTGCTATCTCCTACCCTCTTGCTGTCTTCCATCATCTTGCTATCTCCCACCCTCTTGTAACCTCTAATCTACTTGATATCTCCCATTTTCTTGCTATCTCCCATTATCTTGCTATCTCCCATCCCCTTGCGATCTCCCATCCCCTTGCGATCTCCCATCTCTTGCTATGTTCTCAAGCTAATAACGGACATGTTTCGCCTTCGGGTCTACATTCTTTACTTGTCTGCACTCATTTACATAGAAAATCAAATATATTCAAGGGAGATCCCAAAGGCATTTAGCAATGAATACACGGGAAAACAAGCGTGGACACACACACACACACACACACACACACACACACACACACACACACACACACACTTACACAGAGAGAGAGAGAGAGAGAGAGAGAGAGAGAGAGAGAGAGAGATGCTAGTCAGTGTGCGAAATCAAGTTGTGTAAGCATCAACAACTTGAATCAACGGCCCTCTACAACAGTAAACCACTTCTGTGTCTGCCCTTGTACCGCCCATTGGAGCGTAGATTCTCCACCAATTCACACCCAGCGATGATCCCCCCATGCCCCCTGCATGTCTGCTCTTTAGTATGTATGTGTCCTTATTTTTTGTTCTCCGTGTAATGTTAGGTCCACCCCATTTTGTTAATTCGCTAGCTTTCAACTCAAGCATAGTCCACACACGGGCTCCTACTTGTATTATAGTATGTGTCTTAATCCTGTTCTGTACAGCTGCATTACTTTGTGTTATTTTATATTGTTTACTACTTCTAGTGGATTGGACTGAATTTTGTGTATGGATTAGCTTTCCCTATTAACAGTGTCCCTCGCCATCAGGCGATCCCACTCCGATTTCAGAGGTACAGTCGAACCTCGGGGTTTGTTGCCTTCGGTTTTCGTCGATTTCGGTTTTTGTCGATTTTTTTCCCGGTTTTCGTAGGTTGCTGCTAATTTTGCGAAAACAAAGGGACCCATGCGTTCTTCTGCTCGGTTTGACGTTGTGTTTTGTTGTGTGAGTATCACTTGCTAATAATAAAATACGAGATCGGTATTAATATTCTGCAATTCGGCCGCATGTACAGGAATTCGCCCTCTTCGATAAGTTACACTGTGACGAAAAAGAAAGCAATAAAGGAGGCTAATGTAGCGAAAGGCGTGAATTTGCTAACGAAACAGAGATCGCAAGCAATTGAAGATGCCGAATAGATATTATTAATTTGGATAAATCAAAAACAGTTAGATGGCGATTCTGTTTCGGAGGCAATCATTTATAAAAAAGGCCAGTTTGCTGTATGCCGATCTCATTAAGAAAATGCCTGGGACGAGTGCTATTATACTTATTGATTTTAAGGCCAGCAGAGGATGGTTTGAAACATTCAACAGGCACACTGGCATACACACTGTTACTAGGCACGGCGATTTCAGACAAGTTTGGGGCCGAAAGCTAGTATTAAAAGCTATATTTATTCTTTATAAGATGTATCTTTGGTATGTATTTTGGAGTGTCTAGAACGAATTAATTGGATTTACATTGACTCATATGGAAATAATTGCCTCAGTTTCCGTCGGTTTCGGATTTCACCGATTCTTTTCTGACGGATTATCGACGAAAACCGAGGTTTGACTGTCCTTGTAATATAAGCCCCCTGGTAAAGAACGAGAAGTCAACAGTTTAGTCCAACTGACTGGTGTATGGGTTGAGCACTCTACCTCAGCATCAGCACACCGGATGTTTAAGACTGAGCGCTCTCTTTTATTCGGCCAAACTGACCTCCAGGTCCCCCCTCTATGTTCTTTGCTCTGTGGATTCCATAGAAAGTGCATTCTAGTAATAATATCACCATGTGTTCTCAATGTGTGTCCTAACCATCGCCAGCTTATTGCTCATCAGCGCTTGATTCGCTGCAGATTGTCAGGGCGCCTCTCTAAGTTCCGCTTTAGTGATTCATGTCATGTTAGTCTTTCTATTATTGCACAGGCGCCAGTTAATGCATGTTTGCAGTTGATTAGTAAATGATGTAGTCGTTGTCCATGTTTCTGATCTATACCATGTTTCTGATCTATACCATGTTTCTGATCTATACCATGTTTCTGATCTATACCATGTTTCTGATCTATACCATGTTTCTGATCTATACCATGTTTCTGTACCATGTTTCTGATCTATACCATGTTTCAGATCTATACCATGTTTCTGTACCATGTTTCTGATCTATACCATGTTTCTGATCTATACCATGTTTCTGATCTATACCATGTTTCTGATCTATACCATGCTTCTGTACCATGTTTCTGATCTATACCATGTTTCAGATCTATACCATGTTTCTGTACCATGTTTCTGATCTATACCATGTTTCTGATCTATACCATGTTTCTGATCTATACCATGTTTCTGATCTATACCATGTTTCTGATCTATACCATGTTTCTGTACCATGTTTCTGATCTATACCATGTTTCTGATCTATACCATGTTTCTGATCTATACCATGTTTCTGATCTATATCATGTTTCTGTACCATGTTTCTGATCTATACCATGTTTCTGATCTATACCATGTTTCTTATCTATACCATGTTTCTGATCTATACCATGTTTCTTATCTATACCATGTTTCTGATCTATACCATGTTTCTTATCTATACCATGTTTCTGATCTATACCATGTTTCTTATCTATACCATGTTTCTGATCTATACCATGTTTCTGATCATTCAGCAAGACAATAAACTATTCCCTCAGACGCACTTTTAAACAAATAAGAAATAAGTAATCATAAGTAGATAGTTAAATTGAAATTGCTACATAGCTAACAACAATCAGCAATAACAATGCAATAGATTTAAACTATATAGAAGGATGTGCCATAGCCGGTGTTTATACTGACGAGACCTTATTTCATTAGGAATACCGATGTCGTCTGCAGGCTATCGCTGACTCGAACAGCTGTGTGTAATTTTTTTGTTTTTGTGTGTAGTGAAAATGGGCCATCCAAGCCAAAATAAGGTAGCGAGGCAGTGTGAGCTTCTTTCGAATGTCTCTGTATTGACAAATGGTGTGTGGGTGCGTGTGCGCGGGTGGGCGTGTTTATATTCAAAATATAAAGAACAATACATATAATTTTATTATTATGAAGTTTGTTGGCACACCGGATGCATTTATTGTTGGAGCTCCAGTTTGTGACATGTGATTCATCTGCATCATTTGCAGTTTTGCACCATATTGTCTTTGGTAATTCCAGCACGGAAATATTTATGTCCTGCCTCTCCCCCCTGATGCCCTCAACACTTGCATTAGTTTGCTTAATGGCAAGTCCAACCCTGGCTGTAAAATAGTGGCAACTCCAACGCCTTCAAAATTACAACTACAGCAACAAGAATAACATGTGCTTACCACCATCGCATATTTTCCTAACAAAGTCGCGCGTATCCAGAAATAGTGTTTACGACATATGCAAAACTTGGCACATTGAATCGTGCTTGTAAAAACGGAAGGGGTAATAATATGGTGGTTAGTAATGCAAATACTAACTTGAACTCTCAGGAGATGACTGCATTCAGTTGCTAGACAGAACCAAAAGTTAAAACCCCAGACATATTTTTTTTTAACATGATCTCCAGAACTGGGAACGCTAATGGGACATGTGTATATCACATCAGCTGCACATAGTGCACAGAGCAGAGGACATACTTTTAACGGGGGTACAAAACATTGTGTCTGCTTCTCGTCATTCTCGTGTAACGTCGAAGTAGGCATCCTCATGCCTGAGGTCGCCATCTGCAGTGTATATTCCCTCGTGGCATTAGGCTTTTGTCCTGACAATGAAATACCCAAAAAGGCTGTAGAGGAATCATTAAAAAACTAGACAATATGTCCAATTTAGACATAATCGCAGCGAGTATGTACAAACTAGACATAATCGCAGCCACTATGTCCATCATAGACATAATCCCGGCCAC
>OY992877.1:197142989-197157989 GCA_963921405.1 Cepaea hortensis | reverse complement strand
CTTCACACCTAGTGACATGGACTGAGCATTTACTAACATGTACAGAGTGCAATGACTTGGGACTCAAAAACAGTGAAATTCAAGAATTCCTCACGTGTTATTTTAAGCAGCATGAGATATTTAAATATATTAGATTGAAGACTCCATCAGTTTTGCTTGAAACAATTCTCTCATTAACTTGTTACCTGTCAACCCCAATACCCGCAGAAGGAAAATTACCAGGAGTAACTGTCATGTTTCATTGTTTCAAGCTCGCAGTCTGGAATTACTTGAGTATGGATAGTTTTGCCGCCAAGAGGCTTGACTTTTGGGGCTGGGTGACCTGTATTACGAGGTCGACAGCAACTGGTGGAGTCGCTGGAGAACGTCTTGAAGTCAACTAGGTAGGGTAGTCGCAGTTCCAACTACACGGCAAAGGATCACCCCATAATGCTCCATTCCTGTGCCAGTAAATATCACTCAAAATGCTACTCACTGTCAGATTTGAAAAGTGGAACAGACAACAATGCCAACAAACCAACAGCACGCTCAAACATACATGCATAAGGTCACTGCCAGAATGCCATCAAAACAGTCCGCCATTAAAATTACAGTTCATCGTCGATGGAAGCGGCACTCACTAGAAAATCAGCAGTTGCACACACATTACTGCATTAGGCAAAATCAGCTAGTTCAGCGACCGCCGACCGCCATTTTTCTTAACATGCAGATACGTTAGAATATTAAACTATGCCATTAAATTAGTAGTACTGTATGGGTGTGAAAAAGGGCGAGCTACTAAAACAACTAATTATAAACTGCAGAGATTCATTAACTGGGGCCTGAGCAGAATAGAAGGACTACAATCATAAAAATGTATCACTAAAGCAGAGAACTAGACAGATTCCAGATAATTAAGATGTGATGAGAAGACGCTGGCGATGCATTGGACAAGCACTGAGAGAACTTGATAATATGTGTTGTGTTGAGTTGAGTTGAGTTAAGAACCAACATCACTGCACTCATGACATTCCCATACGTGCTCCGTCCCCTCGTTCAACAGCCAGCGAAGAGTCATACTACTAATCATTCCCACCGCTATCTGGTTAAAAGTTCTCCTGGTCTTCCCTCTTAGTTTTGAGATTCTTCCAGAACCCCTGCCGATCCCCCGCAATCGCATTCTTTCCACATATGGGTTCTCAGTCTGTTCCTCCGCCTTCTCCACCTGGTCCCACAAGCGCACAACCACCTCCCCTTGTCCATAGGCAAAATTCCACCTAGAGGTGCCTTCCCTGCTAACCTATCAGCCTGTTCATTCCCCCGTACCCCCGCATGGCTAATGCAAAATATCCATACAATTCTCACTATCTGTGACCTCTGAAGCGACGAGAGCCATTCCACACGAGACATTCCTTTCTCCACCTTACTAAGCATACGCTTTGAATACGTAATGAATAAGTACAACGTGTGTTGCAGCAGTCTCCTCTAGCCACCGGAATGCCGCTGTTACTGCCTCCACCTCCATTCTCATACTGGAGGTCGTAGTCTCATATGCCAGACTCTCCTTTTTCAAGACTCGCTCATTAGCCTTTGCAATAAAGCCCCAGCCACTACGTCTGTTTCTCACCACTGACCCATCGGTGTAGATGACTATGTCACCTTGATGTGTGTTGCTCTGGATCAGCTGTTACACTTCAAACTCAGTGCGGCCCGCTGCCCATTCTCTACACTCAGCACCCAGTGTTATTATTACATTGTGCCAGTCCGTCATGTCTTCCGGAACTTCCACCCGCTCTCTTTCACGATTGATGGTCTCTAGATCACACACCTGACTTATAGAAAGTTCTGCCTGTGCCATCCAGGACCTGCCTCGTCTTAGTCTATGACCCTTAACCATATCCATTACTGCATGCAGCGGGTGATCCCTATCTGCAGCAACTCTCAGGTACCATTTGGCCTGAAGGACCCTATGTCTATCCGTCATTGTTGGTAAGGCCAGGATATGCCTCATGCAGATAACTGGTGTGTCCTTTGTGCACCCCAGGATTAACCGCATGGCAGCATTCTGTATGCGCTCCAACCTTTCAAGCTGGCTCTTTGATACTGTCAGCAGCCCCAAACCATACTCAATGACAGAAATTATTAACTGCTGAAAGAGCCTGTACAGCATCCTCTGATCTACCCCGGTTGCTGCCATAACCCTCAATGCATTAAGTCCCCTACCAGCCTTCACCACTAAAGCCTCCACGTGATCCTTAAAAGACAAACACCTGTCAAAGGTAATACCCTAGTACTTCAATTTACTCTCTAGGCTAAGAGAACATCCATTCAACATAATACATGGGACATCTGCCTTGACGATCCGGTTATCTGGGGAGTACCACACAACCGATGCCTTGTCTGGGTGTATAATGGCCAATACCTGTAAGTCTTTCGCCAAACTGGCCTTGTCACTGCCCTGTCTGTACACCAGCACATCATCTGCAAATGTCAAGATTCTACCAACACCTGGTGTCTAGATAGCTGCAATTTTGCTGGTGTAGACATTAAAGAGCACTGGGGAGAAGGCAGATCCCTGTGGCAACCCAGGTGTAATAGTACATGAGTCAGAAGTCCAGGAACCCATGCGCAGTGCAACCGTACGCTCATAAAGGACCGCCGTAATCCATTTAACAAGGCAAGGGCAGACCTCCATGTCCAACAGTGTGTATATTAACCGATCATACCTGACACTATTATACGCATCCTCCATGTCAAGATCTACCACCACTGTCTCTTGTTTATCCTGGAAGCCCTCTTAGACATCAATTGCAAAAGTTGCAGCATTGGCCCAGATGTTCTTTCCAGGCCGGTAACTCCCGAGTTCTTGGGGAAGCAGATTACGACTTTCCAAATGTTGCTGGAGCCTGCGTGCTACTATCATTTCGAGGACTTTGCCATACGTATTTTGCAGGGTTATGATTCGGTATCCATTAAGTCTGGAGTGATCCTTATCTGGCTTTGAGATTGGGACCAGGTAGCTATGCAGCCATTCGTGGGGTATTTCCGCCGTATTGATGCTTAGGCTGAAACAAAGAGCTATCTCCTCCAAGTCCCCATCATTTATGTTACTCATATGGGAGTACCTCACCTCATCCGGACCTGGCGCTGTGTCTTTAGCCCGCTTCAGTACCCGACTAATATCCTCCACCTTAATCTGAGAGTCTTCCTTCCTAGTGACCCGTGACAAGGCTTCTCTGACGTTATCTCTAATAGCCCTATCTTGCTGATCCGTCTGTTTTAAAAATCGCGCAAGAAGAGCCTCCTCTTTGTTCTTGTCAGTTGTCATAGGTCGGTTGTTATCATCATAAACGGTGCCATGTGTACCAGGCATCACCTGTCTCTTCATTTGCCGGTGCAGCCTCCAGAATTTTCCAAATGTCACACCCCCACCGACTTCATTGATAAACTGTTCCCACTTAATCCTCTTTGCCTCAGCTGCCTGGAGTTTAAAATCCTGCACCTTTACTTTTTTTATACCTTTCAGCATATTCCAGTTGTTGAGTTGAGTTGAGTTGAGTCAAGAACCGACATCACTGCACTCCCAGCCTCTTCCAATTATATGTCAACTGAATTGGTTGCTCTCCGCACCCTCTGCCAATTCCTTATGGCCGCCCTCTTTTCCCTCCATGAATTCTCCACCTCTGGTGCCCACCATGGTGGTTGGGTAAAGATTCTACTTGTTGGTTTAGAACTTCCCTGTGATCTAAGACGCCCCAAGAGCGAAGAGTGGTCGCGATCATAACTGAATGCCCTGCGTGCTCTTATAGTCCTAACCTGTGTTGGACTTAGGTATCAGCACAGAACAGGGGAGGTGATCACTTCCATGGTCTCCGAGGACGCTCCATTTAATATCTGATTCCGCCTCTTGGGATACAAGCGCCAGGTCGATGGCCTTGTCAGGGTTCCCCCGGTCTCATTGCCAGCCTAGTGGGTGTCCCGTCATTTAGACAGACAACATCCGTCTCAAGCAAGGCCTCAGCAAGAGCAGTACCCTGTCTGTTCTCTCAACTTATAACTAGAAATAATTTCACTGGATATCACACAGCAAATGAAAAAGAGGGAGACTTAAAATACACGGAGCAGAGAATATAGACAGACATGAACAACGCGGAGGGAGCTGCAGGAGATAGCACAAGAAAGGACAGATTGGCGTGAGTTGATTGAGGGCCTATTCATAACCAAGTCAAAAAATACAAACATCTACGGGCAATCATAATATAGGATGGAAGCTTTGTGATGAAGATTAAGTGCGGTATAGGCCAACCAAACGATGCATTTCAGAAGATTAAATGTATCTGGAGTAATAAGTCACTTTCATTCAACATTAGAGAGTACTAAAATATTATATGAAACCTCTACTGCTGTTTGACAGTGAATCCTGGAATGTGAACGAGGATATTAGGAAGAATTTGAATGCACTGAAGATGCTGGGAATTCCCTGTACTGCCAGAGTAACTAACATCGATTGTCCGGAAGAGGCTTCCATCCATCCATCATGTGCCATGCCGGTAAGCGTGGGCGGTCATGTTCTGCCATCTCACCCGATCACCAGAGTCGTGGATTACGCCGTTTCTCTGATTATCGATGATTTCACACAACATGATTTTCTTGGCATGTGTAAAGAAGGTAGTTTGCCATTGCTTTCCTTCCTAGCAGTGACCATACTGGTCAGTGACCGTAGCCATTGTCTCCTCAAAAAAGAGATCCTCTGCCTACCGTCGTGAAGGTGGAGACCATAACCTACAACTATCTGTTGGCTGCTCTCCATCTTCATCCACCACCTGCACCCATGGCTTCACGTAACCCTGATCGGGGGGCTAAACGGGTACTCCACCTTGCCCAAGGGTGTCCCGTAGGCTAGCGGAGGGAAGGAGGCGCCTTACTTCTCCTTTGATAGGGGATACCCCTACCCCGCTTACGAAAGTTATATTATATAGAACTATAAGAATGAAACAAATAATGTTATTTGGACAAGCAATGAGAAAACAATGGCAAACTACTGAACGTAATCTTGCCAAGAAATCAACAATCAGCTGAAAGATGCTGATGTTGACAGCGATGTCCTGTAAAGGATATGGAAAAAAAAACTTTGAGAAAACAGGCGTTGGAAAATATCGCAACGAACAGCAAGATCAGTAGCAGAACAGGTTGAGTCAGATAACGTATGCTGGATGATTTACAACTATAGCATGATGGAATAACAACAATAGCATTTATGCAGAAAACTAGGTTATGTGAAGATATACGGCCGCCGACTCCCTTCAACAGGGAACATGATGATGACGATGATGACGATTCACGAAAACGAGTATTCTGAAGAAACTGAGTGTCTCCCCGAACCAATCATAAGCCTGCGCGTACACGTCTCCCCGAACCAATCACAAACTTGCGCGTACACTTGTCCATGCATGTGTGTTTGAGAATCTGTGTATTGCGTTATATTTGAAGAATAATAAATGAGATATAATATGGCTGAATTGTTCTAAAGTTATCAGTTTAGAACGCGATGTTTCCATTAACCGAATTTCGGAAACAAATTGCTTCAGGCATGTAAGAGAAGAACGCGAACACTCTAAACTGGCATGGAGGCTATTTTGAGTATTAACCAGATATTGTGTAAAACACTGGACATAATAATTATAGTCTGTTTTGTTCTCGTATTAGGGTTGTAAAAATCGGGTTTTTCAAATTTAAGACATCAAGAACTTCAAAAATAAAGAATGAGGACAGATATATACAAATAGGTAAATTAAATACATCAAACATGCCCTATTAGCACTTAGATCAGTGTGAGCCCGGAGAGTTTTTGAAAAGTTGAGGATATAAATGCTGCATTTTCAAGAAGTTCTGTTGAGAACTCGAAAACAGCAAAGAAAGGAATGATAATCAAAACTCACAACAACAACAACAACAACAACAACAACAACAACAACAGACCTCAATTATAACCTATTAGGCGGGAGCAGTTACGGAGATATCATTGTCCAAAAAAAGTGATTCTAAACGAAAACAGCCTGGCTTGGGTAAAGCGGAAGCAGCAGAAAAAGAAGAAGAAGGAGGAGGAGAGGAAGGAAGAGAAGCATGAGGCCAGAGGGAAGGAAAGAAGAGGAGGAGATAATGAAGTAGAAGAAGAAGAAGAAGAAGAAGAAGAAGAAGAAGAAGAAGAAGAAGAAGAAGAAGAAGAAGAAGAAGAAGAAGAAGAGGGAGATATGAAGAAGAAGACGGTGGAGGATGAGAAGAAAGAAGAGGAGACAGTCTTGAGCCGATTACAATAAGTAGAACAGAAAAGGGGCCTAATTTCGGCGACTGTAATTTGAATGATCCGGTGCCAAACATGGCGGTTAGACATTGAACCGTTAAGTCCCAATGCGTGTTTATGCTTGTGGCTACGGTTTGCATTCGCATTTGCCTCATGTTGGACTGGTAGTACATGGTTCCGTCGCCCTGCTACTGAGTGAGTGCGTGGCGCGACACCGTGAGCCGTGATATTCGTATGGAATGCTTTTACATCTTTCCGCTGTTATTTGCACAGTGAACTGCATGTTTGCAACAATGGGCGGCTGTCGTTGAATTGACTGGTTTGCCTTTTCAGTTCACGCGTGCATTTTTTTCAAGAGACTCCTTGGAGTTGTCGCTGGAGCTACGGAGTTCATGCTTTGTGCGGCACTTTCGGCGGGTCGCCCTGCAGAAAGAAACCGAGCAATGTGGGATAAAACCCGGGTCAATGAAGTCATTCTGGTAACTGCCGATTCCATCGACGATGAACTGTATTTTTCATGGAGGACTTTTGTGTTGGCATTCTGGCGGCGGCATTATGCACAGTGTACCTGTGCGGGCTGATCGCTTGCCGAGACTCCTGTCTGTTCCACTTTTCACATTGGGCAGTGAGGAGCATTTTGTGTTATATTTACTGGCACAGGAACGGAGCATAATGGGGACGACCCGTTGCCGTGAACTTGGAACCGCGACTAACTAACTAACCAACCAACCAACTAACTAACCAACCAACCAACCAACTAACCAACCAACCAACTAACCAACCAGCCAACTAACTAACTAACTACCTAATTTGAATGACAACCTTGTAAATCGACCCCTTATCGGACAAAGGCGAGGGACTCTGGTAACCCGCATGCACGTTGCACACATTAATAATCTGTCTGCACTGGATATGGAAAAGACTCAGCATAATAGGCTACTGTCCAAGGCAAAGTTTAAAAAGTGGAAAAACGACCATCGGAAACAATATATCATGCTTGAGTCTGGCTTATACACATTGTAACCTCCCCGATGCTATGGAGATAGTGCATTGTGTCAAGAATCTCCGTTGTGTGATATTTAGGACCGTCTAGGCACTTATGGAGATGAAAGTGTCGAATGAAAGTGATGCTTTGCCAAACCCAACAAATCATACAAAGAGCTTTAGTTAAGATATACGTTAGTTGCAAGGAGAAATAGAGTGATGAAGTGTTATGTAACAAAAAAAAAACAACGTTAATTGATGTTATGTACAGAGTGTAACAGTGCTATATCGAAAATCTCTACCTTGGCTTGGAGCCGTAATATTACAAGTACCTCAGAAGTCGGAGAGGGTTCACCTGGTGGCGAGGGACACTGGTAATAGGGAAAGCTAATCAACACGAAAAAATCAATCGAGTGCACTAGAAGTAGTAGCACGTGTGTGCATTATACTGGAGTTCGATACGAGCGATCACCACACCACACCACACCACACCTAACCACACCACACCTAACCACACCACACCACACCACACCACACCTAACCACACCACACCTAACCACACCACACCACACCACACCACACCTAACCACACCACACCACACCACACCACACCTAACCACACCACACCACACCTAACCACACCACACCTAACCACACCACACCACACCACACCTAACCACACCACACCACACTACACCACACCTAACCACACCACACCTAACCACACCACACCTAACCACACCACACCACACTACACCACACCTAACCACACCACACCACACCTAACCACACCACACCACACAACATCTAACCACACCACACCACACCACACCACATCACACCAAACCACACCCCACCTAACCACACCACACCACATCAAACCACACCACATCACACCCAACACACCACACCACACCAAACCACACCACACCACACCACACCAAATCACACTACATCACACCACAACACACCACACCACACCACACCACACCACACTACACCACACCACACTACACTACACCACACCACACCTAACCACACCACACCACACCTAACCACACTACACCACACTACACCACACCACACCACACCACACTACACTACACCACACCTAACCACACCACACCACACCTAACCACACCACACCACACCAAACCACACCACATCACACCACAACACACCACACCACACCACACTACACTACACTACACCACACCACACCACACTACACCACACCACACCACACTACACTACACTACACTATACTACACTACACTACACTACACACACACACAAACACACACACACACATTTATATATATATATATATATATATATATATATATATATATATATATATATATATATATATATATATATATATATATAGTGAGAAATTGCTTTATAATGTTAAAATGCTTTAAAGAGAGTGTTAAAGTGTTATATAATGTTAAAGTGCTATATATAGATGTTAAAGTGCTATACATATAGAGATAGTGTTATAATTTATTTGGTTTTCCCCCCATATCCTTTACAGGATATTGCTGTCTACACCATCATTTTACCACTGTTGTTGATTTATTGGCAAGATACGCTCAGTAGTTTGCCATTGGTTTCTGGGCGGCTGGCTCACTTATCCCGTAAGTCACCAACACGGCGAGAACCGCTACCAATTCTCGCGCGCTGCGAGACCCTACGTGGATAAACAGGATTACGGAGAAAGTCGTTTAACACCTCGGCCAGAGAGACCGGCATAGTGTTATATGGAGACTGTTAAAGTGCTATAGACTTTGTGCTAATATATATATATATACATATATGCCGGTCTCCCTGGTAGAGGTGTTAGCAGCTTTCTCCGTAACCCCGAATACTCTCGTGGTTGAGTGAGTGCACAAGAATTGGAAGCGGTTCGAGTCGCGCCAGTGACTTATGAGAGTATGTAGCCGGTCTCTCAGAAAGTCGTGGCGTGCTGATGTAAAAGTCGCTTAAAAGTCGACAAGGTCGACTTCATCGCACCGGGTTTTATCCCATATGGCTCGGTCTCTTTTCGCAGCGCGGAAAGCGTTGAACAAAGCACGAACTCCGTAGCTCTAGCGACGACCCAAAGGAATCTCCGAAAAATTTCACTCGTGAACCAAAGGACGCACAACCTTCGGAGCCTGAACCAAACGGCTTGATCACTTCGCCACGGAGACTCCTACCGCGTGCTGATGAGCGTAATCTAGCCTAGGAATCAACATACAGCTGAAAGATGCTGATGTTGACCGCAAGATCATGAAACAGGATGGAAACCAGAAAAAAAATATTATTTTGATAGGGTAGATAGAAACAAGCTGTGGGAAATCCTTAAACAATATGGAGTGAGCACACATCTAACAAACCTATGTAGAAGTTTATACGACAACAGTGAATGCATAGTGAGAGCAACTGGAGGACACTCAGAACCCTTCACCATAAGATCTGGAGTACGACAAGGTTGTGTCCTGTCCCCTCTCTTGTTCATAACATATATAGACAACATATGTAAAGAAACCAGCCAAGCAGAGACAGCAAGAATACCGCATGACGAGAACACAGAAGAAGAACCATCTGCAAATCTAACCATTAGAGAACTCCTGTTTGCGGACGACCAAGCACTAATAGCAAAATCAGAAGCTGAATTACAAGACCACATGAATAGTCTAAACGAAATGTGTAGGGAACATAACATGAAAATTAGCACAAGCAAAACAGAGGTAATGACTATAACTAAAGAAGAACAAACAGCAACAATTCACCTAAACGAACATCCCTTGAAACAAGTAAAGAGCTTCAAGTACCTAGGAAGTATAATATCATCAAATGGCAGATCAGAAGACGAGATCGAAAATAGGTGCAATAAGGCAAATCAACTCATTGGACAAATGGCACCAATACTAAAGAACAAACATGTATCAATAACTACTAAGAAAAACCTGGACAATGACAGAAAAAGAGAAAAGAAAAATCACAACAACAGAAATGAGGTTCCTGAGAAGAATACTCAACGTATCAAGAAGAGATAAGATCAGAAATGAAGAAATCAGGACTAAAGTGGGGGTTAAAGCTGCTCTAGATTTTATTAGAAAGCAGCAAGTCAAATGGTTTGGCCATGCAAGTAGGCTACCAGTCAACAGCATGCCACAACAGGCAATGACGTACAGACCAGATGGAAACAGAGGAAGAGGCCGACCACGTAAACGCTGGACGGAGGGAATAACAGAATCCATGGGAATGTCGATATACGAAGCCCATAACCGGGCACTCTCACGAAGTTTATACTTCACCTCGACACCGCAAGGTACAAGAGGAACATGATGAGATGAGATGAGATATATATATATATATATATATATATAGTGTTTAAGTGCTATACATAGAGTATGAATGTTCTATACAGAAAGTGTTAATGTGCTATAGAAAGCGTTAAAGTGAATTAGAAAGTGTGTTAAAGTGATATAGAGAGTGTTAATGTACGTTACAGAGAGCAATAATGATGTATGTATTACAGAGAGTGTTCATTTGCTATATAGAGAGTGTTCAAGTTTTTAAAGAGTGCTGTAAAGTGCATCAAAAAGTGTGGTAAAGTTTTATACAGATAGTGTTAAAAGTGCTAACCAGAGAGTATGAAAGTGCTATATAGAGGCTCACTGCACATAAACCTGAACAAAAAATAAAAACTAAAAATAAGCCGATGGCAACAGAAATGTGGTTTCCGAGAACAAAACAACGATTACCATCGATGGACGTGATAGAGAGGCCGCCTGTCAAGGAGCAGATGAAAATCGTAAATTGATTAGGGAGAATAGACGTATCGGAATTTCAAAATAATGTTTTCCCCGTTGTGAATTTGAATAACGAAGACAAACTATAGGTTGCGCAATTTATTGTCTGGTGTATTCGCCGCCTTGCGTCATGTATACATTGCACAAAAACACAACATGAAATAAAGCAAACAATTAATCCTTAAAATTGAAATTCAGTGGAAGATAGTTTAAATTACCGAAGAAATCTTGTTTTGTACATTTCAGCTGAAATATTGTAAGTTTGTTCAAATTACTGTGGGAGTATTATATTGTGTTGTATATGTCAGCTGAAATGTTGTAAGTTTGTTCAAATTACTGTGGGAGTATTGTATTGTGTTGTACATTTTAGCTGAAATGTTGTAAGTTCTGTCTGTTTGTCTGTCTGTCTGTCTGTCTGTCTGTCTGTCTGTCTGTCTGTCTGTCTGTCTGTCTGTCTGTCTGTCTGTCTGTCTGTATATTTTAGCTGAAATGTTGTAAGGCCTGCCTGCCTGCCTGCCTGCCTGCCTGCCTGCCTGCCTGCCTGCCTGCCTGCCTGCATGCATGCATGCATGCATGCATGCATGTATGTATGTATGTATGTATGTATGTATGTATGTATGTATGTATGTAAGTATGTATGTATGTATGTATGTATGTATGTATGTATGTATGTAAGTATGTATGTTTGTATACAATTAACGTTTATATTTAAAAGAAAAAAAAGGTGCAACAATAGTTGACCGCGTGTGCGGTCAACATCAGGTTTTCCCAACATTTCATTCAATATTGTGGGTGTGAAAGAGAAGATAGATAGATAGATAGATAGATAGATAGATAGATAGATAGATAGATAGATAGATAGATAGATAGATAGATAGATAGATAGATAGATAGATAGA
Source organism: Cepaea hortensis (assembly GCA_963921405.1). NCBI lineage: Eukaryota > Metazoa > Mollusca > Gastropoda > Stylommatophora > Helicidae > Cepaea > Cepaea hortensis. The sequence continues at coordinate 197,146,023 of OY992877.1, read as the reverse complement.
TAGATAGATAGATAGATAGATAGATAGATAGATAGATAGATAGATAGATAGATAGATAGATAGATAGATAGATAGATAGATAGATAGATAGATAGATAGATAGATAGATAGATAGATAGATAGATAGATAGATAGATAGATAGATAGATAGATAGATAGATAGATAGATAGATAGATAGATAGATAGATAGATAGATAGATAGATAGATAGATAGATAGATAGATAGATAGATAGATAGATAGATAGATAGATAGATAGATAGATAGATAGATAGATAGATAGATAGATAGATAGATAGATAGATAGATAGATAGATAGATAGATAGATAGATAGATAGATAGATAGATAGATAGATAGATAGATAGATAGATAGATAGATAGATAGATAGATAGATAGATAGATAGATAGATAGATAGATAGATAGATAGATAGATAGATAGATAGATAGATAGATAGATAGATAGATAGATAGATAGATAGATAGATAGATAGATAGATAGATAGATAGATAGATAGATAGATAGATAGATAGATAGATAGATAGATAGATAGATAGATAGATAGATAGATAGATAGATAGATAGATAGATAGATAGATAGATAGATAGATAGATAGATAGATAGATAGATAGATAGATAGATAGATAGATAGATAGATAGATAGATAGATAGATAGATAGATAGATAGATAGATAGATAGATAGATAGATAGATAGATAGAATAATGTCATAGCACTCCCTGGGGTGAGGGGAACCTGCTATCACACTTTAACAACGGGATACCTTTAGCCCTGGGACATAGGTGACCTCAGTCCACAAACCCCTTCGACCCTTGGAACCCTATCTCCCTCACTCTCAACCAAGGGACGTTACCCCTTTCAAACTTCGTCCTGAACTCATGACGCAACTCTGGCAGCTAACTATGTTAACAATATGGTGTATTATACAAGATGAATGGATGAATGAGAATGATAATGATTCCGAGATAGACCTTGCAGTATCTATGCGAGATAAGACGTGGCAAGGATCGAGTAGCCTCCTGGAGGAAGTGTCATCATCGTCAGGGCCTCAAGTCACACTATTGGGTAAGTCAGACACGCTCACCAAGTCTCTCAGGCCTCCCTCCAGGTATAGGTTTCTCCACTTGGATAGGATGGCTGGCGAGTTGACTCACTGGTACTTGGGACCTTCGGTGGATGACGTCCCTGAAGTCTGGATCACCTTAGGGATAAAGACTCTCTCGGAAGCTGAGGAACTAGAACACTCCTCCGAAGCATCTGGAAAAGTCTGATGGTACTGCGGGTATAGCGAGAGGATGATCTCTCACTCAATGGTAGTAGCAGTCCTAACTGTCTATGCAACCCGCGCAGATCCTCTGACTCATAGCGCAGATATCACAGCACAGATACCTCTCCCGCTGAAACGTGTCACGTTAGAGTTCAAAACAGACACAAGTTCTTCCACAATATCAGGCACCACAGGGTACCAGGCACTTGGTAGCGGAGACATCAGCATTATTTGGCATGCAGGCAGTCAGTCAGGGTCACAACCTGGACACTAACAACAATCAGTTACTTGCCCAGCTGGAGTAACGAACAAGGCGATATGGTGTTGTCCTGACACATAACCTGGGCTATCAGACGTGGAGTGGGCGAGGCGTTAGCTGGAGCCCCTCCTGAGACGTACTCTAGATTGTACGTACTGCTCGCTGCGGTAGTGGACTTCCCAGCTGTTCACACCGGCTGTCGCCCTAGTCCGGATCACTGGACTCGTCCCCAGATCATGGCTCTGCTCTCAAGAAGATAGAATCTGTGGAGGATAATACTCAGTGAGAGCACCATGAATCAGACTTACCCACAGCAGATACACTTAAGTCCCCATTACTCAGACATGTGGACCCTTCCCATAAGGGCCGCACTCCTTCACTGGCTGCTCCAATGGTCGAGGACAGACTGGACCTAGAACCAAAGTGGCAGCTGTCCACCTACATCCTCTTTCTCAGACGAACGTAGGACTGGGTCAAAGTTGGTGTCGGAGATATGGGTCTCTGCTGAAACATAGCTAGACAACACATGTGGTTAGTGAGTTAGTTGTACGTAAAGATAGAAGCACCCTTAAGGAGGGCTAATGGCAGTACTCCCTCACCTCCTTCCTGTTATCCGCCAACGCTGATGTCGTACCAGGCCGTAGGCACCATCCAAGAACTCCACATAAATATACAGGGTGATCTCCCTGTAGCAGAAATCCACACCCCGTTCCCCCCTCCCTGGTCCCAGGTCGGGGCATTTAGAACGGTGTCATGTTCAATATGAACAATTCTGTCGCAATGGTCCCTTCTCCTTCTGTAAACCTCTCAGGACACCACTATATTAAGCTGGCCTTCCATCGAGGGAACTAATTACAAGACAGATGTGAGGAAAGCCAAGAAGAAAGTCAGTGGTCGGCCACCTGGTGATCAGACGCTCGACTCCCGGCACGACCTTGAAACGACCTCGGAGGGTTCGGCCGACCGGTGCAGTCGATTCGTTGCACTTGCCCGATTTCATCGATATATCACTCGATATATCCGAAGCGACTCCTTAATCTACTTCCGTTAGCGCCGTGAGTAACGGTTCGGCCGCGCTGGCCCCGCCGACGCTCAAGGATATAAAGTTGGCCATGTGTGAACTCGAATTATAGGTCTCACTTCCCTGAACCCGATTTCCCCGATCAACAGGGGCTGTAAATAAGCCGCGCGCTGCTAACCTATGAAATATCTTAGCAGTACAATGCTGCTACACACGCGTTTGCCACAGGCTTAATTATACAGTCGTAAACTACAAGCTTGCCACTGTTCACACGTGACCTCCTTTCCCGCGCCGGTCAGTACACGCGTTAGCGAAATCTCATAATTTGAATCACCGACACCGCACTAGTTAATGAAAACGGTTGTACACATACCTTCACACAAACAGCACGACAGTGGAGACGAGAAGCGTTGTCACTGCAACTGGACATGATGTCGGAAGTCTTTAACCCTCGTCAAGACACG
>OY992877.1:197107989-197137989 GCA_963921405.1 Cepaea hortensis | reverse complement strand
GGAGTATTGTATTGTGTTGTATATTTCAGCTGAAATGTTGTAAGTTTGTTCAAATTACTGTGGGAGTATTATATTGTGTTCTATATTTCAGCTGAAATGTTATAAGTTTGTTCAAATTACTGTGGGAGTATTGTATTGTGTTGTATATTTCAGCTGAAATGTTGTAAGTTTGTTCATATTACTGTGGAAGTATTATATTATGTTGTATATTTCAGCTGACATGTTGTAAGTTTGTTCAAATTACTGTGGGAGTATTATATTGTGTTGTATATTTCAGCTGAAATGTTGTAAGTTTGTTCAAATTACTGTGGGAGTATTATATTGTGTTGTATATTTCAGCTGAAATGTTGTATGTTAGTTCAAATTACTGTGGGAGTATTGTATTGTGTTGTATATTTCAGCTGAAATGTTGTAAGTGTGTTCAAATTACTGTGGGAGTATTATATTGTACTGTATATTTCAGCTGAAATGTTGTAAGTTAGTTCAAATTACTGTGGGGGTATTGTGTTGTGTTGTATATTTCAGCTGAAATGCTGTAAGTTAGTTCAAATTACTGTGTTAGTATTGTATTATTCCGTGGTTAAGGTGCTCTGTGGTGTAGGGATTACGGACACAATTTTTATTCCTGCAAACCGCGTTTGAAACACAGCTGCGGGCGATTGAGAAGTAGACCGCTTTGCTTTAGTTATAATAAAATGGTATGTGTGCCGGTTGTTCAGAAAGCAATGGCAAACTGCTGAACGTAATCTTTCCAAGAAAACACAAACAGCCAACAAATTCTGGATTGACTGCGACATCCTGTAAAGGATATGGAACTAACTATTGTGTTGTACATTTCAGCTATAATGTGGAGGTTAGTTAACAATACCGTGGAAATATTGTGTTGTATATTTCAACTGTAAGAATGGAATTTGGTTTAAATTACAGTGGGGATATTGTGTTGTATATTTCAGCTGAATGTATGGAATTTGGTTTAAATTACCGTGGGAATATTATGTTGTATATTTCCGCTGTATGGGTGTACTTTTTGCTTTGTTTGATTGTGAGTTATTTCAGCAGTTCGCACCTGACGAGATGCAGCCAGGTATGCTGGGCAAAAGAAGTTGCTTCCTGTTGTTCGTGCATTCATTATTCAAGTTAAACGTAGACAGTTGAGGGGTTTTGAACATGTTATAAAGTGAAATAAACTTTAAAGCCTAATGACAATGACCAAATTTGACAGGGAAAGAGCAAGACAAAGACTCAGAGATAATCACTGTAATGTCTTGGACACACTGGGGGAAAGAACATAAACGGGATATGAGACTGCTAATCGTGAGAGGTGGCGAAACATGATCGCCACAGCCTAGCGGCATTGGACATGACAGTGATGATGATTGATGAAAAGAGTCTTCACTGCCCAGAGTACAGGACAGTAAGTTCATCGTCCCGAAGTCGCCTCTATCACAACTCTCCATGTGATCTTTTCTGCACTTGTCGTTTGGCACTAGCAGTGTGCACTTGACGGGTCAGATCTAGTTATCTCCTCATTCTCCGCGTTGGCCCCGCTCCTCCCCATTTGTTCCCCTACCCAGAGGAAAATTTCCCGTCTGTTTGGTTTCATTCCTTGGTATTTTTTGAGTGGAGAAAATATCAAGTAGTAATCGCCAATTGCGAGAGGTTGTCGGCTGTTATCTTTCTCCATCTTCGTGGTATGCGCTTGTTGATAAAAGGTCAGAGTGTCGGAGAGAAAGAGTGAGAAAGATGCTCAGGTGAAAACATAAAGGAACGGAAGGAAAGAAAGAAGAAACGAGAGAGAGAGAGAGAGAGAGAGAGAGAGAGAGAGAGAGAGAGAGAGAGAGAGAGAGAGATTACAACGAACACAGAGAGAAAGAAGGAATTAAAGGGATTCTAGAAAAACATTGGAAGACGGGGTGAAACAAAATGATGCCTGTTCTTACGCAGGGGTAGGGATGGATACACAAGAAAGAGAGAAGAGAGAGAGAGAATATGCTCTGAGGGAGAGAGAGAGAGAGATGGGGAGACATATATATATATATATATATATATATATATATATATATATATATATATATATAGAGAGAGAGAGAGAGAGAGAGAGAGAGAGACAGACAGACAGACAGATAGATGGAGAGGCAGACCAATAGATAGAGAGTTAAAGGGAGAGGCAGAGAGACAGACAGACAGATATAGAGAGATAGAGAGACAGACGGACAGACACGGTGACACACCGGTAATCTACACCGAGGCAGAGAGGGCACGCAGTTAAGATACAACAAGGCAAGAAACACCTACACACATACATGCATGCAGTTAAGATACAACAAGGCAAGAAACACCTACCACACATACATGCATGCAGTTAAGATACAACAAGGCAAGAAACACCTACCACACATACATGCATGCAGTTAAGATACAACAAGGCAAGAAACACCTACCACACATACATGCATGCAGTTAAGATACAACAAGGCAAGAAACACCTACCACACATACATGCATGCAACAAGGCAAGAAACACCTACCACACATACATGCATGCAGTTAAGATACAACAAGGCAAGAAACACCTACCACACATACATGCATGCAGTTAAGATACAACAAGGCAAGAAACACCTACCACAGATACATGCATGCAGTTAAGATACAACAAGGCAAGAAACACCTACCACATATACATGCATGCAGCAAGGCAAGAAACACCTACTACACATACATGCATGCAGTTAAGATACAACAAGGCAAGAAACACCTACTACACATACATGCATGCAGTTAAGATACAACAAGGCAAGAAACACCTACCACACATACATGCATGCAGTTAAGATACAACAAGGCAAGAAACACCCACACACATACATGCATGCAGTTAAGATACAACAAGGCAAGAAACATCTACGCATATACAAGCACGCACACACACACACATACACACACACACACACACACTCATACGAGACAGTGAGAGTGAATCAACGAGAAAGATAGAGTGTGTGTGTGTGCATGTGTGAGAGAGCGAGAGAAAGAGAGAGTTTGTGTGTGTGTGTGTGTGTAAGAATGTATGTGAGAGAAAGAGTGAGAGAGAGACAGAGAGAGAAAGAGAGTGACACATACACAGAGAGACAGAGAGACAGAGAGAGAGAGAGAGAGACAGAGAGAGAGAGAGACAGACAGACAGACAGAGAGAGATGTTGTGTTTGAAGGAAGACATTTTTGTACAGAGAATAGAGCAGAGCACATGTCATGTGTTAAATGTGATTTGTGTTTAAAATCACTCTTGCTTGCTGCATTACATTAATCTTTCACGCAAACAGTTGATTGGTGAAAACAACCCATTTGTGCATTAATATTCTAGATTGTTTATATTACAGCGTACAGCCGCATCGGTAACTTGACGGCATACTTTGTTTGGATTATGTCACGCCTTACCACAGGGGATACAAAGATCTGCAGCACCGTGATCTACAACATATTACATATTCACCGATACAAGGTGGGATGTTGTATAGGTTGGTGTTCGTGTGAAGAAGAGGAACAAGAGGATTAAGAGGAAAGAGAAAGAACAAGAAGTAGAAGAAAGAACTATCGAACGACTGAGTGAATTTTACTTTTAAAGGGTCAGAAGGATGAGGAGGAGGGGGAGGATGAAGAAAGAAAGAAAGAAAGAAAGAAAGAAAGAAAGAAAGAAAGACAATAATCGCAACAACAACAACAACAACAACAACAACAACAACAACAACAACAACAAGAAGACAGACAAATAAACATACAACTTATCAATTGCTATTATTTTTGTAGCGAATCCATTGACACATAAACTACATGTTAATTCTTCAAAACATCCACTCGACAAACCATTCTTGTTGCACTAACATTTCAACTACTAGCTGCACGATACTCGACAAATTTCTGTTTCCGCCTTGAACTTTCTCCACAATGATTTTCCGTGTAGGCGTTTAGAAACAAAACGGAACGGGAAGTTTAGCGAGGCGTTTGTTTTTAAGTCAATTATAAAGTCGTGAGGAGAAGTTATTTAGTTCACCTCGAGGGGATACGGTTGGAGAAGAAGAATGCCATAATTAAATTATGCGGACATTTAGGAACTTCTTGCGTAAAGGTAAATATGTAAACACAATGAACTTGTAGAATATACACAAGAAGGCAACTGTGGTGAACAACCAACAAACCAACCCTACAGCTATCACGCGAACGTGATTCGCAATCCCGCATACAGCGATTGAAATCAACTGCAGGAGATTTGGAAGCTGACCACCTTGTGTTTACGAGTATCATTAGCGTCGGTTGTTCAGAAAGGAATGGCAAACTACTAAACGTAAACTTGTTTCGTAAATCTTAAATAGCCTAAAATCCTGGGGTTGATTGCGACATCCTGTAAAGGACATGCAACTAACACAAGAAGAAATCTCTTCTTGTTAGTTAGTAACTAACTAACTAACAAGAAGAGAGCACAATATTCTGTGGCGAAGTGGTCAAGCCGTTTGACTCGTGCTCCGAAGGTTGTGGGTTCGATTCCGGGCCGCGTCCTTCGGTTTACGAGTTAAATGTTTCGGAGACTCCTGTGGGTCGTAGCTAAAAGCTACGGAGTTCGTGCTTTCTGCGACGCTTTCCGCACTGCGGGAAGAGACCGAGCCATATGGGATAAAACCCGGTGCAATGAAGTCGATCCTGTCGACTTTTAAGCGACCTTTAAGCGACAATATTGATAATCATACTTGTTTGATAGAGTGCAGACACAATATAAATAAATCATCTTGCTTGTTTTATAGCCTACATTCACTATGTAGATCATGTTTATTACAGATGGGAAATAAGAGGGAGAGTTCTGGAACAGTGCCAGTGACGATATAAATTAAAGTAAGGTACTTTAAAGACGATAAAACAAAGAAAATTGAAATATTTTGGTCACTGTCAACAACTAACATTGCATCCAGGCACTCGCTCCACTTCATTCACACCTCAACGACACTTCATGTGTGATTGGACAATCTATTTTATTGCAGGCGAACCTGCTATCTTTACATACACAAGATCAGGCGGTAGCTGCCTGCCGAAATATACACGTCGCTCTTCCGCACAACAACGCGTACATACTCAAATACAATCTCACACTCGCGTATTATAACATGCGCTCTTGTAACTACACATTGGCTTTCGGAAAACAATCACACATCATGTCTGGAAGACTGTCGGGTCCTGTCTGAATAACCTTAGTCCAGTCGCTGCCCTTGTCGTACTAAACTTCGTGCGGTCAGCAAAACCTCGTGCTGTCCCACTCGTCAAGTAGTACAGTAGTCCGGTCTGTGTCAACCTTGGGTTTTCCTACTGCTAACTCTGTTTACGGGTGTTGTTCCGTGAACTAGCATCCCCCGCCCCATCCTCGGAGTTATACCCGCTACTGTCCTAGTTATGACACGTCCGTGTCCTCAACTAAGTCCTGTCTTATAACTGTCCTAAGTTATCCCATGCAGTCTGTTTCTATTCTATCTACTCCCTAGTAGAGGTCCTTATCTACGTCCTATCTGTCCTTACCCCTTGTTCTGTCTCCTGTCCTATCTATGTCCTCTCTATGTCCTATCTAACACGTTGACATACTCCCATGGCTCCCCCGTATTGCGTCACCAAATTAAAAATAGTAGGTGTGACGCAATGCCGTCGAAGCATATAAAAAATTAGCTGGGTCTAATTTGTCAAGGTGTTAGTAGGGATTCACTACTCATGTTCTTAGGTACCACTTATGACTTATACCAGTCTGCTACGCAGTTGATATATCTATCCACTGGTTTATATTCAGTGTCTCACACCTGTACTGTTGATAAGAGTCACACATTACACTCTTGGAAGCTGTATCGACCCGAGGCCAATTGTTATTAAAACACTGCCTTTCTAAATATCGAAACCCGATATCCCGACCAAATTGTTCCTGTTACGGAAACAATACATGAATATAGTATTCATGGCTCCCATACAATGTACCTCAACATCTTTAACAAGTTGTGTGTTTACTGAAGTTCACCTATCTGACTTCCGCTTGCGGATAAATACTCAACTGTGTCTTTTATAAGTTTATAGTGTCCCCTGTACATGTGTAATCTCCCTTTGGAAAACCTGCTGTTTGCATATTTATCTGTTAGTATTCCTGGTTGTATGCGTGTTAATTTATCCTTTAGGTATGTTTATATTTGAAACATATGTATATGTTAATAATTTATGTGATTAAAGCTTTCAAGTGTCGCAGGTAGTTTAAGCAAGTCACAAATGAATGTCTATGATTGATTTGTGAGATGCGTGCCCGATCTGAGACGCTGGAAAACATGCCTATAGCTGTAATGCAAAAGTGGCTATAACACATATAGAATTACACGCTCACATGTGTTACACGAAAGACGAAGACAATTCATAAAAAACTCAATTGTGCGAAAAATAAATGCACCATTGAACACTCAAAATATATTTAATCCTTTCACTCTTCCTCTCACTCATCCCTTGCTCACTGACTCAAAGTTTGTAAGTTTAAAAATGTTTTTCTGATTAAAATTAACAAAACGGTCTCGTTTTAAACAATCATCGAGCCGATAATAGTACTTTTTATAGTACTTTAACTAAGTATTTACACTATTGTTGGATTGCGCACGGCAATGCTAAGGAACTACTATTCTAACTAACGTATGTTTTATATAATGTGTTCTAATAGGTGTTACTAACTAATGTGTTCTAATGGGTGTTACTAACAAAGGAAAGGTAATTTAACTAACTAAACCTAATTTAAGTGAAATGTGTTGGCTCCCTTAATGTAAAATGTTGTAAATGAGCCTAATAACTTCTAACTATATTTACTTGCAATTTAATCTAAACTATACCTAAATTAAGTTATTCTAGCTAACAACTATAATTGACTTTTAAGACAGTAGCTAACAACTATAATTGACTTTTAAGACAGTAGTCTCCTAAGAGACCTGTAAGTTCTATTTATACTAATGTCACCGTATTATTGGTTTAACTATTGTCTATATTTATGTATACTAACTAACTTTCACTAACATTAAACTTATTTAGATGCGATTACTGTCACATTTCTTTACGTGTCTTTTAATCGTAAAGAAAATTTATGTAAGCAAGCAACTTAAGTAACAATCATGTTATGCATTATACATTAATACATTAATATTCTATCAACATAATAGCTAACTAACTTAGTGGTCGCTTCAGGTGCAGGTGATGATGTCGCGTCCTCCTATGTGCGAACTTATTATCACAGTCTCTCTACACTGGTTAATTTCTCTTATAGCTACAGGTGTAGGTGACGATGTAACCTATAAGTTCTATCTACACTGTTATAGTGCACAATACAGTTCTATATACACTGGATAGTCTATAGTTTCTGCAGCTGCCGGTGACGATGTAACGTCGGCTTACTGTCTTAGTATTACTATCACAGTTCTATATACAATAGCTAATCTGTTGTAACTGCAGATACTGGTAGCGATGTAACGTCGTCGTTCTTCTGACACACTTCAAAGTCTGAGGGTCTGGTTAGCAAGTCTGCTAACATATTGTTGCTTCCCTTAATGTGTCTTAAAGAAAAAGAATAGTTCTGCAGTATCAGGGACCAGCGGTAAATCCTGTTATTCTTTGGCATCCCTGTTTGCAAAGCTAACAACAGGGAGTTGTCAGTCTCCATGACAAAGTGTGCTCCTGCCAGAAATCTGTGCAGTTTACTCACGCAATATACAATCGCCAGTGATTTCAACTGGGAAACGTCGTATTTGGCTTCTGTTGGGGTGAGCTTTCGACTCACATACAATACTGGATATGGAGGATTCCCTCATATTCATGAAGGAGCATGCCAGAAATGGCAGTAGTGCTCACGTCAGTCCTAAGAATATATTGTAATGATGGATTAGGTAATTTTAAAATAGGAATATTGCTGAAATGAAATTTCAATTTTGACATTGCGCTGATTAAAGTAGCATCTTGTACATTTATTTTTGAATTCAATTTCAATAAATCAGAAAATACACTAGTAATCTGAGCCAAATTAGGAATAAATTTGTTGTAGTAATTAACTAAACCAAGCAAACTTCTCACTTGTTTCTTGGTGGTCGGCATAGTGAGCTTCAAAATTTTGGTTACAATTTTGTCGTCACTTTTCAAGTGACCCTTTGACATAGTATGGCCTAGGAATTCTATCTCCTCCAGTGCCAACTCCACTTTGGCTGGTTTGACTGTAAGTCCAAACAACTTAATTCTTTCGAAGACCCGTCTTAAGGTCTGTATGTGTGTAGTAAAGTCTGATGTATGTATACATATGTCGTCTATATACGTTTGGGTATTTGTTACTCCATGCAAAAGATCCCTGGTAAGACGGACACACGTTGCAGGCGCATTGTGAAGGCCAAAAGGAAGGAAACGCCACTCGTAAAGACCTAAAGGTGTTGCAAAGGCAGTAAGATGGATGGAATCTTTATGCATAGGAATTTGCCAATAGCCTTTGGTTAGGACAAGTTTTGAAAAGATGGTAGAAGTTGACATGTTTAAGATCAGATCGTCACAGGAAGGTATAGGTTCTGCGTCTGTCTTTGTCACTGAATTAAATTTTCTGAAGTCGACGCAGAGTCTGATAGTGGAATCCTTCTTTGTCACTAAGACAATGGGAAAGGAATATTCTGACTGGGATTTCTGAATTATCCCAGAGGATTCAAGATTAAGAATTTCCTTGTCCAGATTATCCCTATAGTTTAAAGGGATGGAATAGGGTCGACATTTAATCGGAGTATAGTCATTGAGAATGATGGAGTGTTGTATCCTACTTGTTCTACCTGGAATGTCTGAAAAAATTTGTTTGTATTCTGATAGTAATGCTATTGTCTGTTGTTTTTGTTCGTCTGTCATTTTCTGTCCTAGATGTATGTTGTTAATCGTCGTTGTAGTGTCCACTGTCGGTACTGGTAGTTCAATGTCATCGTCCTCTGTCTGGTTGATTATTGTGGTTGCACCGTGTTCGTCATCTATCTGGTTGGTTGCTGTAGTTGCACTGTGTTCGTCTTCTGTCTGGTTACCTGTTGTGGTTGCACTGTGTTCGTCTTCTGTCTGTTGTTCTTTTTAGAGTAGTATGGTTTGAGCATGTTGATATGAATATCTTGAGTTTGTTGTTCAGTGATATTTCATAGTCAACATTAGATACGTTTCTCACTACGTTGAATGGCCCTTGCCATGATGTTAATAATAAGTCACTCTTTGTTAGTTAGTTAGTTAGTCGTAGTTCCAACCTCACAGCAACGGGTCGTCCTCATTATGCTCCGTTCCTGTGCCAGTGAATATCCGCACAAAACGCTCCCCACTGCCCAATGTGAAAAGTGGAAAAGACAGGAGTCTCGACAAACAACAGCCCGCACAGATCCACTGTGCATAATGCCGCTGCCAGAATGTCAACACAATAGTCCCCAACGAAACACCCAGTTTATCTCTGACGGAATTGGCAGTCATTTTCCCATCTGGATGTTTCCTAGATGTTCACCCACACAGTCCACGAAAATACAGTTCATCGTCGATGGCAGTGTCAGTCAACCAGAAGCCCAGCAGCCACGCATTTCTGCATAAGGCAAAAACCGGTCAACTCTGGGACATAGCCATCTACCATCGCTGTGAACATGCAATCACGTTCCAAAAAACCTCGGGCAGATTCAAAAGCATTTCACACGAAACTCACAGCTCACAGTGTCGCGCCACGCACTCACTCAGTAGCAGGGCGACAGAACCATCAAGCCTCCTTAGTCGCTCTTATGACATGCATGGTAGGCTACAGTGTTACTATTCTTTGCTTCCCTTATGGGCCCCGGCAACACACAGGAGAATAAGTCACTCTTATCAGGTAACAGTAATAAAACCTCCTGTTCAGGTTCAAGGTGTAAGGTTTTTGCACCTTCAAATTTAAAATAGGGTGACCCTGATGGCTCGGCGCGTTGCGCCTTTATACACTCTTCTGTGGTGGTTTTCTCTACTGTACCACTAGGTGAAATGAGATGGAGCATTTCTTGCTGTAGGTCGTCTTGTTGTCTGTTTGTTTCAGACCTAGTTACAGCATTAGCCTTATTGGAATAGGTTTCTCTCCAGGCTTTTATCTCGTTAGTGGTACATTTCTTCACTTCTGGCAAACACCCGATTATCAGATCTGAGCACGGGTTATGCAAGATCGCGCACGTAAATGTTCCGGATAAGAAAGGAGTATTTATACGAGCAGTGGCGAGTGGGTACTTTTCTATATTGCCTGAAAATGTTCGGCAATTCACGAACTCGCCAGTGTAGTCTTCTGGCTTAGCCAGTTCCTTTCTTAGACCGATCAAGGTACTGCCGCTATCGACCAAGACTTGGCAAGGCTTATCATTGACCATTCCATAGTGGTACTCTAGATTGCCTTTGGAGGCAACTGCTGCGTTTGCGTTTTCACTTTAACACGCTACGGTGTGCCCGAATTTCAGTACTCCGTCTTTATGAAACTGATAACAACTTGCACATCTATCGTAATTAAGTACATCAATAGCTGCTACCACATTTTCTTCACACTCTTGCATTTCTACTTGCTCACTTTCACTTTCACTTGATGAGTCAACAAGCATAGCATTTACTGCTCTCAATCTCCGTCGTCCCTGGCAACGTGAACTATAGTGCCCAAAAGATTGGCAAAAGTAGTATTTGGCAGCACATCTGTAGGTTTCTCTCTTACTCTGCTGTTTCTTTATCATCATCTCTAGATGAGATGGATAGTTCGGATTACGGTCACACATTTCGAACTGAGGGTGAGCAAATCCACAGTATGGACACTTTGGTAGATTGGGATTTTGCTTCTCCCTAAGTTTGAATGGTTTCTGGGGTTTGCTGTTGGCAAATGCCTCTATCTCATTCTCTATGTTAATTTTAAATATGTCCTTATTCGAAGAAATATAAGCTGACCCCCGTTTCTCTAACTGTTCTAACGAATCTACATCAGCTTGCTGTAAAAATTTGGCAAAGGGACTTGAGATGGTTGAAATAATTTTGTCCATAATCATTAAATCCCTAATTTTTTCATAGTTCTTATTGATCTTCGCAGCGTTCAGCCATTTCTTATATACGTCCTGAACGTGAGAGATGTAGTCAATGAAGGTTTCATTGCTTTTAGGTTTAACTTTGAAAACTGAACTTGATACCCTGGGGCATCTAAAAGAAAATGCTGCATAATACGATGGTGAATATAATCGTAGTCATTCCTTAGTTCTTGGGGAATAGACTCTATTACCTTTAAGGGCTCCCCGGACAAGTTCTTCATGTATATCATGGCCCAGTGTTCCCTTGGTATTTCTTGGAACTTTAACTGAAACTCTACATTCTCGGTCCAAGCAGAAATTGAATCCCCTTGGCAGAAGGGTTTTACTATGCCTTTGTACTTGCTATACTTATTTTCCTCCCTACTTTTCAACTTAGTAGCAACAATGTGCACATGGGACTCTACCTCCAGTTCCTTCATTTTTAACTGGGTCTGTGCCTCAATTTCTAGCTGTTTTTCTCTTAATTTTGTTTCTTCTGATCTATGAGCTAGTTCTAATTCTTTTAGTTTGGTGGCATCTGCTAGTTCCTTTAGTTTGGTGGCTTCAGCCACCTCTGCTAGCTCTTTTTTGTGAGCTCGTTCCTGTACTCTCTCCTCTTTCTCTGCAGCTGCCTTCCTATCTTTCTCCTCTTTCTCACTGCATGTTCTTTATATTTCTTATCTGCCCACTGTTCCAATTTGTCGCCACTATATTCCAGGTCTTTTCCAGCTTCTATACATTCCTTTAATGCTGACATTGTTAACAGTTATCGTACACACGAGTAGCTCTTACACTGTTCAATAATAATACAGATGACCATTAATAAAGCTGGACAAAAATACAGTATTCAATTTACAGCATTCAGAAAAATCTAAAACAAAGATGCTGCATTAATCCACAAGGTCAAAACAATGGGATACTTATCTGAAAGTCTTGAAAATTTCAGCTTTTCATGCAGCTCTTCGGAGTTATCTATTAGATCTTCCTTGTCACACACACGGGATGTTAGGAACACTTTCAATCTGCTCTCTGGTGTGTAGAGCACAAACAATTAATACTCAACGAAGATATTGATGATACAACGTGCAAAATGTCTGTCTAGTTGTCTCTTCCGACAGGGACGAGAAATACGACATATTATTATATGTGTCTGTCGTCGTGTCTGTGTCGTGTTGTCTGTGTCGTGTAGTCTTCACTGGCTTGGGCATCAACTGAAACGTATATGTGCACATAATTGACATAATGTAGTGATCACAATTTCATGCGTTTTAATACTTAATCTTTCTTCCAGTTATGCGCACTCTCCACTCACGTACAACTCGCTATTTCGCTCTTACTGATCTGAAAACATTCCTCATAATTATTCATAAACATTCTTGTTTGGTCATTCATGCAAGCTGTGAATTCATTCGAAATTCTTGACCTCACGTTGGGCGCATTCATGCAAGCTGTGAATTCATTCGAACTTCTTGACACCACGTTGGGCTGCCTGTCAACAACTCAAATTGCATCCAGGCACTCGCTCAACTTCATTCACACCTCAACGACACTTCATGTGTGAATGGACAATTTATTTTATTGCAGGCAAACCTGCTATCTTTACATACACAAGATCAGGCGGTAGCTGCCTGCCGAAATATACACGTCGCTCTTCCGCACAACAACCCGTACATACTCAAATACAATCTCACACTCGCGTATTATAACATGCGCTCTTGTAACTACACATTGGCTTTCGGAAAACAATCACACATCCTGTCTGGAAGACTGTCGGGTCCTGTATGAATAACATCAGTCCAGTCGCTGCCCTTGTCGTACTAAACTTCGTGCGGTCAGCAAAACCTCGTGCTGTCCCACTCGTCACGTAGTACAGTAGTCCGGTCTGTGTCAACCTTGGGTTGTCCTATTGCTAACTCTGTTTACGGGTGTTGTCCCGTGAACTAGCATCCCCCGCCCCATCCTCGGGGTTAGTCCCGCTACTGTCCTAGTTATGACACGTCCGTGTCCTCAACTAAGTCCTGTCTTATAACTGTCCTAAGTAATCTCATGCAGTCTGTTTCTATTCTATCTACTCCCTAGTAGCGGTCCTTATCTACATCCTATCTGTCCGTACCCCTTGTTCTGTCTCCTGTCCTATCTATGTCCTCTCTATGTCCTATCTAACACGCTGAGAGTCACTTGAAACGCCACGAAAGTTTGGAGAGAACAATAGTGGAGAGGTATATGCTTTGGAAGAGAGGAAGAGGAAGGCCAAAGAGAAGATGGGTGCAGGATGTAGCGGATGATCTCCAGATGGGTGTATCGGACGCGGGACATCTTGCTTATGATCGAGAGGTATTCCGGAAGGTTGTTATGGAGCGAGGTTCTGCAAAGGACATGCTACTGAATGAATAAATGAATGGCTTTAGTAGTTGGTAGGGTACTTTTGTAATGGGTCAGGTACTTTAGTCATTGGTCAGGTATTTAAGTAATGGGTCAGGTACTTCAGTAATAGGTCAGGTACTTTAGTAATGGGCCAGGTACTTTAGTAGTTGGTCAGGTACTTTAGTAGTTGATCAGTGTCAAAGCCCCATATTACACACGAAACTAAATTAAATATAACAATGAAATTGGGGCAGGTATAGCACATTGGCTGCTGGCGCGGTACTCTCTTAGTTTACACACCGCTCGGTGCATGCGCTGTGTAAGGAAGAAGACGGAAGAAGCTGTGGTTGTTGACAGTTAGCGTTTTAAGATGGCGATAGAAAGGGTCGGGGTTTAGAACCATTTAGTTACGGGGTTGTTTTTGATAGGCATCAAGTACTTAGAAGGGTTAGCCTCTAGTTAGTATTTGTGTGATTCTTTTGGAATAGGGATTTTTATTCATGTTTTGTCCAACTAACGCTTATAAGCAATAAACATTAGTTTAATGTTATCACAACGCTTCTTCTGTTGATCGCCATTACATTTACAACCAGTTCAGGTCAGTTGCGGCATCAGCAGTAATATTACTTTCTGTCACAAGCCATAGGCTTATGTCAGTAAGGTACTTTAGTAGTTGGTCAGGTACTTCAGTAATTGGTCACGTACATTAGTAATGGGTCAGGTACTTTAGTAATGGGCCATGTACTTTAGTAATGGATCAGGTACTACTTTAGTAGTTGGTAAGGTATTTTAGAAATGGGTCAGGTACTTTAGTAATGAATCAGGTACTTTAGTAATGAGTCAGGTACTTTAGTAATGAATCAGGTACTTTAGTAATGAGTCAGGTACTTTATTAGTTGGTCAGGAGAAAAGTCTCTATTCTAACCACACTCCGATAAAATCAAACATTTTTCAGGTCTCACGCAACCGTATCGTCAGTGAATAGACTTAAGAGTTTAAAAACTCAGTCTTACAGAGGATTCACAACCAAACAACTAACCAACTCACCAGCCATCCCAACAACTAATCCATCCATCAACCCAATCAACCAACCATTTAACCAGTCAATCAACCAACAAATCACCAACCCACCAAAAATCCATCAATCAAACCAACCAACCAACCAACCCACCAACCAACCAACCAACAAATCATCCACCCAACAGCTAACCAACCAAACAACTAACCAACCAACCAATCAACCAACCCACCAACCAACCAACTCACAAACCAACCAACCAATCACTTACCCAAAAACCAACCCACCCACCCACCCACCCACCATCCAACAAACCAACCACCCAACTCACAAACCAATCAATCAAATACCCACCAACAACCAACCCACCCTCCTACCCACCAACCAACCAATCAACCAACCCACTAACAACCCATCAAACCACAAACTAACAAATCAGCCAACCCACTCACCAACCAATCAACCTACCTACCAACACCGCATCCATCAACCCAACCAACCAATCACCCATCACCCACCAACCCACCAACCAACCAATCAAGCAACTAACCCACCAACAAACCATTCATCAATCCAACCAACCAATCACCCACCAACAACCAAACTACCCAACTACCCACCAACCAACCAATCAACCAACCCACCTACTCACCAACCATCCAATCAACCAACCCACTAACAACCCGCCCACCCACTTACCAACCAACAAACTAACCAACCCACCCACCCACCAATCAACTAACCCACTAAGAACAAATCCATCACCCACCCAACCAACCCACCATAATTCTTATATTATAACACACCTAACATGTACGTAACCTGCGCCTATGGCCTATGGGACAGTTATACCAGCTGTGTCATACATCCCCAACATACAAAGTCCAGGGTTCGAAATCAACCAGGTGAGGTTTGGCAGCAGACCACTTAGCGTTGATTCACATGGTACGAGACATAAGATTAGCAATGACAAACTATTGAACTTAGACAGAATGTTGCGACACAGAGTGACCAGAGGATCTCGCCGACTTAGTACTCACAGGAAAGATCAGACGGACACATAATCAGATTGTGCCGCTGGTCCCATTAGTATTTTGAACTCTTCACTGGCTGTTGAAAGTAAGGACGGATCAATTATGGAAAAGTTCAGAGGGCTGTGATTCGGTTCTTGGCTAAACTTAACTCAACTATTGAACAAAAGTTCAAGTAAAACACAAATGGCGAATAAATACTGGGGTGAATTGTGCGATCATGTGAAGAACAATGCAACTAACCAAACATGTACATATATTAATATTAATATGCACAACAAACTAACTGTTGAAATCTACTGTTTAAATTTTATTGTCTTTTTGCTTGTTTCTTGTGTGTGTGTGTGTGTGTGTGTGTTTGTGTGTGTGTGTGTGTGCGTCCGTGCGTCCGTGCGTGTGTGTGTGTATGTGTTTTTGTGTGTGGTCGCTCACTATAACTCAAGTGTAGTCGACACACGTGCTACTACTTCTAGTACACTGGACTGATTTTTGCTTGTGGATTAGTTTTCCCTATTACCAGTAACCATCGTAACCAAGCGAACCGTCTCCGACTTCAGCGGTACTTGTCATTTACTTCCCCAAGTCAAGACGAGAAGTCAACATTTTAGTCCAACTGACCAATGTAGCGGATGAACCTGCTACCTCGGCATCATAACACCGGATGTTTAAGAACGAGGGTTGTTTATACTTTCTGCCATGCTGACCTCCGTATTGTGCTGTTAGTTTCAGCGAAAACTGCCTGCACACAATCTCATTTTGCCAATATATGACCGTGACCTAATCAATATGGCTTATTGTAAATTAAGTGGTTTTTTCCCCCTCGCCCACATTCACAATGATGATGTAAATTAAGGGGTCTTTCCCTCGCCCACACTCACAATTCAGATATCAATGGCAAAATATTAAATTGTTTTCCCAAATCGCTGCCTCGGAGGACAATGTGTGCGTCCATTTTGTCTATTTCTGGTATCATCTGATGCTGACCTTGAGTTCCATATTTGATTATGTTTAAAACAATTCCACAAGTACCGTTTTATATTCTTGTAAATCAAAACGCGAGCAAGCTGTCTACGGGTTCATTTTTGCATCTGTATTTATATCACAATGATTGCTACGATACTTCGGAAAAATCATTGTTGCTCACGCTCGCTTATCGTATATTAACGGATTGTACTCTAATCCCTTGACTGTCTGTTATATAATGCGACTTTGTCAGAATCCACTCTTCTCAAATTTGCAGCCTCCGAGTTGAGTACCGCATATTTCACTTATTTCTGTTGGTTTATTTTTATTTCACATGATTCAATGATATTATGGAACCGATATCAACGCACCCGAGACATTCCCATACGCACTCCTTCTTCATCTTCAACAACCAGAGAAGATTCCCCATAATAATGGTACCAGTTGCAGTCTAAGTATGTGTCCTTTTGTAGCTGGCTGTCGGCAAGATCTCTTCCCCCCCCCCCCCCCCCCACTCCTTGATGCACCATTCTCTACAGGCAATAATGGTGTATAAAGCTATGAATTAATGTAGTTACTGCAGTCTTTTCCGTTATTTTTGTCTGCTGTTATGTTATCTTTTTTTTTTTTTTTTTGCATATCCTTTACAGGACATCGCTGTCAACAGCAACATCTTTCAGCTGTCAGTTGATTTCTTGGCAAGATTACGCTCAGTAGTTTGCCATTGCTTTCTGAGCGGCCGGCTCAGTATCCCGCAAGTCACCAGCGGGGGTCGAACCATCCCAGTTCTCTCCCGCTACGAGACTCTGTGTGATAAACGGGATTACGGAGAAAGTGTTGTAACCCCTCAGCCAGAGAGACCGGCTTTCTTGTTATATGATGACGAAAACTTGCCGACGCCGAAACGTCCTCTGTCTTTTGTAACTGTATTTTGTAAAGTCGCTCTACACTTTATGTCCGTCAATTGCATACACAGGTTATCGTTACGTCACAGAGTCCAGTTGCCGGTATGTCCCTGGAGAGATTTTACTCGTATAAGTTTGTTGTAGGAGCGACCGGCCCAGTGGCCAGAACGCCGGATTCTACTTCGGGAGACCAGGGTTCGAATCCTTGGTAAGGTGTGGAATATTTTTCTGTCGGTAGCAAAAAGAAAATCCTAACCTGCACAGTTCGCGGCGACTGCACTAGCCAGGCGGCCTTAATTCCTCATGTTCAAAGACCCCCCCCCCCCCCCCTTTTCCCCTGCATACACCGCAAGGTACTATATTGGCAGTAAATGATAGTTTAAGTTTGTTTAAAAGTTAGTTGCATGTCCTTTACATAACACCGCAGTCCACACCATCATTTTTGGCTGTGAGTGATTTCTTGGCAAGTTTACGTTCAGTAGTTTGCCATAGCTTTCTGAACGACCGGCACTCATACTATTGTATGGGAATCAACGCAAGACAACCTGCTTCTAAATCTTCCGCAGCTGTGTTTCGAACGCGTTATGCGGGATTACAATCCGTGTCCATATTCCTTTCGCCGCCGAGCCGGTACTCGAATAAAGGCTAAAAAATGTAGTCCGTTGCCCGAGCAGTTTCCACGCTGCCAGTTAAGTTAGGTCGGCGTCTGTGGCTTAGGGGTTAGAGAACTCAGAGTCGTTATCCCAACATACCGGGTTCGAAGTCCGCCGTTGGTGATTTCGCGTTGATTTTCACATTGGTATGAGCTTCGGCCGGTGAATAAAGAAATAGCAAAGTACTGAACATTAAATTGCCTAGAAAATCGCAAACACCCAATAAATGCTGGGGTTGAATGCGAAGTCCTATAAGAACATGCAGCTAACTTTGCTATGTTTAAGTTTGGATTTATATTTACCAACTTATAGATAAAAATATCATTCCTAACCTGAGATTAGAACCGGCGCCTTGATGTGGGATTCGGGTGTAACGATTCGGTTCTCCTTTCCTGAAGTGACAAGCATGTAGGCAACATGTTTCATTAGCAGAACAGCTGTGTTTACTCCGGTACCGTCCTTCAATGACCCCCCCCCCCCCCCTCACCTCGCTCAGTGCCATAAACTAGAAGTCAAGGACAAGGACACTTTTATTGCCTTAAGAGACAATTGGCATATATTGCTAGACTTATATTTGCATAGAGCAATCAGCACTCAGTGCCACAGTTGACTTCACATTCTAGCAGTCTCATGGTTGCTGATGGAACAACTTGGTGTGTACACACCCTCGTGTCTCCATGCTCATGCTGCAAGCTGTTTACGTGTCTCGTGCCGCAGCTGTCTTCACAAATCCCCAGCCGAACATCTTAGTGCTACTGAACAGTGAACAGATCTTCATGTCGCCATGAATTGCAGTGTAGCCTGTTAGTTTTTAAAATCTGTCGTTCTATTATACAAACGGTGAAACTTCTAAGGACAGTTTTGATATAACTCCGGGAGGATGTAATGAATAACAACACTAGGTTCCTTTATTACACGAGAAACGAACTTTATGTTTTTGTTCTCTCGCTATGAACTTTAGCGTAGTCAATACATGTACTACTATAGTATGTCCACAAACGAATGCCGTCATTCACGATCAATTATTTTGAAAACTGTCTGTTGCATCGTTATGACATATTTCCTGCTGTCTTATATTTACCCCAACCCAAGTAATATGTCTTTTATAGGTCCAAAAGCAACTTAAATCATCGAAAGCGGCGACATTTCTTTGATGTTTTCCTGAAAGACTAGTGATTTCTAGCTAACAAACTTGTTTTTACAGTAAGGAACGCCCCGCCGATTCACATGATGGCGCAAGGCGTATCCGGATTCGTATAGGAGTGGGTGCAATAAAAGAAGTAGCTTAAAATTCGACAGGGTCGGCTGCATTGCACCGGGTTTTTATCCCATATGGCTCCGTTTCTTTCCGCAGCGCGGAAAGCGTCGCACAAAGCACGAACTCCGTAGCTCCAGCGACGACCCTCGGGAGTCTCCGAAAAAAATGCACTCGTGAAATGATGGAAGCGACCCAGAATCGAACATACAACCTTCGGAACCCGAGTCAGACGGCTTGACCACTTCACCACGGAGAATCCTGAGAGGGGTGCAATGTGTAATATTAGAAAAGATAGAGAATTTACAGAGGCATGGGGTAAATAATTTGTAAATTGACAGGGAAGTAGAAGAAATATATTTCTTACCTTATTTTTCATTTCCTTCTTGTTTCTTCAGCTGCTGGTTAATAATGTGTACACAAGTATTCATGTTAGCTTTTTATATTGAGTTCGTTAAAGCTTCCAAATAGCTGTGCGTTAAAGTGCGTATGGAGTGACCAGAAATGATACCGCAATTTAGTCATCATGTTTTCATTTTTAAGGATCTGTTCAGCTGTCTGTGTAGTTTATTCACACGTACACATGGGTGACAGACCCGTTTTGAGTCTTCGTGAAAGATTGTCTACTCTGCTGTTTACCGTTCAGAGACGGAACATGATTACCTGTTTTGCACTATGAAAATAGTTGTCAGTGTTTCTGTAGTGGGTTTTCTTCTTAACGACCAAGATGTTGGTCCTCTTTTCATTGAAGTTTATAGATTGATTCGTATGCATGTGTGTTGTCCCCTAATTTGACAACGTGATTGCTCTCACGTTTCTTGTTATGCCACAATATGTCAGTTTCCACCGCAATATTACTCTTCTGTTGGTATTCAATGCGTTTAGTGTGTGTGTGTGTGTGTGTGTGTGTGTGTGTGTGTGTTTTTTTTTTTTTTTTCCAATACAGTTGTTTGTCACCGCTGAGGGCTTGCGGAATTAAAAATTCATCACTATGGAATACAAACTGTTGCCATTGACATTATGCTGATGCTGTAATGTTTTAGGGCCTGCAATTCTTCTGAATATTTGTAGCAAAATATCCCAGTTGGTGTGCACGTGGATTAAGATCTGCGATCTGCTCAGACCTTAATCTGTGTCGGACGATTCCAGTAGATTGATGACTGCTCTCGGTTGCATAAAATTCAATCCATCCTTTCTCCAATAATCCTCTTCCTCTTTCAACACATGGTCCTCACATTTTTCCAGTAACTTTTATCAATATTTAATAGCGAGGACTGGATTAGTATCTTGATGTCAGACAATTTGAATATAGTATTGTCAGCTGCCACCTGTCCTTTAATTTTAGCCCACAAAAGTTCTATAGGGTTAAAATGAGAATGGTACGGCGGAAGTCTCAAGCACCCATGACGATGCTCTTCTATCAACTTGTTGATTTGATATTTCTTGCTTTTTGGCGTCTGTTTTACAAGGGACAACAATTGTAGCTAGAAATACGTTTCTGGAAATGGTATGTTGTCCATTCGGAGTCATATCTTTATTGCTCCCTTTGTGCTCGATGCTGTACGTATTTTGTCTTCTTGGGCAACAAAATTGATATCATGCATTGTCCATAATTGGACATGACGGTCTGTCTAGGGATGGAAGCACCGTATTCTCTAAATACATTACCATTCATCTTATTATGATAATCCCTATTGTCTGTATGCTTTGATACGAACACGAGCCCAGCATTCTGTTGTAAGCCATTATGCGTATTACCAGCATGGGCCATGACCAACAGCTGTCCTATACTACTGGGCACATATCGCTTTATCTGTCCATCCACTGATTGCCATTCCTTGTCACTTGTGTGGTGCACATTGATCCACATTTCATCCAAACACACTATGCCATAATTTTCTTTTCGCATTTCCCTTATTTCACGTAGGTATCTGCTTCTCATGGCTCCTAAATGCGGTTGCTCGCAAAGAATATTTCTACCGCCCTTGTACTTTCAAAAAGTGAAGATAATGTCCTTATAATTTTCCACAAAGTTGTTTTGGATAGCTCTATGTTATTGTTCTTTCTCAACCATACCCTAAGTTTTCTTACAGTCACTGTTTCTTTGGCATCCAGCATTTTTATAATGCTGGATAATCCTGGATATAAAATCCAAAATTTTTATAATTTTAGGACGCTCCGTGGTGAAGTAGTCAAGCCTTTTGACTCGGGCTCCAAAGGTCATGGGTTCGATTCCGGGCCGCATCCTTCGGTTCACGAATTTTTCGGAGACTTCTGTGGTCGTCGCTAGAGCTGTGGAGTTCGTGCTTTGTGCGATGCTTTCCGCGCTGCGGAAAGAGACCGAGCCATATGGGATACAACCCGGTGCAATGAAGTTGACCCTGTCGAATTTTAAGCGACTTTTTAAAGCATTTTTATAATAGCTCGCCTTATGACATCTTTGTCAAAGCTGTCTACAATAATCTTTCTACGTACCGTTTGGTTATTGCGTGGTGGTGTAATTCCAGATTCTTGCACCCATCGACAAAATGACCGTTTACTCAAACCCAATGCATGCACTGTTCTTTTTTCGGAATTTGTAATAGTATAAAACAGTTTCCTGCGATCAGCTTCTTGACAAAAATATGTGTAAAACTTCTTAGCGATTCGTTGAAGTGTATACACAATTTCGCATTCAATCCCATTGAAAAATATTCACACATTTCAATGTTAGCAATAAGTGGTAAGATTTAAAAAACAAACAAACATATTAATCAGGTTTCATGAAATAACCCACATTTTGAGACACCTCTGAACAGTCCTAGTTTAAACAACGCGGGGAGTTGCCATAAGGCCAATCCCGTGAAAATATTCAACATTGAGCGCTGATTGTCTGGCTACGCTGTTATACATTTAAAATTATGAAGTTCATCTCAGACTCGTAAATTATATACCGCATATAAACAAACTTTGAAATCTGCTGTAAAATCTCCAGAACAAAAAAATTTTTGTTGGGTGGACATAATGATACGGTTATATACTAAATCTCATAATTTTCCCTCAGTTGGTTACTGAGATATGGATGTTTATATTGAGGCAAACAAATGTGGATGCACTATAGTGTGTGCACTGGACTGTTGATTGCGTGTGACTTATTATAGTTGTCCCTATTATCAGCCATCAAGCAACTCCACTCCGACTTGTGGGGTACTTGTAGTTCATGCCCCCAAGTCAAGGACGAGAAGTCAACATTTTAGTCCAACTGAGCGGTGTGGGGGTTGAATCAGCTACCTCGCCATCACCGCAACGTACGTTTAAAAGAGACGCTCTTATTCTTGCGGTCATGTTAAACCTCTAACGAGCAGCCAATAAAGAGACAATTGTGTAAGAAAAGGGTGTGAACTGCATATTTTATGTGGGAGTTGACAAATCTCAAGTGAAATGTAAGATAATCTGCCCAAGAGGACAACGCCGAGGGTAAGACGTGATAGTGCTAACATTGAGCCTGACAGGATGAAAACATCTTCACCGCATGTATTTCTTGTTGCTCACGTTCTTGAGAATGTAACGTTTATTTATGACTGCACGCACAATCTGTTTTGGGAGGCGCGGTGGCCTAGTGGCTAGCATCCTGGACTGCGTCCCGGAGATCATCTTCATCATGTAGCAGGTCCTGGCAGGAAGTCGCTTTCATCACAGACTGGCGAAGAATTAGATCTCCGGCCATTCCGCCGCCTCATGCACCCTCTTGCCATTTCCCCCGCCTCATGCACCATCTTGCCCATGGTTGCTCCAATGTTCTGTGTCCGCCTTCATGCTGCTCCAATGTTCAGTGTCCGCCTTCATGCTGATCCAATGTTCTATGTCCGCCTTCATGCTGTCCAATGTTCTGTGTCCAATGTTCTATGTCCGCCTTCATGCTGATCCAATGTTCTGTGTCCGCCTTCATGCTGGTCCAATGTTCTGTGTCCGCCTTCATGCCGGTCCAATGTTTGTGTCCAATGTTCTATGTCCGCCTTCATGCTGGTCCAATGTTCTATGCCCGCCTTCATGCTTCTCCAATGTTCTATGCCCGCCTTCATGCTGGTCCAATAGTCTATGTCCACCTTCATGCTGCTCCAATGTTCTGTTTCATGCTGGTCAATCCCAGCCTCCCCATTCAGAAACCAAGCCTTCCATGACTGTTCTTTACAAGTCACCGAGACCGTTAATATGACCAAAGTATTTCAGTTTCCGAGACGAAATGCTGTTTATGTCTATGTTCAAATCTTGTAGAATGACAGTATGTTTCTTCTGCGTGGTCTACGGTGTTCTAAGAACTTTCCTGTAATATTCAAGCTCAACAGCCCAAATTTAATTCTTTAGTGATTGTGAATGGTCCACGTGTATTGACACGGGAAAGATGCATATTCTCAAACAGTTTATTTTAACATGTTTCTTAGTTTTGTGCCACAGGCTATTAATATTGTTTAACCTCTGTATTTTTATGGTTGTTTTGAGATTCTGCTATATACATATTTTTTTTTGTTGAGATTCTGCTATATAATGCTTGTTGTGAGATTCTGCTATGCACACATACATTTGTTGTGAGATTCTGCTATACACACATCTGATGTGAGATTCTCAATCAATCAATCATGTGCTATGCCGGAAAGCGTGGGCGGTTTGTTCACCAGAGTCGTGGATCAGCTGAGTGTTCCTGTCTCGTCCATGCCATGTGGCCAAGCCATCCAGGTATTTTCCTCTCGGTCTTCCTCTTGGTCTGTTCCCTTCGATCTTGCCAGTTGTCACTAAGTTCTCCAATCCATATCTTCTAATAACATGTCAACAAATTTTTGACTGTCTACGTCTAATTTCTCTTATCAATTTACGAGTTTCATTTGTCTCCTGTAGTACTTGGTCATTGGTTTTTCTATCTGTCGATGGTATTCTTTGCATTCTCCTCAGAAACCACATTTCTGCAGCCATCAGATGTTGTTCAGCTTGACTGCACATTGTCCAAGATTCACATCCATACAAAAGAACAGGCTCTATGTGTCCCCTCAACACTCTTTTTCACGTTTCAATTGACGTATTTTTATTGGTCAGAATGTTTTTCATCTTGCTAAAGGCTACTTTCGGCATGGCGATTCTTGTTCTAATCTCTTCAAAGGCATCTCCCATCAGATGTTATGACTGTTCCGAGATAATTGTATCGATTCACTTGTTGAAGAACATTCCCATTTACTTGTATATTACATTGTGGTACGTCGTTCTTCCTAGTGACGATCATAACCTGTGTCA
The DNA here is from genome assembly GCA_963921405.1 of Cepaea hortensis. Classification (NCBI taxonomy): domain Eukaryota; kingdom Metazoa; phylum Mollusca; class Gastropoda; order Stylommatophora; family Helicidae; genus Cepaea; species Cepaea hortensis. The sequence goes on along the minus strand of OY992877.1, from coordinate 197,113,448 downwards.
TTTTACAATATAATTCTAACCCCAGCTGCTCACTGTGTACAACAACCGCATCTACTAATTGTTGCAGATCCTGCGCATTGTCTGCAATCAATACTGTATCATCTGCATATCTAATGTTATTGATGTTTCGTCCTCCAATACTGATTCCATTTATATCTTCTACATTTCTGAAAATATTTTCACTGTACAGGGAAAAAAAGATCTGGAGATATTACACATCCCTGCCTAACATTTCTCTTTATAGGCTGATATTGTCCCACTTCATTATCAATCCTTATGGCAGCTTGTTGTTTCCAATATATGTTTTTTATAAGTCTAATGTCTTTCCCATCAATTTGTAGATCTGCAAGCATATCCACCATGTTGACATGTCTAACTCTATCAAAATCTTTTGTGTAGTCAATAAAGCAAAGATGTATATCCTTGTTTACTTCTATAGCACGTTCAATAACTGTTCGCAGCATATACACAACATTTACTGTACCCTTGCCTTCTACAAACCCACATTGTTCTTCCCCTATTTCAGGTTGTAATTTCTTCCTAACTGTTTACATGATAATTCGTAGCAAAATCTGTGTGATGTGACTCATTATACTAATTGTTCTATGGTGATCACATTCCAAGGCTCCTGATTTCTTTGGGATTGCAATAAATACAGTTACATAATTCAGAAGGTATCTCTCCAGCATCATATAATGTGTTCAGCAGTCTGGTGACTTGATCTAGTCCATATTCTTCTAAAGCTTTAATCATTCCTGTTGTGATGTTATCTGCACCGGGGGCCTTGCCAGCTTTCATATGCTTAAGAACATTTCGAACCTCCATCTTCAAAATTGGTGGTTTTTCATTATTATATCTAATATCATGCTGATCCTCTCTGTTATCCTCATAAAGGTGTTTCACATAATCTGTCCATACATGTATAATATAATCTGAGATTCTACTACACCTATATTTGTCGTGAGTTTCGGCTATACACACATTTGTTGTGAGAGTCTGCTATACACACATTTGTTGTGAGATTCTGCTATACACACATACACATTTATTGCACACATCTGGTGTGAGATTCTACTACACCTATATTTGTTGTGAGTTTCGGCTATACACACATTTGTTGTGAGATTCCGCTTTACACATATTTGTTGTGAGGTTCTGCCCTATACACATTTGTTGTGAGATTCTGCTATACACACATTTATTGTGAGATTCTGCTATACACACATTTATTGTGAGATTCTGCTATACACATAGTTGGATCCCGGCCGGTGCTACGTATTTCGTACACTGTGTGGAGGCTCCCTGTGTGATCTCTGGGAGGAACACCAATAGGGATATTCGTGTTTAAAGTTATCTTTATATTTTGCTCTCGCTCGCTTTGAACTCAAGCGTAGTTCGTACACCTGCTTCTACTTCTAGTGCACTGGACTGATTGTTGCTTATGGATTAGTTTTACCATTGTTCCTCGCCATGAGGCGAACTCACTCCGACTTCTAAGGTACTTAAAATTTGCGTTCCCAAGTCAAGGAGGAGACGTCAACATTTTAGTCCAACTAACCGGTGTAGGGGTTGAACCCGCAACCTTGACATTATCACACCGGAAGTTTAAGAGCGAGAGCTCTCGTCCATTCGGCCATGCTAACCTCCTTTAAAGATAGTGATCCTTGACCAGAAACCTGAAACCAAAAACCAGAAACCAGAAACCAGAAATCAAAAAACCAAAAACCAGGGGGAGGGACATACGTTCGTGGATATGCCACAGTTTTATCATTCTTATCTTGACCTTCGTTCTTTGGCAATGCTGCTTTTTGACAGGTCTAAAAATTCTCGTTAGCACCCTCCCTGATTTATGATAACATAACGCCCATGCGAATTGGAGTAAACACCAAGCTACAATAAAATCTTTTTTTTTTCTTTTTAAATATATAAAGTAGACGCAGCGAAAAGTACAAAAACTTTCTCAGTAATCAACAGAGTGAAGTATTCACAGTGAGAGACGTCAGTTAACACTTGAAGAGAATCCTGCAGTACGACTGCCACTGGTGGATGTAGAGAGGCCACAAAATGAAACGTCTCGGACGTACACGTCTCGGAGAGTTCCGTAATAACAACAGGCAGCCTAGGGCAGATAACCAACTTGATCACTTGAAACCTTGATGAACAGCTCATATGGCAGAGTTCATGGCGTCCCACGGCGTTGTTCGCTGAGCATGAATAAGTGCTATCATGGTTTGATGGCATAGCATCACAGACTTCCAGCCATATATTCCTGATTGATAACGCTCTTAAAATTGTTATATGCATCGGGAGACCTTTAACCTCATCATCATCAAACATCTCAGTTTTTGGGGTTGGTGGTGAAGTTTTCTGAACATTCCGCTGCATAGTTATGCCCCTTATGTCGCCATCCGTAGGGCTGTGTAACATAACACAAAGTGAGGCAGCTTTACGGAACACAATTACCGGCAACACAGGACGTCGCGGTGATTAACCTTCCTCATCAGACAGAACCATAGACAAAACACAACATGTAACCACTGGGAAGACACCATGGTGCCTACATTAAGGCGTAGGAACGGGATGAGAAGATTGGACAGTTGTAAACATGAGAATAATGACAAGAAACTACTGGGAGAAAATGTGCTACTTATCTCTGAATCGCAGGCTGTGATATCTCCGTAGCACTATGCATGTCTACAATTATATATATATATATATATATATATATATATATATATATATATATATATATATATATATATATATATATATGTGTGTGTGTGTGTGTGTGTTTGTGTGTGTGTCCTAAATGCCTTTATTGCTCAACCACACACACACACACACACACACACACACACACATATATATATATATATATATATATATATATATATATATATATATATATATATATATATAATACAATGTGTGTATGTTATTTATGCGTTCGCGAACGGTCCATCCGATTGGGATGAAATTTTCTACACGTCTTCTTCTCATTCCGTCATAGTTTGTTAGTGTACAATTCGGCAGACTGCGCGGAAGAAATCATTCCTGATTCAACGGGCAAGACGGCGTTTACCTGCAAAGCGTTGTGGAACGTAATGAGCACGGCAAGGCACGTAGAGCGCCCTGGTCATCCACTGCACCTGTATTCGTCTCCAATCGTCTCGACTTGTCTTGCCACTGGACTCAGATGGACTCAGGCGAGAGAGTGAGGTCGACGAATTGCGCAACTCTTCCTCACTTTAATCCAAGTCATCGCGCAAGTCATTCTTCATCCAACGTCACATGTCTCGAAAATGAACATCCACATCAGGCCACCACGGCGTCCTCAAGGGGCAAAAATGCAAACAAAGCTAAATGTCACCCGCCTAAACAGCAAGAAAATGCAGCAGTCGTTTGAAAATATGCTGGAAGACCGCCTCAAGCCCAATGCTGAAGCAAAACAGGATACAGAAACAGAATGGAGAGCCCTAAAGGACACGATTTACAACACTGCTATGGAAATCCTGGGTCCAAATGACCCAAAGTCAACATCAAAAAAAGATGCTTTCAAGAACATTCAGAGAGTAGTGCAGCAGAAACTTCGGCACATGCGGGACTCCTGGCTGAGCAGCAAAGCTGATGAAATTCAGGGCTTTGCTGACAGACACGATATGAAAAACTTCTACGACTCACTGAAAGCGGTCTATGGTCCTTCATCACCAGGCATAGTTCCCCTCCTCAGTGCAGACGGGGGAACATTGGTCACCGATAAGAAAGAAATCCTCCAACGCTGGGCAGAGCATTTCAGCAAAATCTTAAATGCAACTTCCTTCTTCGATGATGAAACCATCAATTGCCTTCCTCAAGTTCCCACCAATGAGACTCTTGATGACCTGCCAACCATAGTGGAAATAAACAAAGCCATCCAGCAACTCTCCAGCGGCAAGGCACCTGGTCCTGACTCCATCCCAGCAGAGATATACAAGGCAGGTGGGCCGGTCCTAACAGAGCAGCTTCACCGAGTCTTCACAAACATATGGATGAACGAGACCATGCCACAAGATTTTAAGGACGCGTCAATAGTCCACCTTTACAAACGTAAAGGAAACCGCCAATCCTGTGACAACCACCGAGGCATCTCCTTGCTTTCAATTGCAGGGAAGATACTCGCCAGAATTCTTCTCAATCGCCTCACAGCCCATCTCGATCAAGGTCTTCTTCCTGAGAGTCAATGTGGCTTCAGAAAAGAACGTGGAACTGTTGACATGATTTTCGCTGCAAGGCAGCTGCAAGAGAAATGTCAGGAACAGAACTGCGAAATGTTCTCCACTTTCATTGATCTTACCAAGGCTTTTGATACAGTCAGCAGAGAAGGACTGTGGAAGATTATGGCAAAATATGGTTGTCCACGAAAGTTTGTCCAAATAGTGCGGCTATTTCATGACGGCATGCAGGCAAGAGTACAGGAAAATGGTGAGCTGTCTGAACCCTTTCCTGTCACCAATGGAGTGAAGCAAGGATGTGTCCTGGCACCAACACTGTTCAGCCTCATGTTTTCAGCCATGTTGATGAATGCCTTCGAGAACGACGACATTGGAATAGACATGAACTACCGTATGGATGGAAAGTTATTCAATCTCAGAAGGCTGAAAGCTAAAACCAAAATTGACAGTGGCACAGTCAGAGAGCTCCTGTTTGCTGATGATTGTGCTCTATACGCCAACTCAGAGGCGGACATGCAACATAATGTTTCAGCTTTCTCACATGCCTGTGCCAACTTTGGGCTCAATATCAACTTGGAGAAGACTGTAGTTATGTACCAGCCAGCTCCAGGGAATAATCACACTGTGCCGAATATCAAAGTGAATGATCATAGACTAAGTGTTGTGGACAAATTTACCTATCTTGGCAGCACCGTGTCACAAGCTGCCACAATCGATGACGAAGTGAATGCAAGAATCTCCAAGGCCAGTGCAGCCTTTGGCAGACTGTACAAGAATGTATGGGACAGAACTGGAATAAGCCTGCAAACAAAGCTAAAAGTCTACAAAGCAGTTGTATTATCCACACTGCTATATGCTTGTGAAACCTGGACTGTTTATCAGCGACACGCTAGGAAATTAAACCACTTCCACACAGTCTGCCTAAGGAAGCTACTGAAGATTAAATGGCAAGACAAGATTCCAGACACTGAAGTCCTAGAAAGAGCATCCATACCCAGTATCCACACTCTACTGATGAAGAATCAGATTCGCTGGGCTGGTCACTTGACTCGCATGCCAGATCACAGGCTCCCTAAACGAATTTTTTACAGCGAACTGCATTGTGGTAAACGCTCCCAAGGTGGCCAGAGGAAACGTTTTAAAGACACTCTGAAAATTTCACTGAATGCTTTTGGAATTCATCATGACACCTGGGAGGCTGCAGCCAGAGACCGAAATTCGTGGCGTGCATCATTGCGCAAAGGTGCA
>OY992877.1:197087989-197102989 GCA_963921405.1 Cepaea hortensis | reverse complement strand
GTCGCGGCAGTGCACTGGCTATCATGTTTGCCCGAGAGCCCCGTGGACATGTGTTTGAGACCTTCAAGACGGAACATCTCTCTTTTTCACTGAATTGGGCTGTCGACCTCGTCTAAGTTAGGTACAAAGGCATTTTTTGGTTAATAAAAACGGCTGACGTGATAATGACTACACGATCCAGTCTAAGTTAGGTGTCACCGCCTCACTTGCATATCTAGTAAAGGGCTGCAATTCCAGCCCAAGGGAAACCATTGAGTCTAGCAGGACCCAAGTAATCTAGAACCTTCTAGATAGAGATGGTCACCAAGTCCATCATTCCGTGGACACTGATGTGGCCCGCCTAATGCGGGGTCCACGAGGAACTCGGACAGAGTTACCGCCCGTGTCGAGTTAGGACACGCGGAGACGGGCAGAGGACGAATGGACTTGAGAGAGGCAACAGGGCCTGCCTTTGAGGGACTCTATAGATATCAATAGATATATAGACATAGGCTAGATAGTTTGCTAGACTGTTAAATGATACTTATGTGTTTGATGTTTACTATTTGAGAGATGTAATCTAGCGCGGGTCTGTTTACCCACTGCGCCAACGCATACTGTATATGTAAATACAATAAATATTCGATCTCATAACGAACAGATTTATTGTTGCCTGTATGAACCCAAGTTTAGTTACCTAGATACGAGCAAGACTATGACAGGCTTTTTGGGGGCTAGTTTTCCGGTTTTGGCATAGAATGTTTTCTTAAAAACCTATTAAATGCCATGTAAAATTAATTATTTAATCATATCACATTGATTTTTGGTAACACATTGATTTGTTTAAATCAAAGAAATTGTTAACGTTACAAGGTTACATAGAACTAGTAGCTATCTAGCGATAAAATAGAAGTAATCTGAGTCCCTCGGCAATGTCTCACCATTGCCTCCACAGCGCCTCTTTATTTTGATTCTGTAAACAATTTTTTTTTTTGACATGTTATTATTTTGACATTTTTTTTTTGTGTGACAGTCACTAATGTGTTCTCGCTCCACGAGCAGATTGTTCCGCAACAAGTGCCGCGTCCAACCGATGAAACCTTTCCCACAGTAACGAGAGTGCAAGATAACATCGAGGAGCTTCAAAAATTCAGAGCTAAGTTTCACCTCATACTCATTGTACTTCTAAGCTGTACTTCTCATGTTTCATCAATGTATTATGTTGTTTCATATTGATTTGGTTGCATATTCATGAACTTTTCACCAACATAACCTTGCATTTTGATTTACACATTAATAAGTAAGGGAGTTAACCAAATTTTCGACTACACTACATTTTTTTCTAAGGGATTTAATTTTAGGAATATTACAAACAAGTGAAACACAAAATGTCTACCTTAGATAAATGCATTGAGCAAGGAATAAAGCTAGGTTATAAAGAAGAGAAATTGTCAGAATGGGCACAGAAAACACACGCAGAAAATATTGCCCGTGAAGAAAGAGCGATAGAACGAGAAGAAAAGAAATCTCAAATGGAGGCCGAAGAGAAGAAAATTCAGATGCAAATGCAGATGCAAGCAGATGAAAAGAAATTGCAGATGCAAGCAGATGAAAAGAAATTGCACATCGAAGCCGATGAAAAGAAATTGCAGATGCAAGCAGAGGAAAAGAAATTGCAAATCGAGGCCGATGAAAAGAAATTACAGATGGAACTTGAGGCCGCCGCCAAACAGGCCCAGTTAAATGCCGAGACACAGATTAAACTAAAACAGATGGAAACGGAGTCCAACACAGAAATATCTATAAATAAGCTAAGAAGCAAAGAGGAAGAACAAAAATATAATAAATATAAAGGTCTCGTTAAGGCTTTCTGTTCTGGAGATTCCATCTCCGCTTACTTAGAAAATTTTGAGTGTCTCATGTCTCATCATAAAATCAGTAAATCAGATTGGGCATTTATTCTAATGAGGAATTTGGCTCTTGAACCACTGAAAGTAATAGAAACAATACCACAGGAAATGCGAAAAGACTATGAGTACCTAAAACAACGCATTCTCCAACATTTTTCTTTAGACACTGCAGGTTACCAACAACAATTTGCCAAATTATCTCCACAACCAAACCAAACCTTCATAGATTATGTCAGTACAGTCCAAGACATATGCACAAAATGGATTAACTCGGCTAAAACCAACAATAGCCATGATAAACTTAAGGAACTAATTATAATATATAAAATAGTTAGCACCATCCCCACACCTTTTGCCAAGTTCTTAAAACAAATGGACTGTAAGAGCATTCAGGAAATCGAGGCGAAAGGGAATGCATTTTTTACAGCAAATAGGGATATTTTTCAACATAATATAAGTCACAATGATACAGCAGCTGCAGTAGTGAACACCAAATACTCCAAACAATCACAGAGCAGATTTAAACCACGATCCAATGTCGGTAAAGTAGTAAGGTGCCAATATTGCAATTTTCATCACGACAGTTACGGTATATGTGACAAATCACCCACCTACCCTGAACACCTCAAAAAGATGGTAGAGAAACAAACAGCTAAACGCATGGCTTACCACAGAGCAATTAAATGTTATTTCTGCAATAGCTGGGGTCACTATAATAAAGATTGTCAAGGCCGAAAGTTATTGAAACAGGCCAATGCGGCATTAGTAGAAACGTCGACTGACGAAGAGCTTGAGTCACTAAATGAATGTGAAAATCAACACGACAATGAAAGCGAGCTTGGGAATGCTGTACACGTCATAAACACCATAACAGACAGTAATTGCAACACCTGTACAAAGTTCCAACGTGACACAACACTACATTGTGGTCACATAATCCCAATTGCAAATGAAATAGCTAACGCTGCCTTATCATCTACAGGCAAGCTAGTTTTTTATACAGGGTTTGTTAACAACAAAAAGGGCACGTTAATTCGTGATTCCGGCGCAACTCTCTGTGGGGTGAGGAGAACATTAATAGACGCTAAAGACTACACAGACAAACATGTGACGTGTCGCACATTTTCAGGTACAACAGAGAAATAGATTATGTCAGTACAGTCCAAGACATATGCACAAAATGGATTAACTCGGCTAAAACCAACAATAGCCATGATAAACTTAAGGAACTAATTATAATAGATAAAATAGTTAGCACCATCCCCTACAATAAATATTCGATCTCATAACGAACAGATTTATTGTTGCCTGTATGAACCCAAGTTTAGTTACCTAGATACGAGCAAGACTATGACATTAGGTACTAGGATATTTTTTCATTTTGTTGTTGTTGTTGTTGTTGTTGTTGTTGTTGTGTTTGTTGTTGTTGTTTTGTTGTGTATTGGGTAGTAAAAATGACTGACGTGATATTGAACTCACACCCCAATTTCAGTTGGGTACCAGGGGTAGTTTTATTTTATTTTATTTTATTTTTTTTTTGGTAGTAAAAACGGCTACGTGATACTGAACACACGACCCAGTCTAAGTTGAGTATCGGGGTAGTTTTGGGGTAGTAAAAACGGAGCGGCCGGCCGAGTGGCTGGACCACCGGGCTTTCCTTTTGGAGACTCGGGTTCGAATCCTCGGTAAGGTGTGGAGGTCTTTTCTGTCCGGGGTAAACAGAAAACTCTAGCCTGCACAGCACTAGCCAGGCGGCCTTAATTCCTCAGGCTCAAGACCCATCCTGTCCTACACCACAAGGTATTAGTTAGTCTTTCCTCTTGAGCCTAAGTCGGCGCATAGGGCAGAAGTCATGGCTCTCCATGTCCGGCGGTTCGCTGCTACTTGTTGTAGATCTTGGATGTTCACTTGGCCATTGAATGAGCCTTCTCTGATGATGGTTCTACACAGGGTCTCTCTTGGTCTTCCCCGTTTTCTTTTCCCTATAGGTGACCATATGAGGGCTTGGTAGGGGAGTCTTGTCTTGTCCATTCTGAGTACATGGCCGATGTAGTTCCAACGGCGTTTTCTTATAAAATTGGATACAATATCTTGCTGTCTCTTGTCTTATTTGCGTATTGGTTTTGAAATCTGTCCACTGGATGTTTAGAAAGAATTCTTCAAAGACATTTGTTCTCAAAATTGTCTAATTTTTTATCTAAAGCTACCGTTGATTTCCAACTCTCACATCCATACGTTAGCACTGGAATCACACACGAATTGAAGATTTTAAGTTTCGTATGTTGGCTGAGTGACTTTGACATCCAGATGTCTAACAGTTTATTGAAGGCACCAGATGCCAGTGAGATTCTAAATAATATTTCTGGTGATGAGTCCCTTGTAGATGTCATTTTGCTTTCTAGGTATGTGAAGCTGTTGACTTTTTCAAGAACATGGTTGCTTAATTTGGTGTTGTCTGAACTGTTGGGAAGATCAATAGTTTTTGTTTTTGTGGTGTTAATTTGGAGACCAATTTGTCCTGCAACATTTTGGAGATGGTTTATTTTCTCTTGGGCATCTGGGTGTGTTGAACTCAAAAGCACTATGTCGTCAGCAAGGTATTATAGGCAATAAATGACAGTTCAATGACAATAAAAACAGCTAAATGATACTGACCACACGACCGAGTCTAAGGTGGGTATCAGGGCATGTTTGGGATAGTAAAAACAGTTACGTGATACTAACTACACGACCCAGTCAAGTACTAGTAGGTCTAAAATTATAGGGCATAATATGCCTACTACACACCACAGCGCGAAAATGGCCCATTGACTTTACCTACCCTATCTTATGCTAAACAACATAAGTGGTCATCAGTTACTTTAAAGACCTCTTCTTTATTGCTAGGGAGCACAGGGGTTTAGCGTTACAACGTCCGTCGCTGACTAAGAAAACCGGGTTCAAATCACACTGAGATTTAAAAAAACAAAACAGAAAACCGGAGGATGGTATACTTCGCCTAATTCTGGAGGAGTCTTCTCAGATTCCTGGCGAAACTCTATGGACTACCGAGTGAACTAGAAAAGCAGTTAAATTCACCCAATAGACAACATTGCAGTTATAGAAAAATATCAGGCGAACGAAAGATAATCTTTTCGGAAAAACTTTGGATGCTGCTGTGGTGTCAGATATTAAGACTGATGATGAGGAGTATAGGAAACGGCTGCATGCTGTTATAGTGAGTTCTTGGTTATGTAACGACAGATCAAAAATATACTCGGCATAACAAGAATAGAGAAAACAAATGAGAAGAGGGTGGCGATGACGATGCTGGTGGCGACAACAGCAAGACAAAAAAACACAGTGTTGACGATAGCAATGTTGACAATCATGTAGAAAGATAAAACTTCAACGACAACATTATTGAAGAAGTAAAAAGGGCAATACGACGATGGTGATGACGTCACTATCAACAAATAGAAAGACAACACAAATTGGAACACCAACGATGATGATGATGATGATAACAGAATTATAAAACAGAAATATAAACATGATAGCAGAAACTAAGACAAAAATGATGACGAAGAAGAACATACAGAAGAACGAAACAATACAGGACAAGAAGAAAATGCAAGTTACAAATAATATAAAGAGTAAAAATACTGAGGCTTACAGCAAGAACAAAACATGAAAAGAGAGAACAAATTACGAGAAGGTAGAGAACATAGGGCGTAGATGAAGATGAACTGGTAGTCTTCACCATGCCGAAGTTTAGAATAATCTTAAATAAGGCCGTCATTAATAAAACTATAGCAAGATATAACAGTAATTAGTCTCAAAGTAAATTTTACAGCTAAATCTGTATTACACATCTGAGAAAGCAAAACAGAAGAAGAAGAAGAAGAAGAAGAAGAAGAAGAAGAAGAAGAAGAAGAAGAAGAAGAAGAAGAAGAAGAAGAAGAAGAAGAAGAAGATAATGACAATGATAATGATGAAGAGGAGCAGAAGAGGCACCGGCATTCGAAGTTGTATGTAACAGGTCATACACCATGATATATGATATGTATAATGTCTGTGTGTATTTGCTAATCTCCATTGCTGGCAGCAACCATATCCCACACAAACATGTACACAGGAACGTCATATCCTGCAGATTATAAAACAGGTCCAGATAACCGCTCTGCTTGCTCTCTTGCAGACCTGGGGCACGCAAAGAAGTTTCTGGCTCAATTACGGTACCTGGTTAAGTACGCTTCCTGTTCTTTTGTAAACCCTCTTCGAATCTGCCACCTTAGCTACTTGTTTCACGCTGTACCAAACTCGTTATACGTCGATTGGTACTCGCTATAAGATCTAATAACCTTCTGATTTAGCCAGTCCTTCATTTCTAGTCTGTGATTATCATTAACAACAAATCACTAGCCATGCTCCATGCTGACAATATGCCCAAGGTTCATATTATAATATTATAACTACCGCATGGAGGGTAACGTGGCATAATTGATAAGAGCGTTCGTTCTTAAACATCCAGTGTGCTGATGTTGAGGTTGCGTGTTAAACCCCTTTACTGGTCAGTTGGAACAAAATGTTGACTTCTCGTCCTTGACTTGTGGACGTAAATTACAAGTACCTCTGAAGTTGGTATGGGTTCGCCTGATGGCGAGGGGCACTAGTAATAATGAAAGCTAATCCACAAGCAAAAATTAGTCCAGTGCACTAGAAGTACTAGCACAAAGATGATCTACGTCTGAGTTAAAAACAAGCGGACGCCAGTAAAAAAAAAAAAAAAGAATAATATGAACGCAACTGCTGTGTGAAAAAAAAACGAGTGGTTGAAAGAGCCGAATTTAAAATGGAATCTTGCCCAATTTTGAACTCTCTGAAAGTAAAAAATAATCTCAAATGCTCGTTCATAACTTTACATGTTTATGTCCTTGTTATTATTTTAACTCTTTCAATGCAAGATGCTTATTTCTTTAACCCATTCTGACCCAGGAAGTTATTATTTTAATATAACAGTCTCGAGCAGAAAGTGGTAAGTGAGACTGTGGACGTTGGGAATTCCAGTGGGGTCAATGAAACAATTCGAGGTGGCGCTTACATTTCCTGTTATTGAAACAGCGGATTTGGCCAGACGAACCCAAGGTATCATTGGTATTGTAACTATTCGCTGGGTGTTGCAGATGAGGACGGAGCACGTAGAGAATGTCCAAGTTCCGTGATTTCGATTCTTAATTTAACTCAACTCAACTCTTATTGAAACATCCCACACAACAGAACCGCACAAATTATTTTACATTTCAAGTAAAACTATTTGTTTCTTCTCTTGGTTGTCACATCCCACACAACAGAACTATATAAACTATTTTAAATTTTAAGTACTGGTATAATTAATTGCTCCTTTTTTCTCGTTAAGACATTCCCATACAACAAAACATTGCATACTATACTAAATTTCAAGTGCAATTTAATTGTTTCTTCTTGTCGTTGAGACACACACACACACACAAGAAAACGTTGCACGCTATACTAAATGTCAAGTACAAGTAATTGATCCATTCTGTCACTGAGACATCCCATACAACATTACACAATTTTACATTTCAAGTACAATTCTTCCTTCTTCAGTTTGAAACATCCAACTAAACAGGACAATGTAATATACTCACCACGACGACTGAAGGAAAATGTCTGCATGCCAGATTCGCTGAACGAACGATGTTATTTCTGCCGTGTTCAGACGTCTTAAATATTTAGTCTTGGCAACCTACGATCAGACAATTTATAATCAGGTTAATGGAAGGCTTGGGAAGACTGAAACAGGTGCTGACAAGGAAAGAAAAATCGGATTAATGGTAAGCTTGGTTAGAATTTAAATTATATAGATGAATGAAGATTCGGGAAAAAGAAAGTAATTAATTAATTATAAATAAATGAATAACTTTAAATAGAAATAACTAGGGAAACGAGGTGAACATAGGTGAATAAATAAGAGCGCCGGTTCTTAAACTTCCGGTGTGCTTATGCCGAGGTAGCGTGTTCAACCCCTACACCGGTCAACTGAACTAAATTGTTGACTTCTCGACCTTGAGTTCGGGATGTAAATTACAAGTACCTCTAAAATCGGAGTGTGTTCGCTTGATGGCGAGGGATACTGATTATAGGGAAAGCTAATCCACACGCAAAATTCAGTCCAGCGCATTATAAGTAGTAATACGTGTATGGAATACGCCTGAGTTCAAACCGATCGAATGCAAAAGGAAAACACAACACAGGGCGGAATGGCTTAGAATTAGGACGTCCGCCTTTGACTCCGACAGCCCGGGTTCGATATCCGATGTTTAGGAAAATACAAACGATTTGGGTATTCTAATATTTGAACCTGTCTGGCTTCCTCGAGGACCCATGTGCAGATTTTGGGTGGCGGGTAATGGTCTTCCCTATCAAAGCAGAAAGGATTGGCGCCTCCTTCCCTCCGCTAGCCTAGGGCGCACAATGGAGAAGGTGGAGTACCTCTTTAGCCCTTCGCCACCTTCTCCCCTCCCCGCCCCCCAAACAGGGTAACGTGAAACCACGAGAACAAGCGGTGGATTGAGCTTCAGAGCAACAGATAGTTGTTGTTTATGGTCTCAAGTTCTCGACGGTCAGCAGGCACATAATGATGATGATGATGCCAGATGTCGACGTGATGACGTGATCGAAAGGATAGAGCGATCGCTCTTACACTTCCGGTGCGCTGATGGCGAGGTAGACGGTTCAACCTCGACACCAGCACTAAGTTAGCCTTACACATTGACATTTCGCTCAGAAAGCAATGGCAAACTACCGAACGTACCTAGAAAATCAATCTGGGGTTGAGCGCAAAGTCCTGCTATGGACATGCAACACTGACAGATGTGCACGTGACGCACGTTGGATATCCATGGCCAGTTGGATGTGGAACAGAGCAGGCCAGACAGACCACTGTCCATGCTACATTGTGACACAACAAACTTGCATGCCTTCCCCAACAGACCGTTATATAGCATGTGTGATTCCGGTGCAGACACTTTTCGAACCTCTACGGAGTCCCTACTCTGTGCCGAAATCTCCTTGTATGATCTATGGGAGGAGACTGAGCCACTTATGGAGAAATCTGAGTGCATGAAATTGATCCTTACCAAAATCAACAGAGGTCAGAACTCAGGAGGCCAGCAGGGCCGAATTGACAAGAGCGCTCGCTGACAAACTTCCGGTGTGCCGATGGCGAGGAAGCAGGTAACAGGTTTAACCCCTACACCGGACAGTTGGACTAAAATGCTGACTTGTCGTCCTTGACTTGGGGACGCCAATTACAAGTATCTCAGAAGTCAGAATTGTTTCCCCTAATGGCGAGGGACACTAGTAACAGGGAAAGTTCACTCATACACCAGTCCAGTGTTACTATAAGTAGTAGCTCGTGTGTGGACTACGCTTGAGTTCAAAGATGGCGAACGCAAATTAAAAAAAACAAAACAATGAGACATCTTACTCAGTGCAATAAAATAACTAGAGGATGGTGTTGGCACCATTGTTTGGTAACAGAACTTTAGCTAAACAGAGAAGACAAAATAGAGACTACAACATATCCTCCACTAACACGCAAATCATATTTGAACATATTGAAACATCAAGGTTAAATGTATGCGCATGTACAAATTAGAACTTAGTGTATGCGTTAACATAATTAGAACTAACTGTTTGCACACGTACAGAGAATAATTTACTCAGTGCGTTAAAATAACTAGAAATAACTGTGTGCACATTTGCAAATTAGAACTTACTGCGTACGTTGCAATAACTACAATTAACTGTGTACACATATACAAATAATAATTTATTCAGTGCAGTAAAATAACTAGAAGACTATATTGGCTGTGGGGGTTTGGTGATAGAAATGTTGATAGAAAAATTGGGTATGTTGTGTTTAACACTATCAAAGCCTAGCCACTCGCTTGGAGGTTTTCAAACGAGAAGCAGAAGAATAACGATGTCTTTTAGAGGTAAAATAGAAGAAATCCTACACAGGAACAAATGGGTTATTTTATTTACCTTCTTGGAAAACTACAAAAATTTCAAAACTTAAATCTATATTAATCTCCTCTTGAAAAAGAAACCTACATCTTATGGGGTTGACTAGTGTCTGCAATCACCACTGTCAGAGTATACATATATAAAACACCGCTGTCAGAATATAAACATACGCTGTACAAGTTTCCAGTGAATACACGTGAAAACGTCCCGTTCATTCAACGCTGAACTCTCACGATTTGTGAATGAGCGCGCACACAAACAAATGCTTCTGGAACGAGGCTGCTTGCTGCCTGCGTCATGTTTGTTTGTCCTGATAGCCAGGACTCAGCCCTAGCTACAGTCAATAAGGTATGGCATCTGGAGATAAAATACAACCTCCACTTTCCTTCCAATTCATGGAGTCAATGAACTTTATTCCATTATCGCAATCAGAATATGGGAATCAATAAACTAGCACAAGTTAGATTGCTTGCAATTATTGAGAAATATCTGATCGAAGTTCTGTTGCTTTAACGCTTGTCTGAGGGGTCAGTGATCATTTGTTTGGATCAACTTTCAGGGGTGGATCTTTTGTTTAACGGTTGAAACTCCCTGGCTGACCCAGCCTAATTTGGGCTCCAGAAAATTCCCTGGTATGTGAAGGCGGTTGACTGACAGTGACCACATCACCCATAGAGTTCCGATCAGTCTAAAATTATGGGCTGGCCAATGATCTCCCTCATTTGGCCTCGTCCCCGGCTTTATTTGCTAATGTTTCTTGAAATCAAGTAACAAGTTATATAAACTAGATTCAGTAAGCTGACTGTGAGTACATTTATTTATAATGAGCAGTAACTGAAAGTGGATTGATTTTAATTAATTACTCAATTGACTGGTTGCAGCGGAAACCTGATTTAATTGTCAATTTCATGACCCTTGGCATGAACGTGGTCGAACAAAGGCTCGTTGCCAGCTCTCGTCGTTGGCTACAGGAGGGAAAGACTGGTCATCTATTCCACCATCACTGAGTCCTCTGAAAATGTGATGGTTCTAACATTTCACATACCCACAACAAGGGGCTGAGTGGTCTCGAGGTATGGTGTCCGCCTCGAGTGCTGGAGGTCCCGGGTTCAAGCCCCGGTGAGGGCTGGGATTTTTTCACGTGAACTTCTAGTAACAAAATTTTCCCTGGTCTCTGGGTAGTGAGATCGGACGCCCGTGTGTATTGTTGCACCCGTAAAAAATCCCTTGGTAATTGGAAATCGAAAAAGAGTAGCCTAACGGTGCTGCCCGGGCAAAATTTCAGGGTTAAAAATATACTCAAAGTATTTCAGGATCTTCGCCGGTGCTACGGAGTTCGTGCACTGAGCTGAAATTTCCGGACTCAGGCTTGAGTTAGGAGTAGAACAGAGCACGTATGGGTTACACCCGTGTGCCGTGATGTTGATCCGTCGAATCACCAACCTGGGTCATGTCTCGCATGGGTTTTACCCCGTTTTACATCAACACCCTGTACAACAGCTTCAAGACATTTTATTTATGTTTGCTCCCCCACCCGCTAGTTCCACTATGTGCCTTTCAGCCTATCGTGATCCACACATGCCTGTCTGTCAGTATTAGTGGACAGTGATTTGGTGATTCGAGATTACAGTATGAAAGGCCGATTAAAGGATCGTATCATTGTGAAAATATAAATTATGCATTCACATTTAAACTGATCTTGTCGCGGCATACTTCACATGGTCACGTGCATCGTTACATCGCTTTACATATTACATTAAACATATCATGTGCCTAGAGCAGAACCGGCAACAAATCACATTTTCGACGTTGCCTTTAAACTTTACATTTCACTGTATTCAAGACTATCCCTGCATTGTGTGACACATTCGTTTCTACCACGTATATAGAAACTGGAGACTATACCTAATTTCCCAGACAGTCGTGAGAACAGTATCCCCCCAGTTTGGCAGACTTTGCATTAGAGATATGGAGATGCTGCTGATCTTTGACGCCTTAAAGCTGTTATCTTCGACTCTTCTCTTTACTTCTTCTTAAAGTAGATCTTTCAACACATAAACAGTTGCACAATAAAGGTAGTACTGAGATAAATTATCAACTTGCGTTTTGTTTACCGTTGCTGCTATTGCACGGAGCTTTTAGTTGGCTGTGAATACGAACATCTTAATTTTATTGTTGTTGCCGTGCCGTATGCTCGCTAGAGTGTTTTTCTAAAGCATATAAAGGTTATTTAAGACTATCACTCTACACGTATTTGGATTATTATAGACACGACGCTGGCGGTTGTTGATTAATGACTTGTTTGAAACGGAAAATTACAGGACAATGAACTAGAGTGCTGTTTGCTTACACTCTGTACCTTGATTCCACAAACTGAAATGTTACGCACACGTTAGCACGATTATGTTACATTGATCCGTGATTGTAGAAATGGAAATAAGCAGACAAAAAGAACGCACCGGACGACTGGACAAGAAAAGAAATATGTACACACATCAGCTATCGGAACTCGTCTCTGTAAACTGTTTCATTGTACGAATGGAAGAACATTTCTCACGACGTCCCCCAATAAAGAGTCGCTCCTTCCAGAATGTGTAACAAGTGGTCATATTTTAGCTGTCCCTACACAACAATCACAGGAATTCACCTACAAATATTTGATGAGCAATATAAAGACTGCGTACATTTTCTTTCTGGTGAGCTGTGGTAACTTACCTCATAGATCACTGGTTAACTTACACTGATGTTTGGAGAATTCTGCTGCCATCACTTTCCAAGAAGTGTGAGCAAATAGATCAGTTGCTTCCATACATCCAGCCGTCAGCAGGACGTCGTCCGTGACTCACTTCTCTCTTCCTTGGTCGCGCCCTCAAGGCAGGCTTCAACTCTCAAGTCACCAAAGAGAAAACACATCTGCTGTGTATGATCTGGAGTATGCGCATCATATGGGCAAGTGTATTGGTCAGTTTCAGAGGCTTTGATTTTGGGAAGATTATCGAGTAGTCCACAGTGTCCAGGGCGGAGTCTAACTGTTGTTCTATGTGCTCTGTCCAGTGTTTGAAAGGTAGGTTCTCAGTAACTGTTGTTCTATGTGCTCTGTCCAGTGTTTGAAAGGTAGGTTCTCAGTAACTGTTGTTCTATGTGCTCTCTCCAGTGTTTGAAAGGTAGGGTCTCAGTAACTGTTGTTCTATGTGCTCTGTCCAGTGTTTGAAAGGTATGCTCTCAGTAACTGTTGTTCTATGTGCTCTGTTCAGTGTTTGAAAAGTAGGGTCTCAGTAACTGTTGTTCTATGTGCTATGTCCAGTGTTTGAAAGGTAGGCTCTCAGTAACTGTTGTTCTATGGGCTCTGTCCAGTGTTTGAAAGGTAGGTTCTCAGTAACTGTTGTTCTATGTGCCCTGTCCAGTGTTTGAAAGGTAGGCTCTCAGTAACTGTTGTTCTATGTGCTCTGTCCAGTGTTTGAAAGGTAGGTTCTCAGTAACTGTTGTTCTATGTGCTCTGTCCAGTGTTTGAAAGGTATGCTCTCAGTAACTGTTGTTCTATGTGCTCTGTTCAGTGTTTGAAAGGTAGGGTCTCAGTAACTGTTGTTCTATGTGCTATGTCCAGTGTTTGAAAGGTAGGCTCTCAGTAACTGTTGTTCTATGGGCTCTGTCCAGTGTTTGAAAGGTAGGTTCTCAGTAACTGTTGTTCTATGTGCCCTGTCCAGTGTTTGAAAGGTAGGCTCTCAGTAACTGTTGTTCTATGTGCTCTGTCCAGTGTTTGAAAGGTAGGTTCTCAGTAACTGTTGTTCTATGTGCTCTGTCCAGTGTTTGAAAGGTAGGCTCTCAGTAACTGTTGTTCTATGTGCTCTGTCCAGTGTTTGAAAGGTAGGCTCTCAGTAACTATTGTTCTGTGTGCTCTGTCCAGTGTTTGAAAGGTAGGTTCTCAGTAACTGTTGTTCTATGTGCTCTGTCCAGTGTTTGAAAGGTAGGTTCTCAGTAACTGTTGCTCTATGTGCTCTGTCCAGTGTTTGAAAGGTAGGTTCTCAGTAACTGTTGTTCTATGTGTTCTGTCTAGTGTTTGAAAGGTAGGCTCTCAGTAACTGTTGCCTCTTCACCAGCTTCACGCGTTTGCAGCTAACATTGATGCTCCATCGCAGTTCTTGACAGAAAGCATTCTGGTCTATTTTTAACACTCTGCAGAAATGATATGTACTTTCGTAGCAAGATTATATTGGATCCCCATCCTCATCGAATCGTTACGTCAATGAACACATTGAAAACTATACGTACACCGGGATTCTATATACATGTTCTTTCAGTGAGACTGCAGACGCAGTCCAGTATATAATTACATTTGGATGTGGCGAACGGGACACGTATGCAATTCGTAATCCCTCATACTTCGTTCAAACCACAGCTGTGGGAGATTTGAAAGCAGGCCACTTTTAGCTGGTTCTCATTCAAAAGTTTGAGTGCCAGTCGTCCAGAAAGCAATGGCAAATTACTGAACGTCAACGTGCCAAGAAATAACAAAGTTAAAGTTAATTGCATATCCTTTACAGGACGTCGCAGTCAACCGCCAGCTGTTTGTGATTTCTTAGCAAGCTTACGTTCCGTAGTTTGTCATTGCGTTTTGAACCACCGAAAACTATACTATTGTATGAAAATCAGAGCAAGGTGGTCTGCTTCCAAATCGCCGTACCTGTGTTTCGAATCGGTTTGCGGGATTGCGAATTGCGTCCGTAACCCCTTCGCTACAGAGCCGGTTAAGAAATCACAAACAGCCAAAGAATGCTGGGGTTGACCCCGATGTCCTCTACAGGATATGCAACTAACTTTTAAGCGACATAGCATGCAAACGGAATCACTTCATGGCCTCTACAAGCTTGTTCAACGATCTAGGGGAACCCAACTGGCCATTAGATGTCCATGGTAAGTGGAGACAACATTACCTCCTCGGTCACCTGTCCTGTTTGGAAGTCACAATGGCTCAGTGGCTAGAACTCTTGCCTGCCTACCCTGTGATCGTGTGTTTTAACCTCCTTCGAGGTGGGAATTTGTGTTCATGGTTGACCTGGGCTCGCTGGTCAATTAAGTC